>OZ038483.1:68719427-68759427 GCA_964036315.1 Acanthosepion esculentum
GTGTGTGTGTGTGTGTGTGTGTGTGTGTGTGTGTGTGTATGCGTGTGTGTGTGTGTGTTAATGTAATAAACATGATGTTTACTTCCGTTATGTGAATGACCATTTTTGTCTCTTCAATAACGAAACTGAAGCGGAACATTTTCTCCCGTCCTTGAATAAGAAAAGGAAATTAATTCTTCCCCTCCCTTTGTCGATGTTTTGGTTAACAGAACTTCTTCGGGTTTTCTTACTTCTGCCCCGCAAAAAGATAAAATCAATTACTTGGTATCACCATTTAGACACAAGGGTTTACAGGGTGTGGAAATATTAGGAACAGAAATATTATAGTAATCAGAAGGACAGTAGGAAGCGATTGACATTGCATTTAAATTTTGGGAGATTAATGTTGGTTGGAAGAGAGTACCACAGGCGAGAATTGCGAGAAAAGAAACTGTTAACATAGAAATTATGGTTACATCTAGCCAGCTCAACTGGGAATTGATGAGATCTCAACGCCAATCTAGTACTGAGCTTAAATTCAACAAGTCTATGCTGCATAGCTCATCCCAACAATTACCATAAAAGTATTCATAGAAAAGTTACAGGAATAATGACTGAAGCTGAGACGCCAGATCAGGACATAAAATATTGCTGATTTTTTTTTGGGGGTGGGATTTTATCAAGGAGCTCAAGATAAATAGGAGGTCGCCAGACCATATATGGTAGCAATATTCTAACCTATATTGGAACGAGACTTTCATATTAGTCATGCATGACTACTCCCCCAAACTCGTTCAAAAATATCTAAACGTTCAGCTGTATACAGTCACATTCTAAGACACATTTGCCTTAAGGTTTTGGAAAAAAATATCCTTCTTTGAACATTGTAGACTGGTTCTCCAGAATCGCCAAAAAAAAAAGAAAAAAGGCTGAACCCAATAATAGAAACCACACCATTTGAAGGCTACCAACATCAACAACAACTAACATGGGTATCACAAGTAAACCGTAGAGAAAATAACGATATAATCAAGGTGTTAATATTTCACATATATTTTAAATACTCGTAAGGAAAGCAACCGCCACGAATAATGTAAAGAAAGTTAACAGCTAATGGACTTGAGAAACCTTTTTTTTCCTGAAAAATTGTTTAAAATATAGCTGGGTGGAGCTTTAAAAGATCATAGTGCTCCCAATAGAACTAGTGCAAAAAAAGAATGAAGAAAAACAAAAAAAAAACAGAAAAAGTAACTAGATATGAATTTGAACTCTTTTTCCATTTAACACGCCGATATCCGTTACGTTAAAAACATGTCCTAAACTGAAATAGTCGATGTTATATTTAGAATTAAATCTAAGCTTTATTTACTCAACGACGATTCTTTGTTTGCAAAATGTACAGCTTATCTTTTCAATGTTTGTTTTCGTTTTATCACATTGTTTAATAAAGGCGCATTTTTTTCAGTTACAATTCTATCCCGCCATATATCCTGTGACTGCAAAACGTAATCGCTACATTGCACCTTCCACAGATAACAAGCAGTTCTCTTCTGTACATCCGGAAATGATTCTCCTTTTAACGACGAATGTATTTCTCAATTATTTATCTGTCAGTGGCTTGTCTATTCTCTTTGAAAATGTTTTTTTTTTTCACTATTACCAGACGTTGCGTCTGTACCAGAATTTTATTTTGCCTGACGTCGCTTACACTAATTGAATGCAGACTATGTATCTGTCTTTGTAAACAGGAAATTCTGAGCAAATGAACAGCTTTGTTTTTCTTTTATTTTTTTTTTTTCTTCTTTTTTTGGCCCAAGAGCCTAAAAGAATTGACATCACACGTTGAAGACGTCGGTTGAATCATGTCTGTAAACTTAGCTGCCAATTAGTGCCTGTATCCGTTGACTGCACCAAAATATGTGGGAGATTAGAAACGTAGGTTTTTCTAGGACCGTACCAACGTTACTGCATATCACTTTAACTAAGTAGTATCTCTTTCTTTTTTTCTTTCTTTTTTATGACAACCTTTCAAACGATCAGTTCTCGCTAGCTATCGTCCAGTGTTTCGTGCAATTGATGATGTCTGAATATTTCTTAGGGTTAAATTGCATAAAACGTAATACTAGTTTTAAAAGAAAGACATGATAACGAGAGAAAGCATAAGTTACAATGTATTATCATAATTATCCGTGTATAATACGTACCAATATATGATGCGCATCCCTAAATTTCGCCTAAGATAGTCGGCAAAAAAAAAACAATGTATCATGCATAATACAAATTTAACAGCTAAAATAACTGTTACGGAATGCGGTGGCTGGCCGAAGATTGAAATCTACTGGACAGAAGTCCTAGTGGATGTGGAATTCTAACTGGGACGGATAAGTTTTAAATATAATAACAAACAGTGTGAACACAACAGAAACTAGCAAGAACTTTAAAGAGTCAACACACCACTCTATCCAGATTACTTAGACAGGATAACCCGCACGTGGCAGAATGCAAATAATACGAGTGAGCATTACGGCAGACGGTTTTTGGAAACATTTTATTGAACTTATTTTGAAAGCTGGAGTTTGACATGATATATAATGACCCAAAATATTTTTTTCCAAATTATTACCGTTTTTTTTTGTGAGGAACCGAGTTTGAAGATTAATTTAGGTTCAAAATCGGAGCTTTGGAATTTTATTCCGATGATTAGAGAAATCATTATAGCACGGAATTTTAACATTTATAATTGAAATATATGAAGTTAGTTGGTATGAAATTAAAAGGTATAAAAATACCATAACCAGTTGTATATCTTGAACATAATCCAAAGAATAAAGCAACACTTGACCGAAATACAGAAGTTTGCATTAAAAAATTTACAGAAAAATGTTTATTCTTTGCTTCCAGATTGTATTATTTTTTAATTTTGAAGTCAGATGAATTTGATTTGATTAAAGAGGTTATAAATTAAAATTGTACATTAGATAAAAAAACATTTATGCATAGGTTATGTCAATTTACAAGACTAATTTTAATATTTCATTCAAATTACATCACAAAAATATAAGTATAGGTCAAATTTCTAATAAAATATTTTTTTGTTCGAGAAGTAGCGGGCCATCAAAGAAGACTTTGAAAAAATATATTCATCAACTATGAAGCGATAAACTGGTTAAATTTGAGTAACCTCTACGAGAATAGATTTTACTAACCTGAACTTGTGAAAGGTTTTACAAATAATGAACTGAAAGCGGTTCTAATGAATGGCACGACGTTGGAGTTGCCGAATTGATCTGCACATTCGCAAAGTGTGGAAAGATCAGTTAAATTAATCATTGAAACTTTACAAATTGTACATGGACAGAAAACAAAGCGTATGCACATGATTACGAAATCATTGGGCCATCAAATTCGACCTTCATTTAATTCAAAGGGTGAGTATACTGAACAATTTAGCGACATTATGATGTAATATGATATACAGTGAAGTTGTTTTATTGCTATTCTCAATAAACAATGCAAATTTAAAACATATTGTTTTAGAATTTCTGCACAGCGATATTATGGTGATAAATTCACTTTCAACTTTTTTTTCGTTTTTATTACTTATGATTTAACAAGTAGGGCAATACCTTATTCATTAACGAGTCATTTTTTTACATAGATCTCACTTATCGAACACAGTAAAAAAAATTAATATTTATCTTGTAGTGGTTCATAATTACAATTCAGGTTTGAATATATTATCAATAATATGAATTTAATTGGATTTATTCATTTAATAGTAATTTTTAAGTCACTTTGTAAGCTGTGGAAATTAAGTATTTCTGTGCATTTTTTCAGTGAGTCTCTAAAACTAAAATTGTTAAAATCTATGTATTTAATATTTGATATCAGTACATATCTCAACAAACCACGGCTTTCCCACATAAGTGCAATGGTGATTTTCGTTAAAAAATATGAAAAATCAACATACCCTAATGGGCATCCGTTTCCCTGAAGATCTTCCTTCATTTCCCTCCTAGAATTTGATGCTACCATTTCTGTCCCCACATCACGTATAATGAAGCGAATCAGAAAAAGAAATCTTCCTTTTAATAGAGTCTTTGACATTATCACTTTCGTGTTGACTTTCAGTTGATACTTGTATTTGAGTTGACTGTGCGTTTAAAAATAATTATAACAGACCGCGTTTACGCATGTTTTTTGCAAAAATTATCATCACAAGGAAATGCAGAATTTATCAGTTACAATAAATTTGCTTTGTAATTTACCCCTGAAGATGATACTGGAGGCGATCGAAAGTACTTGGGTAGAAAAAGACTAGAGCCTATCTTGATGAATTTCATCGCAACATTAAGAACATGATTAGGGAACTGGAAAGGAACAGTATAAAAATAAATATACATAATCTATAATACAGAATATCTGTGTGTGTGTATGCTATTCATACACAACCACATATCTTGACTGATTTCGAGAAAATTGTAGACACATGTTGCACATTAACAAAGGTCAAAACTAATTTTTCAATCTCCAGCACCCCCTATGTTTGACAGGAAAATAGATAAAACTGAATATGGGCACGATTTTCTTTTACAAAAAAAGAAGGAAATGTTACACGTGAAGAAAATGATTACTGAATGAGCTGATGTTCTTTGCAATTAATGCAGAACATAGCTAATGTTACGAGGTTTATGTAGAATGCCTGATAGCTTTCCTGCGACATTGGCTTCACACAAAAAATGTGAGAAAAATCGGTTTTTTCGTATTACTTCAAATATAACTTTAATAACTTCCTTATTTTTTTTATCCTATTTTCTTCAAACATGTCGCAAAAATTTGCCATTTTGCGAGAAATGAGATTTTTAGTTCCGATCGCTTCCTTGCGTATAACACAACACCAGCAAAAACTGTTTAAAATATCCCGTCTTGCGTAGTTGTTTGCTTTAAATTATTTCACTTAAGTGGACGAAATCTGCGACAAAATGGGCTAAAATCAGTTTTTGCCATTTAGCCAATAGTTTCTTTAGATGATTCCATCCTAAATTGGCATTCGAACAACCTTTGATGCAAAGATTCTTTGAGAAGGATTATGGAAGCGTTAAAAGGGAAAATTATCGAAGAACCTCTTATTAACCGTAGCTTTACAGTAAACGTCCGAAAAATTAGGGGGCGATCATGCATTTGAACTTGCAGTTTAATCAAGCTTTGAAGCTTCATACCTGTTTTTGTTTGATTATTAGATTTGTGAACAATCCCATGAAAGTTATTAGGGTCATATGAAATTTACTGAATATCTAAAACATTGAAACAATTTAAGCCCGAGCAACGACCAGACAAGAATAAGTTTTTATCGATGGAATTTCCTTAAGAACAATCAAATACTTGCGAAGGAGATAACGTAAAAAAAGATGAGGGGTGGGTAGCTTAGTACATGATGCATGCAATCGGGACGTAGGCAGGTATTTCGAGAAAAGGGGGTTCTGCTATACAGGGAGTGCGGTTATACAACTGCAGCCTCGGCTAGTATACCTATATTATTCGATGAAACCTGTTTTAATGAAGATATGCTGCCCAAATACATATATAAATATAAATAAATACATATATGTGTGTGTGTTTTGAAAATCCCTGTATAGGCAAGCCTGACACATACTAATTAGTGAAGTGGACGGAGACTTGAAATGGCGATAAGGTGTGTGTTGTGGTGTAATGCTTATCAGCTGGGATCAAGAAATCGAGGAGCCGAGTTCGTCATATATACTTACGCGTAAATAACATGGCGAAAGGTATGAATACATCTCTGTCGCTAACTGTCGGCTGAATAACGGGATAGACTGGATTCTATAGCCTTGGTTAGTCTACTGCTGAAAGAACTATCAACCTACTGCAGGAACAAACGGTCTCTTCCAGCGTGCCTTGAGCGAGCATGGAAGATTAGGCACATAAAATCAACATGAGAATAATATCTCATGTCGATAGGCAGTCTGCTTCAAGGCAGGGTAAGGAATAATAGAATAAATGAATAAATAAAATACAGGTGATGAAAATTGGATGGGATACTGTTATCGTGCAGGTTAGGACCAATGAAGAACAATACGAACACAAGAGTAGAAATAACGAAAATATATTTCACGGAATAATAATACAAGATGTGGAAGGTGTTAGTATGACTGTCAGTCGGGTTTGGAGTGAACTACTATCGCCTCGACTCGATTCGTCCCTCTCTCTCTAGAGGAGTAGTACACATAGTGTTAGGAAGAGTTAATTCTGTAGTTATAGGTAAGGACCCATAACAGATTCAATATTCTTCGCGAAAAAAAAAAATCGGCGTGGATTGACAAGGACAGATCTCCCCAATCGGCACCAGAAGCTGAGATCCAGGTAAGAATCTTTGTCACACTAGGACCTGCGGAATTTTACTGAAAAGCTATAGAATAGCCTGATAACTGACAAGAAATAATGGCAAATATCATCATTATCATCATCAATATCATTATCATCATCAATCCCTCGATTGCTTCAGCCGATGAGGTGACTAAGCGCAGAAGAAAGAGACAACCCCTCCATGCTGATCTGTTTGTGGTGGCTCTCAGTAGTTCCAATATTGTCACATGCGTCCACTCTTTGATGTTGTCTGATCGGCTTTTGCGTTACCGTCCCCATTTGCGTCCGCCTTCAACAGTACCCTGCTATAAACTAGGATGTGCAGGTGGTGTAATGGCTCGATATTTTTAACCGGAGAGCCGAGTTCGAATTCCAGTTTGGTTCGTTATACTCACTTTCGCGCAAATAACATTGGGAAAGATATGAATTCATTTATTTTCACTCCAGCAATGGACTTAATAGTAGGTTATTCTGTAACAAGCGGATTAAGCGTTTTTTTTTGTTTTGTTTTTAACTGGTGGCAATAAAATATTCTGTACACTGTTTCCACAACTGGGGGTTTTCAAAGACAGAACAATATCGGAAGATTAATAAAATCCGAATGCAGAAAAAATGAGCAAAGACAGATCTTAAACTTGTGTTGCAAAACAAAATGTAATCGGCTGAGTTGTAATATATTGCTGAAATCCGTGCTCAGAAAGATTCAAGTTTTTCATATTATTTCATGTTATATAATTCATGTATTTATGTATTTGGAAAATGAGAATTTTCACTGGTAAAATCGGTAGAACAATCACGTTGCCCAGATAAGCACTCAGTTGTTGAACAAGTTGAGCAAAGAGGAATAATCCATCTTGAGAAAGAGATCTATTTATGGTCCCATGGAGCATCTCATTGTCCTCAAGTGGGATAGTCCATTGCTTGGGCTGTGATTGGCTGCTGCTACATGAGTGGACGTATTTCTGTTTAAATACCAGCTTGATTCCAGTCAGATTGCAGGGTCTATATTGAGCTACAACCTGCTTTATTTTTGTCTGCCAGCTGGACGCTAGCTGGGACCCTTACGCCGGTAACTGTTGTTATTCTACAAAATCCTCCAGGTGCATCGGTAAGTAAAAAAGTGCAATGTGCCGCGGGGTGTGGAGAAAAAAACATGACAATTTGTGCCAAACGAAAATCAATGCGGTTTCAAAATCAAAAAAATAATTAGCAGAAATCAGAAAAGAGACACCCCCGGGTACAGATAAATATGTAAACAATTCGACTTGAAGTCTCGCTAATATTCACATACTCATAAGTACATTTACGATTTTTTTATATTATTTGCACTTCGCCCTCGAATACAAGACCCAAGATCTACTCAAAGTACAGGGATACTGAATTTGTCGGATGCACTAGCCTCGGTGCGAGCACCGATCACTCTCTCTGGTGCAATGAGATGGCGAAGCCTCGGGCAGCTGTTCCCCAGGGATGGGCAACTCTCAGTATAATTTCTTCTCAGTTGCGACTCTGTTATTTGACGGAGTCGCCCCTGAGTGCACTCTGCCCAAATACAGAGACGCAACTGAGTGATGATAAACAGATCTGTTACAAATTCCGAGGAGGAGGGGTTTGCACACTAAGATCCGTCTACTATGTATATACATGTGTGGACAGAATTATTCACCCCCGCTTTCATAATTACAAATAAAGCTGTAATACCTAAAATTTTAATGGAAGCTTCATGTGCATTTTTTCACAAACAATGAAATAATGGATTTGAAAGAATGCGTAGTGATGCCCACAACAACAATTTCTTCAATATTTTTTTAATGTCAATAATAAAAAAAAAATCACCAAAAAAATTCAACATAGGATAAAAATTACTATCCCTCTTGCCTCAAAAATTAGTTGCGTAATCTTTATTCTTGATTATTGCCTTTAACCTTTAATCCAATGAAGAATAGAGAAAAATACCTGATAGGTATTTTTCTCCATTCTTCCTTGAAAGCAGCTTGTAGTCCCTCCAATTCTTTCTCTTAGATTTTTTCTGCAAATATGTGTATAAATTTTCAATAGGGTTCAAGTCAGAACTTTGGGCTGTGTACGCCAATACCTCAAAGTTGCTTTCATTTAAATATTTTGTGACAATTCGTGCCGTGTGTTTTGGCTCATTGTCATGTAGGAATGTCAAGTGGCACCCCAAAGATAGCATTCTTGCATTTTGTTCTACATTATTATAAAGAAAAGCCAAATGTTGCTGTTCATACATGATATCCTGTACTCATTAGTTCTAGTTAAGAAGTAGCAAAACATCTCCAGATAGGAATACTCCCACCACCGTGCTTAATTGGTTTAACTTGTTTTCATCTAACCATAAAATAAATTTCCAATAATTATTTCTTATATTCTATATAGCTTCTAAAATAAGTTAATCTGTATTTTAGATGTTTCGGCTTTAACAAGAGAGTTCTCCTTGGGAAAGAAGCTCAAAAATCTGCTCGGTGAAAGTATACAGTGGCTGTCGTCATAGAAGCATTCAACCCTGATGTATTTACCTCATTGGGAATTATATTTTTCGTTATGTGAATATTCTCCGTGACATCTCTAACAATTTTCCTTTCCATTCTCTAAAAGATTAATGGCTTCTGCCAGTCTTTAATTTATTTTTAATACAATGAGTCCTGTTGCACTTCTTGATATATGCTACGAATTGTCGATCTAGGAACATTAAAAGCTTCATCAAGTGCTGCATATCCATCGCCTTCTTTGTACGCATCAACTAACTTCATTCGGAGCTTACATATTGGCATTCACATATTGTCTTCTTCATTACCATTTAGAATGTTATAGAATCAGATCAATACTATTTGATTTTCAAACAGTATATATGTATATATATATATATATATATATATATATATATATATATATATATATATATATATATATATATAATATTATTATATATATAATTCATTTCATTATATATATACAAACAAATATAAATATATATGTATATATAATATTATTATATATATAATCCATTTCATTATATATATACAAACAAATAAATATATATACACATACATATATACATATATATATATATATATATATATATATATATATATATATATATATATATATATATATATATATAATGAAATGGATTATGTTCGAAAATTACTTAGTGAATTTATACGTTATTTTTATGGATACAGTTTAAATAAAGAAATATATATGAATATAGATTTGATTTCTGTCGGAAAAGGCATATTTTCTACAAAATGTATCGCAGATTGGGGCCGATAAATGTAATGAAAAACAGAACATTCACTCAAAAATGTCTTATGTACAGAATATATATATATATATATATATATATATATATATATATATATATATATATATATATAATCATAAAATATGGAGGTACTGGGAGTTAAAGAGAATGAGTCCGTTTTAGAAAGAACCGAAAAGCTAATCCTAAACATGAAACAAGTGATAAACAGCTAATCCTGTTTAATCGATAGGGGAGATGCCTGATCCTGGCGAAAGATCAACCTATCTACTCAAAATGTTACTCATATTACACACACACACACACACACACACACATATATATATATATATATATATATATATATATATATATATATATATATATATATATATATAACATACATATACTGTCATGTCTACTAAAGCAGGTTTACTCACTCGAGATATGTTTTGTAATATATGAATTATAATATATATATTATATATAATAATATAATATATTATTATATATAATTAGCACTTCAAACTTATTTTCGATTTATTTTCATCTTGCTTCATAGTATTTCGGCCGATTCATTCTACGTCATTTTCATATGTACTGTGTGAAAATAAATATTGATTCATTAGTTTTCCTACAGCTTATCAATCCACTGTATTTTATTTAAAGCCAACATTACACTTTTTAGATTCTAAGACATTTTTGTAACATAATAACAATTTATTGATACACGTCTTATTAATTAACCTGTGGCTGCGGGCCAAGATGTAGATTCATACTTTTCTCAACGGCATGTGTGCGTAAGTGAATATAAAGAAATTGTCTGGAATTGGAGTTCGGCTATCTGATTAACATTCCCGAGTTTTTATTCGTACTTCACTCGTACGTCGAAACATACAGTGTGTGGTATTCCCAAACGGCCAGCCGTCTAGGTACTGGCGAGGCTCGACATTGCTTAACTGCAGTGATCGCACGGGAACCGCTGTTTCAACGTGTTAAAAAAAAAGAAAATAAAGAACGAATTTTGAATCACAACCAAATGGTTTCCTTGGAAAAGTAATCGAGGCCAATTTCCCGAGCCTCTCATCTCATTCCAATCAATGCGCCAAGCAGGCTAAACCTTTTTCTGTAAACCGTACGACGAAATTGATTCCGCTTTTTCCATTTACCGAGACTCATCTGCTGAGCAGGGGAAGTCTGTAGCGTAATTACACTCTTATCTTTGCCTCATGAATTTCTTATGTCTCAACCCGTCATTTAATTTAAGGGGTAATAGAATTTCTAAGGATACCATGTCTTATTCTTTTTAGTATTGCTCACTTTCTACTAGTTTGGTTTCAATTGTGCCTGAGTTGTGTTACCAGGCCCAATAATTTTCCTAATTTCTATGACATCCACAGGATATTAGCCTATAGCAGTGTATCTCAAGAGGTCCTAGGAGTTCACTCGAGGCTAATGTATCTTTTTGTTTTGTTCAACCTTTTATATTATCTAAAAATATAATAATGATAGAGAATATATTTAGTGATGTCTATATGGCGTCGAGGTGGAGTAATGAATAAGCGGATAAGCGGATTGAGGAATCGGAGAGCCGATTTCGAATTTGAATTCCAGTCCAGTTCCATAATACATGGACATTTTGTATGTGTCCTGTACTCAAGTGAGTCAATGATACATGCATCCCACTATGTACAGGTCCAGTTCACCAACCAGTGAAGGCGGTTTCACATTGACGCCATATAGACAGGGATATTGACTTGGAATGGGAACTTTGAGCGTTGCGTTCGAACTCTAGTCTAGTTAAATTCTCTTATGTACTAATACCTTTCGGAAAAGTATGAATCATCTTCTTCTCCCATCAGCTATGGGTAAATCTGATGATTTAATCACACAATTTGTCATTTCTACCAGTTTTGCACACATTCCAAGAAATATAACTTTTACATTTTTGTAAAAACAATAAATAAAAAAAATAATAAAATAAAAAAATGTAAATATACATACATTTTTCATCATGGATTTTTAGTTGGTTCCCCTGTATATGGTATTGTAGTAAATGTAGGATTGAATAAAGAGGGATGTGTTCTTCTGGTGATTGAGTAAATTGTAACGAATAAATTAGTCACGAATCAGATTAGCTAGGTTTAGGATAGCCAGTTGCGACCAGCCTCACCACACATCTCCGCTTTTTTGCCAAAATTGTACATAAAAACACCAAAAAAATGTATCGTTGTAACCTAGGAAAGGTTACTGAATAGAATAATCAAACGAAGGTTGGTAATGAACGATAATACTTAGGAAAAGAACAACGCATGTAAGATTCGTCAGCGGCACGTAGAAGTAGTAAACTGCTAGAAGTAAGTCAAATGAATTCTACAGTGAATGTCCAACGGTAGGTTATTTATCCAACCTTCTCACGAGGCAGGACGCGGCACAAGGTCAATTCTTGTATGGGGAAAAAACCGAGCCCGTAGGCTCGGGGAAAACTTTCCGTGGACCCCGCATACACTGGGTCGGATGTGTCTACCTCTCCGGACGAAACTCTGTCCTTCAGACTCGGAGCTTCTCGCGATCCACTGGTCTGTGGAACAGACTCCCAAGCCGATGTTTCCGCAATGAGTACCATCTTAATCTGTTTAAGTCTAGAGTTAACCGTTATGTTCCCCTCCTATCCATACAAACTACTCCTTAGCATAATCCTCTACTACAAGTTGCTCACTGGCCTTGTTCAGTATGAACCCTACTATAAAAATAATTAAAGGGTGTTTCGTCAAGACGGATCAAAATCAGCAGTAAATAAATCAGTGTTATTGGTGAAAATTTATTTATTTCTCTATTGGATCACGTTGTTATTTAAGTCATGGCAATTAAGTTTTAAAAGTAATATCGCCCAAATATCCGAAATCTGAAAGAAAAAGAAAAAAATCATTAGACGATTAAACTTAATTAACATTAAAATCGGTCCAATTATTGGAACACCCTTTATTAATCAGGAAGCCGAGTGCTAAATCGAGTTGTGTTCAGTACATTCACTTACGTGAAAACAACCTTGGAAAACGTATGAATTCACCTATTCTCCCAGTTATGAGTTAATTAATGAGACTTGTATGTTTTCTTACTTTTTATGTGCCATGTTCTTTCAGGACCTGTCTATATTTCTGAGATGATGTACAATATTTACATTGCTCGGACTATAGTCCTCATCTGTGTTGTCATATTTATCACAACGTTTCGGACGTTGTACGCTCCGGCCTTCTTCAGGTGGTTGGAATATCGAACTGAACACCTTTAATTGGCTCGCTGGTGTAGACTGTTCTAGTCCCACGCGCCATGTCTAATGGATGTCAGTTATCTGTTATCTCCTATTATTTACCCTCTCCAAGTTCTGCACCGCCTTAACTAGGTATTGAACTCACACTCTTTGGGTCCTGTCACTGGATCTAGCTGACATTGACTTGATAGGTGGAACTAGAACAGTCTACCCCAGCGAGCGAAATAAAGGGTTCAGTTCGACATTCCAACCACCTGAAGAAAGGTGGAGCCTACAACCGAAGAAACGATAAATATGGCAAAAAAGATGAGGATGATAGTCCGAGCAACGTAAATAGTGTTCTTTCAGGACGTAGGCGATCATGGCTTTGCACATCTCTCTATCCCTTGCAGCTATCAACAAGTTCATTGCCCTTGCTTCCTCCCCCAGATCACAGGTATGTCACGCATAGTTTTCCCTTGCCTCTTTTCCCCTCTATTCGAGCCGTAAATATCAGATTCCCCAGGCCCTTATGTGTCCCAGAAACTTCAGCTGCCTCTTCTTGATGTTAAGTAAAAGCCTCCTCCTTGTTTGCAACCTCTCTAAGGCCTCATCGTTGTCCATGATATATTAGCATCCTTCTGTAGAACCACATCTCCGTCGCATCGAGTCTGTTCTTCATCGCTGAGGAAATCGTCCAACATTCGCTGCCATAAAGAAGGACAGATGTCACGTGACAGATCAGTATTCTTTTCTTTGTTACAAAAGAACTCCTCCTGTCTCGCAATACTCTACCCAGCTTTTGGAATGCGTTCTTGGCCATCCCAATACGTCTACGGATCTCAGGGTCGCACGTACCGTCCTTAAATCATTATTATCTAAAAAAAAAAATAACATTTCTTACAATCCAAAAATATATTCTGTCTTTAAATAACCTGCAAAGGGCTGATAAACCAGAGAAAATTAACCAACCAAACAAGCAACCAATAATATATAGTTCTGTGTGTTATATTTGACTCGAAAAGCTGTAGTGATGAATCAGCTTCGAAGTTCGGCATTTTGAAAATAAACGTACAATGATGCGGTGATGAAAAGCAGAGACTGGTTGGGTCGAGAATTGTTCAGAAACCTCTCATATAAAAGATATTAATTTAAATGATACAGGTTGCAAATATCCTAAAAGCCTGGTAATTAATATTTTGAAACATATTCTCTTTATCTTCGCAATTCAAATGTACTTTCAATTGTTTTTATTTTCTTTTTCAAAAAAGTATTAATTATTCTGATTGTAAATATTTTGAGATTTCCTTCGGGTTGTATAGCGACCTTATTTGTGAAATATGTAGCAATCTTAGGCAGAAAGCAAGACAGTCATTACTTTTGGAGACCGCCCGAAGGATAAAAGACAGAAAATTAGTTTGCGACACACATTCAGGTTGAAATACTTGCCTCTTCTATAAAGAAAGTATTTTGCACACAAAGGCTTACACTAAAGATTAAGTAATCAACTATCGTAACTAAGAAGCAAACATTCTTCTTCTTCTTCTTCTTCTTCTTCTTCTTCTTCTTCTTCTTCTTCTTCTTCTTCTTCTTCTTCTTTCATAAGCTCAATAAGTAGATTTCATACTATTTCTTTCTGTTCCTCTTGCCTTCAACCTGCCTCTTGAGTGTCACATCTTCTAAACCCATTTTCCTTATTATGTCTCCCAGAAACTTCAATTTGTCTATTCTAAGTATAAGTGTCCATTTTGTTTCCCTTTCCCTTAAAACATTCTCGTTATTGTAAATAATATTCAGCAAATGGTATTTTCGGCACGCGTTTATAGAACTAAATTTATATTACAGAGATATTTTTTAAGTGTGCGAAAATTATCCAGCATTCTATGTCGAGGGACTGATATCATATAACAGTTCAAAACTAGTTTCTTTATTTCTAACAAAAATTTACCTGTTCCCTTCAGTAATCTGCATAGCTTCTGGAAGCCATAGTTGGCTATTCCAAAGACCTTTCACAGTTCGGTGACACAATTTCCCTCCTCTGTTAAAACATTTCCCTGATATTAAAACTTGAGTTATGCGCTAAGCTTTTAGAAGGCATCATTTTTATTCAAATATTCCTTCGGATTTCGGTCTCAGATTTTGCATTACCTGTTATAACTATTCCTAGATATTAAAACTTATGAATTAGTTTGATTTTGACAACTACAGTTCGTAGTTCGCATCGGGGCCTTTTTAGCTTGCTGAGAATCCATACAATTCGTCTTAATACAATCGACGCAATCTTCTTAGTTATCCTAAATGTATGTTTTTTGTATTTTATATTTAACAGTTTCCATTTTTATATTCTTCACATTTTACAAATTTGTCCGTGTTTCAGGTTTCGGTCTCGATCTTTTTTTCAGCCATAATTCAAATTATTTGCTCGTGTGTGTTCTACACATGTACCTGCCTTCCGTCAAATTCAGATCTCCGTTGAACACAGTTACTTAGATCGGTGTTATCCGTACTATTTTGGTCTCAAGAGAGCTCTTCCCAAATATGGGGAGCGTTCTTTGGATTCTCTTGGGGAACTATTGAAAACTCATTATGTTCCAATTTCGCTACGAGCCCGCAATTACTCTTTTACCAACAGACAGATGAAGAAAACAATTCCAAGCAATGCTCCTCTGCTGACGTCAGTAACAGAAATCTCGCGTGAATCCTACCTGCCATTTTGATGGATGCGAGATTGGAACGAGAGTTTTTGAATCTGCATGGAGGGGAGTGTTTGTATGTAGCTTTCGTGTGTCTTGACAGCATGTCTAAATACCTTTCCTAGCAAACGCACAAATCAGATACTTTATCGGGAGGTATTAAATTAAACGTTTTGTAGAATAACCTGTGAATATTTCACGATTTTCCTATTTTAATTTTCTGATCAATATAAATTTTTAACTTCATGATTGAAAAAGTTCGTGGCGAGTTCTATGACAATAAAATATATTTGGAAATTCCCCTATATCATTGTTAAATATTTAAGCTTAACAACTTTAACAAAATATTAATATAACAATCATAAATAAGGATGTCGGTCGTTATCTTAAGAAGTAGATGAAATTAAAAAAACAGGGAAAACTGAAAACTTTATCCATTTTACTGAAACATCCGTTAAACACACCTTTCTTTCATTCTTTCTTTATTTTATTCTTTATTTATTTATTTTATTCTTTCTTTCTTTATTTTATTCGTTCTTTCTTTCTTTATTAATTTTATTCTTTCTTTCTTTATTTTATTCTTTCTTTCTTTATTTATTTTATTCTTTCTTTCAGTCTTTTTTTCTTTATTTTATTCTTTCTTTCTTTATTTTATTCTTTATTTTATTATTTCTTTCTTTCTTTTATTATTTCTTTCTTTCTTTTATTCTTTCTTTATTTATTTTATTCTTTCATTCATTCTTTCATTCTTTCTTTATTTATTTTATTCTTTCTTTCATTCTTTCTTTATTTATTTTATTCTTTCTTTCATTCTTTCATTCTTTCTTTCTTTATTTTATTCTTTCTTTCATTCTTTCATTCTTTCTTTCATTCTTTCTTTCATTCTTTAATTCTTTCTTTCATTCTTTCATTCTTTCTTTCATTCTTTGTTTCATTCGTTCATTCATTCTTTCATTCGTTCATTATTTCATTCTTTCTTTCATTCTTTCTTTCATTCTTTATTTCATTCTTTCATTCTTTCTTTCATTCTTTCTTTCTTTCATTCGTTCACTCATTCTTTCATTCTTTCATTCATTCTGTCATTCTTTCTTTCATTCTTTCTTTATTTTATTCTTTCTTTCTTTCTTTTATTTTTCTTTCTTTGATTTTCTCACTGAATCTAAATAGTGTCTAATATGTATTTACAGTTTCCGCGCAATCAAAATAGAATAGTCCATTATTTATGAGGTATTGGCAGGGAGTAATGGTCGTGCAAACTAAGGCACTAAGGATGGCAGAGACAAACGCAGTTATTATAATGCGTAAGGTAGTTACCGTTAGAAAACAGTGTATGCCTGCCAATTCTTCATAGATCATTTAGTTGTTACTTACTCAAAATATAAAACCATTGTCGCACGAAACTTTTGCTTCGTAAGAAGTTGAAGGGGAGAATGATACGATAAGAATGATCTTGAACGGAAAAGAAATCGAAATCCTCTACCAATCGTCCCGAGCAATAGGTGCATAAATAACGCCTTCGAAAACAGAAAATATGATCTGGAATGAAAATTACGACAGTGAATTCATTAAAAAAAAAAGATCTGAAATTAGTAAATAACAGATGCTTCAAATACTTCAGAGAGTGACTTTCTACAGTTCAGATGTAGCACAGGGCCGAAAGTGTGAAACAACGAGAGAGGCTGGAACTCACTACTCAGTCTTAATTGTTCTAGCGAGAGAAGATGTCTACCCATTACACCACGTCGAAGTGCCCAAACGATTTTCTAATCGTAGGTTAGATGTGGCACAAGGCCGAAAGTGTGGGGCAACGAGCGAGGATCGAATTCTTTACTCAGTCATAATTAATCTAGAGAGACAAGTTTACTAAAGAATTACGCCACGTCGAGGTGCCCAAATTATTTTCTATTCGTAGGTTAGATGTGGCACAAGTCCGACAGTGTAGAACACTCAGTGAGGATCGAACTCACTACTCAGTGGTAATTGATCTAGCGAGAATAGCTTATTAACCATTACATCACTTTGAAGTGTTTATACCTCGGTTTATGGATCAGTGATAACAAATTTGATTGTGAAACGAAGGCAATCATTGGTTTCATTGGCTTCACGTATATAATTGTGTATAAGTCGACACCATATATGAATTTTAACCCCTAGAGAAAAAAATACCTATGTATAGAACCACCGGTCACCAAAAATGCATGATTTTTAATCTCTTCAAAAAAATTACTTGTGTATGTTGCGATCCCCTATTATTTTCGTCAGAGAAATCCTTTAAAAGTTACGTATACGCGTATATATACGGCAATTATGCAAAAAGGTAACATCTCATAACTTGCGAGTCCCTTTATCAATGTTTTACAAGGATCTAGAGGCGAAACGCACGCCGGCCGATGTGTTTGATATGGCTTCGTATCAGGTTGTGAGTAACTTGTACAGCACAAAGTGGGGGATGTTCATCTCGGCGTTGTAATTGCTATTAAATTAACGAAGTCAGATGCAAGAATTCACCAATAAAATTTATTTTACTATTTCAGACGTCTTATCAAAGAACGACGGTCTCTAATAAAACTGAAATGAAATTAGTCGACCCTGATACTTTATATCTGTCCTCTCACGGTTAATCTAATCCGTTAGCTGTTATCAACCTCTTACTTTTCAAATTATTCTTCAATCTCTCTACCGCTTTCTCTCCTTTAAAGTGTTTATTAATCTCTCATTCTTTCTCGCTTTCTTTCTCGTTTCTTTTCTTTTTTATTTTGAATATCACTATCGCCCCATTCAGTTCTCTCTCTTTTGTTCTGTTTCTTTCTCTCCATCAAACACTATTCCACTCTCTCTACGTCCTGGGTAAGACGATAAATTACATGCAACAGCATGACCTCTGATCAAGAGATTTTAAGGAGCGTAGAACCACCTCTTAATTGATGGTCTTCCCACGTCCACACTGACCAGTGTTAGTAGCACCTGTTAGGGTCTCAGCTATGGATAAATTGTTAACCCCCCCCCAAATGGTAAGACCGAGTTGCCAATCTAGTAGTCTATGACATATATATATATATATATGTAAAAGTGAACATTGAAGTCAACACTCAGAGCCACGGCTTGTCCAGCATGGAACAGCCTGTCGCCTCTCAGTGTTGACTTCAATGTTCACTTTTATATTTATATTTACATACCCTTTATCCCTGATATTGAGCCCTTTATCCCATAAATATAGCACATTTTAAACTATATTTCTTCATATATATAAATATATATATAAGGAGACAGATCAACAAATATGCAATGATAGCTGCACATCTGTGGGGCGTATCACTATTTAGATGATATATACAGTGACACGCATAAGTATTGGATACATGTTATTTTCTGTTATAACTCTAGTTTATGTTCGCCATTTTGCCACATATTTGGTAAGTAATATCTTGTAAAGTTGTTTTAGTTGTATGTGAAAGGGAAATTAAAAACTCATAGTTGGATACATTTTTTTTTTATCAAAGTTCAAAATTACCCTATGAAAAAGTATTGGATACATGACACTTTTTTAAAATTTCTAATCGAAACTTTGTATTTTAAAAGACTTTAAATATTCAAATTTTCGATAGTATTGGAATGTTATCTTTGACCAATCAGAGAAGCACACAATTGTTTACAATATAGTGCTACTCATCTGACTCTTTGATATGCATTCTTTAATTCAAGGATTAAAAATGGCAAAAACTAAAGTATTATCCAGAGATATGCGAGATAGAATCATTGAACGTCACAAAGGAGGACAAGGTTACCGAAAAATTAGCAAAGAAATTAATCTAGTACTAAGTACAATAGGAAATATCATCAGAATGTATAAGAAGTATGGCGACGGTACAGCAAACCTTCCAACAAATGGAAGACCGAGAAAAATAAATGAGAGTACTTCAAGGTGGATCAACAGAAATGTGCAAAACAAAACCCCTTCATTACTCGTTCTGAAATTAAAACTGATCTTGAGAGTGCTGGAATTAATGTAAGTAAGGATACCATTAGCAGAGCTCTATGTCGTACAGGCTTTCATTCAAGATCATCAAGAAAAGTGCCTTTACTGAAAACCAAACATGTCAAAGACCGATTAAAGTTTGTCGAAACTTATGAAGAGAAAGGTATGCAGTTTTGGGAAAAGGTAATCTGGTCGGATGAAACGAAAATTGAACTATTCGGAAGGAACACAGTGACAAGTGTTTGGCGAATAAATGGCACTGCCTTCAACAAGCACAATACCATCCCCACAGTAAAGTTTGGGGGTGGTTCCATTATGATATGGGGATGGTTTTCATCCAAGGGCACTGGTGAGTTAAGAGTTATCCATGGTAGAATGAATGGTAGCATGTACAGGGAGATTCTAGAGAAGAACCTTCAGAAATCTGCAACTTCTTTAGGACATGGTCGGAATTTCGTGCTTCAACACGACAATGATCCCAAACATATCACAAAACTTACAAAGGAATGGTTCGAAAATAATGGTATTAGTACTCTCAATTGGCCAAGTGAGTCTCCTGACTTGAATCCAATTGAGAATTTGTGGAATACTTTGAAGGTTAAAGTTCATAAGTGGAATCCACAAAATATCAAGCAATTAGAGGAATTATGCAAGGAAGAATGGGGTAAAGTAACGGTGGATCAGTGTGAAAAACTTGTGGCCAACTATAGAAAGCGGCTGGAAGCAGTGAAACAAAACAGAGGCTACGCAACAAATTATTAAATTGATGTATACAATACTTTTGCATAGGGTAATTATGAACTTTGATAAAAAAATGGATTCAACCATGAGTTTTTAATTTCCTTCCACATACAACTAAAACTACTTTACGAGATATTACTAAACCAAATATCAGGCAAAATGGCGAACATAAACTAGAGTTATAACAGAAAATAACATGTATCCAATACTTATGCGTGTCACTGTATCTGAGGAGAAAGATATAGATAAAATATTATAAATAGACAAATTAATATGTACATTATAAAAGATTTTAGTAGATAACACCAGATTATTGTGTGTTATATTTAATATCTTACTTGTTAATCGTCCTGGTGGTGATAATCCTCTCAACTATGCAGCTGTCACTGAATTTCTTGATCTGTCACACGAGTGAAGATTGAGTTTAACCATGAAAGAGATTGTCAAGGCTTCGGGTTCAGCTCAGTGTTCCCTTTGATATTTAAAAGTCAATAATATCAGACTTAATCAAAGTTACTCTATTTTTACCACTCATTAACGAATCATTTGATGGTATCAAAAACAGTTTATCAGTTATTTTTTAAATTATATTTTTTGAGATAATACAAACGCACACAGAGAAACGCACTCAAACAACATATTCTGCTTAAACTTATCCCCATTTTCATTCATGTTAATCATCTTGAGAAAGAAAAGGACCCTCCATCGATAGGGGTTAAACGTATGCACACGCATATGGAGGCCGCCACGCGCGTGCGCACACACACAAACTAAAAAAAAAACAATAAAAAACTAAATGGTAGGGCAAAGTGGTGCTATATCTTAGCCAGGGATCACCCGTAGATAACAATGGTTTGGGGTACCCTAATTCTGCCCCTAGTCGAGACTCCATTGCCGGATGTAGTTTTAGATCATACCCAGGACCGCCACCCCGAAAAGAATTTACATATATATATATATAAACCGCAACTTCCTTTCATTTCCTTACTGACTGCCAATCACTTGATCGTTTCAGCCAAGGCCAACTAGAAACCGCTTCCATTGTCAATGATATTGAGAGAATAACTTTGTTTTTTTTTTACCAAACCTGTTACACCTAATTTTGGTAACATCTTACACAGAGACCGTCCACTGTCTTTTACATTCCTCTACAATCAGTAAATATTTCCCCAGCTTCCTTTCGGGAGCTTCATCCATACTTGCTTCCCAAGGGACTGTTAATTCCAACATGATGATTTGCTTGGTCTTTTCAGAATAAATGACCATTTCTGGACGTAGCTTAGTCTGTATACTTTCCACAGGAATTTTAAGCAGCTTGCCATTATCTACTCTCAATTGCCAGTGTGGGGCAGCGCTGAGGAAGGATGTTTTATTCTTCTGCGTTGACTTTTACCTTTTCCCCGGCTCTGACAAAATTATTCATCGTCTTCTTATTTGGTTTATATATGCTTTGTTTTAGACTCCTTGATACTGTTGTTGCAAGGACTCCTACAACTTTATCATGGTGCCACCGGTACCGCCCCTCGCTAGCGCCTTAGGACAACCGCTCAATATGTATTGGAGGGATCCTCTCTTCTGACACAATGGGCAAAGTGGAGATTCACTATTTCACCACGTGTGGAGGTTTGCCGGGCTAGGCAGTGTATCATACACAGCCTGAACAAGGAAGCTCGTGCTACTGAGATTGGTATACCAGAGATCTATCCAGGAAAAATTTCTTTTTACCAGGTTTCCCCATGTTGTCGAGGACCCCTGTTGACCTGAAGTCACCATTTTACTTGATCTAATTTCCACATCCGCTCTCCCTTCAGATTGAAGACGGTGTTTATAATCTTTCCTTTTTTTCCCTCATTCGTGGATTGGAACCGTAACATAGGCCTCATCTGCCCAATGCTACTGTTCCTACTAGCGTTTTCTGTCTCAACCTTTGCTCTGCTGTACAGATCTCGTATGATGCTTTCCACTTTCTCCCAGTTGGAACCTCAATTCCGGCTTCTACAAATTTAGGATCTTTTGAATCCCTCTATTGGATTTCTGCCCTCGTCTTCATCACTTTAAACTCTTCAACTAATCCGCTGAAGGGAAGTTGTAATGCGTCAGAAATTCCATACAGAGCTGCACTGCTTAAACTTCACGGTAAGCCGAGCCATCATCTCGAATATCCGTTCACCTTTTTCTCCATCTTTTCAACTGTTGTCAATGCCACTTCATATAACATCAGTGGTCACAGAATCTCTGGCAGAATGGTATGTTGGTATATCCATGACTTAAAACGGCCTGGTAGACCTGATCTGTCCACTTTAATCAACATTGCTTCGAGGTCTGAAAAGCATTTCTGGGTAGCATCAGTATCTTTTAAATTGACATTGAAAATCTTCCTCCAGGCACTTGACTGTTTTTTCTTTTAATGTCGGGATAATAGTTCTTGCAATTTTGAAACGGAACTTCTCTCTCACAATCCCTCTCTTCAGTACTAATGACCACGATTTTGCCGGTTTTAAATTCATTCTTGCCCACGTTATTATCTTTTCTAAAACTTGCAATATCCACCGTCATCCAGGGACTGTTTATATATATATATATATATATATATATATATATATATATATATATATATATATATATATATATATATATATATATATATATATATATATATATAAATTTGTTCATTATCTATCTTTCTATGTCTATCTAGCGTCCTAGGTAAAACGATAAATTGCATCAAACAGCAATTATTTATCCAAGTGTGCTTGAATATATATATATATATATATATATATATATATATATATATATATATATATATATATATATATATCAGGTCATCCCATAAGTTCTGTCTGAATTTTGCCCAAATGTTACATTTAATTACAGATTCAATCAACAATGTATTTTCCCTGATTATCTATGACATCCTTCCATCTACTAACAAGCTTACTAATTCCATTACTGTAAAATTCTTTTGGCTTTGATTCGAAGAACTCAGAAATGTCAGTGTTAACCTCTTCCTGTGTTACAAAAGCTGTTTCTTCCAAATGATTCTGTAAGCTACGAAACAAATGGTAGTCTGAAGGAGCAAGATCGGGAGAATAAGGTGGATGAGGAATTTTCTCCCAACCAAGTTCTTCGATCTTTTGTGACATGATTCTTGCTGTGTGTGGTCGCGCATTGTCCTGATGAAACATCACCCATTTGCCATTCACTAGAGCAGGTCTTTTGTTCCTCAAAGCTTGGTTCAAACGCTCTAATTGCTGACAGTATATTTTAGCATTAATTGTTGCATTAGGTGGTAAGAATTCAAAGTGGATTATTCCTTGGCAATCCCACCAGATTGAAAGAACCTTTTGCCCATGAAGTTCCCTTTTTGGCTGTGGCTGGGGTCCTTCCCCTTTATCAAGCCACTGCCTACGACGCTTAACATTTCGATAAAACATCCACTTTTCGTCGCCAGTCACAAGTCTATCCAAAAAAGTTGAAACAAGTTGGAGAGAATGGAGAGAAGACCAGATGTCAACTTGGGATTTGAGGTTGTTTTCCATCAATTCATGAGGCACCCATTTTCCAAGTTTAGGAACTTTTCCAAGTTGTTGAAGATGACGATGAGCAGTTGTATGGTTTGAACTGAGAACCACTTCCAGTTCCTCAACTGATAAAGCAGGATTTTCTTCAAGGGCTGCTTCAAGAAGCTTTTCATCAAACTCAACTTGACGTCTGGTTCGATCGTCATCTTCAAGGGTGAAATCTCCACCTCTGAATTTTGCAAACCATATTCTGCAAGTTCTTTCATTCACACATTCTTCTCCATAAACCGAGTGAATGTTTCTAGCCGCTTCGGCTGCTGAGTTTTCTTTCTTGAACTCATAAAGCATTATGTGCCTCAAATGCTTCTTGGCTACTTCCATGTTAGCAGGGTTTTAATCAAACAAAATTTAATTTTATTGTTCTCTGAAATAAAATTTGATTAGTGTAAATGTATCTAAACATACAAATAATGTTCAGCTCCATAAGACATTATAAAATACTCTTTAAATTTCGTTCATCTTAACAAAAAGTTAAAATTCGGACAGAACTTATGGGATGACCTAATATATACATACATATATATATATATATATATATATATATATATATATATATATATATATATGATTGCTTCATATATATTATAAATGTTATATATATATATTCATAGATATATTATTTATATATGTCATGAGATGTATGGTTTAAATATATCTTTGAACGGGTATACAGATTTTGTTTAGAATACCTTTTATTTCGATGTCTTCCTTTCGACTGTCTGCAAATATTACCTTCATCGTTTCATGTATATCAATTTCTTCAGATTATATTTTCTAGTACCATTGACAATAATGTCATCACAATAAAGCAGCGTGTTGCGTTCGGTTGGCAAATTCAAAGCAAATTTTTCCAAGTCCGGCAGTTTCTTATGTTAGGACACTTTAGACAGAATAACATTTGATTCATAACTGATATGTCAGCACTTATTGATATATTAATTCTTTTTTTATTTACTGATAATTAAACCAGTACTTGGCCAAGTCCTTCAATTAGAGCGATAATGAGTGTTTTTTTATGTCAAAGTTAAATTAAAAGTAGGAATTAAGATATGCATATAAAGACTTGTCACCTCGCTCCACACACTTTTTTTTATTCGAGAAGTGGAGAGACGAAGGTTTGCCGCCGAGGCGATAGGTGCAGTCAGGTGAAGTCAGCATTTTGTGTTAGTTTGTCTTCAAATGCATTCTTTGTAATCGAGACTTCTACTCCCGTGTTGGCCTGTACAGTAATAACAGATGCTGCTCCGCCATTAGAAGCTGAGGTATATTTCTTTGGGCGCAGATAAGACCGACCGATGCCACATGTCAGATAACGTGCAGGATGGATATCGGTTGACCCTGGTATTAAAGTGACCAAAATTGGGGGATTGTTCCACATAGATACACTTCTGGAAAGTAGATGTCTGAGTGGTATTTACCACTTATCTAAGGAACATGAAGGCAATGGGGATGGCTTGCCACTATCAACACGGCGTGGTTAGTTCTAGCAGTGAATGGCACGAATAAACGTGTTGCATTTAAGGTCGATACTGAGCGTTTAGCCCCGGATCTAGGCAAAGAGCCTCCATGAAGGTAGTATCGTTCATCAGGATTGATGCAGGTTTAGAGTCTGCCCAGTGGTGATGAAATTATAGCAATTTAGTCTTGGATGTATTAAATGATACCAGCTAGTCATTTCTCCATTGGTCAGTGAGTAATAGGTCAAACGAAAGATCAGATGCCAGGCACTTGTTACCAGTATATTTGGAGGTGCACGCATAAACTTTAGCATCATTTGCATATATATTTTCTAAGTATCTGAGACACTCTGTGGGTAGCTCTTTAATATAATGTAGAAAGAGGATATGTCTATTCTTCGTTTTTTTTTGGGGGGGGGTGCAATTATTTGAAGACGATTCAGGTAATGACCCTCCACGACTTCAAAATTTATTTATGATAATTTAATATCCATCTTTATCTATGCTCTGCCATTCATCCATACAAACATGCGTTTCTTGTCGTTATCCCCCCCCGTTTCTCTTTCTGCAGTAAGTCCTTTCAATGTTATATTTTCTAGGCCTTCTTTCCTCGGTATGTACATCTAAAATAACCGTTTGGGATTTTTGATTATCATTATTTTTCTGTTCAAATTTTTCAGATCTTCTGTACATGTGATCCTTAGAATTATTTGCCAGAACCATAACTCTGTGACTTCAATTATCTTTCGGGGAAGTGTCACTTTATCAATACCGATATGTTAACGTATTGTTGATCACACAGAGAACGATGATGTGCAATGTAATCCTTTTCGCAAAGTTACAGACAAATGATCTCTTACATCCACACCGAACTCGGAGCGGTCTTTAATGACATTTTTATAGGCTGGCACGTACAGCATTAGTCAGTAATTCAGTTCATACTTTCGAACAACAACCGAAATGTCAGAGAGTGCGCTTTTTGAAATTATAAATAAAGAAAATGAAGACAGTCGATGGAGAAATAAAAAAGAAATACATATTCAGTATTAGTTCTAGATTTTTAAAATGTCAGCGGGAATGCAGCTAAAAGAAAAAGGCTCCAAAAATGAAAATAAAATTATTGATAATTCATGCAAGTAGGATAATAATTTATCTAAGAATTCCAGGAAAAAAAAAACAACGAGAAATTCAAGATGTTAACAATACAATGCAATAAATATCGGTATATCAAGTTTCCTAATTCGTGCAATTATGGCGTATTATATAAAAAAATTCCTTCAAACAGAGAAGGCAAGAGAATGTTAATCGTTTTATTAGCTGTTTCCTTATAAGGAAATATTCAACATTCATTCACAGATCCGCCAGTGCTACTGTCGTTTGAAATGTGAAACATGTTTCTATTAAAATTCTTTTTCAGGAAAATTGGTTTCTTTAATTCTAATAATTGTTATCAATCATTCAAACGTTGATAAGTTCTTTCTTCGTAATCATTTATTTGAATTAGTGTGAAGTATCAACATCTTGATTATATCATTATTTTCTCTTCGAGTTACATGTACTATCCGTTTTTGTTGTTGGTATTGTCGAAAGTCCTCAAATGAGGATGTTTCTCATATTTACAGGTACAGATCTTTGTGATTCAGTAGAAGCAGGCGACGAAGTTAGATGATATATGGTTCTCTATACGTTTTATTAGGTCTAAATCAAACTGAGACAATACAACGCTATTTTCGAAAAATAATAAGACTGTTACATATATATATATATATATATATATATATATATATATATATATATATATATATATATATATATATATATATATATATATTATGCAGTGTTACATTAGAACGTACATATACCACTGCAAAACTGTACATATTGTTTAAACGTAAGGTGCCAAGCTGCTCCCTACAAAGCATTAGAAGCTGCATCAAGCAAGGATATATAAGTGATAGAATTTTTTTGAATCGGACCAGGACCGTTACGATACAATGTAAGCGTCATGTCACTGGACCAACGGGCCTAAATGACGAAGAAGAAACTAACTAAATTTGATATAACGCAGCTTCTGACTAAATTCATGTGGTGATACACATCCAAGTCCGCATTAATTCATATATAATCAAGCCTTAGGAATAAATATAATTTTGTATTTAAGTTAATGAGACGGACACGCCAATAACGATGGTTAATGTGTTTCGCAGTATTTAGTAGTGACTATATAGTAACTGGAGAGATATGGGCTCCACATGGTTAAAACCCCCAAAGACACGTCACATTAGTAACACGCCAAGAAATCATTTGCGGAGACCCAAACACTGGCACAAGACCGCGAAAATTGGAAAATGGTAGTCAACTCAGAGAAATAAGCACATTTCATTTTGTCATGAACTAACATGAACTCGACGTGATTTCAAGAAATGTGATGAGAAATTAGAATACGAGTATATGCCGCTTTCCACGGCATGCAGCAATTAACGACATCATCAAAAGAGGTTTGGATGCAGCTGGGTTCCCTTCTCAAATCGAACCCGTCTGGCCTCGACCGTGGTGATGGAAAGCGGCCGGATGGCATTACCATCTTCCCTTTTAAAATGGGTAAGTCGTTGATTTGGGATGCGACCTGTGCGGATACATTTTCGGCCGGTAATATGATCAGGTATATTATATATATATATATATATATATATATATATATATATATATATATATATATATATATATATATATATATATATATATATATATATATATATATATAATTTTTTTAGTCATCTGGAGGTAATGTCAGTTTAAAATGATAAATTAATTTAAATTTAAATACATTACTCTTTAACTATCAATATTGATAGAAAAATGTTAAAATTAGAAATATTTGTTTTGCTATTTAAACACTTAAGTCATCACCTAACGTTAAACATTAACTGTGAAATTTATGGAAAAAATTAATATATAAATATGTGTAAAGATTTGAAAAAAAATATATATGTAAGTATTGATATATGAATATACATAGGTACCTGTGTATATCGATACCTGTGTATGTGCCTATGTGTTTAATTGCACATGTAAATGAACGTATGTATATATGTGATTTACATAAGTGTATGTGTGGTATATATATATGTATATGATAAAACAAAATCTTTAATGTTGCCTTCAAATATTACTCAATCTTAATTGAAAACCAAAACTTTAAGTAAAAAGATTACCCATCTAAAAATAGTCACGCATTTCATTCATGAATTAGATTCAAACTGATAGAGGTGTTACCTTAACAATCATTTACAATATTGATAGATTAATATCAGTAAACTATTATACTTTAAATAATTTTTTTAATGTACTTTCTATGAATGTGTTTTTAAATATAATATTTAACCCATATTAAATCCCTAAATTATTTGTAAAAGAGTTAAAATTTGAATTGCTAGCAAACATTAAATTAATTTATTCGGTGATTTTAAAAAATTAAATTACTATCAAGCATTAAAATCTTTCTTTACATAAATTGCTAAAAATTTCCACTCCTCCTGTCTCCCAGTAAAGCCTAATGACAGCTTCTTTCTATTTACTTCCCCCGTCTTTCTTTTTTTCTATCTCTCTTCTGCCCCTTCTCTTTCAATATATCATTTCCGTTAAGTTAACCGATTAAATAGGTCAATGTCTGGTCCCTCCTCCCCTAATACTAAGTATGATAGATGGAAATATTAAAATAAACCCTCTCTAAACTCGATCATGTCTCTCACACCACTCCTCACTGCCCTCTCTGTTAAATTACATAAACTTAATACTACCTGTGAAAAGTGTAAATGTTCATTTCATTTTTCATTTTTCGTTTCAACTTTTGGAAGTGTAGTCTGATGATCCTACGTACTTTAAAAGGGCTATGGTGAAATGAATTATTACATGGAGTGGTCTGTTTTTCTTTAAATTAAATTATTCACTCTGAATTAACATTGAGCTCTCAGGATTTAATCCT
This sequence comes from Acanthosepion esculentum, assembly GCA_964036315.1. Taxonomy (NCBI): domain Eukaryota; kingdom Metazoa; phylum Mollusca; class Cephalopoda; order Sepiida; family Sepiidae; genus Acanthosepion; species Acanthosepion esculentum. The sequence continues at coordinate 68,748,739 of OZ038483.1, forward strand.
CCTTGGGAGTACCTATACGGATTAGCAAATTTTTCTTAACTTAACTATATATATATATATATATATATATATATATATATATATATATATATATATATATATATATATATATATGTATATATATAAAAGTGAAAATTGAAGTCAACAGTCAGACGATTGCGGCCTGCCGATTGCGTCCAGCATGAAACAGCCAGTCGCCTCTGAGTGTTGACTTCAATGTTTACTTTTATATTTATATTTATATACGCTCTATTTCTGATATTGATCACTTTATCTCATAAATATAGCACACCTTAAAACTATATTTCTTCATTTATTAACTATGATTTTTAAAAGAAATCGATATGAGGGAAAGTGTTTAGCCTAAGTTTAAATGTTGATTTCTATGTTCACTTTTTATATATATATATATATATATATATATATATATATATATATATATATATATATATATATATATATGAGTGAACATAGAAGTCAACACTTAGAGGCGACAGTCTGTTTTATGCTAGATGCAGTCGTCAGGCCACCTGGCGATTGCATCTAGCATGAAACAGACTGTCGACTCTACGTGTTGACTTCTATGTCCACTTTTATATTTACACACGCTCTATCTCTGATATTGAGCACTTTATCCCATAAATATAGCACATCTTAAGTCTATATATATATATATATATATATATATATATATATATATATATATATACATATACGAGAACACACTCACACAAATATATTTGAGATTAAGAAGACATCTTGAAAGCAATGTTTGGCATGTTTTATATTTTAGATCAACACGCTATTTAAAACGATGCCCTTGACGATTCGCAGGGGAAACACTCACCAGTTGTTGATTTATTGAAGATCTGAAATCCTGGGAAATGCTGGGCCCTGTGGCGAAAAAAAGTTTCATTCACCCCATATATATATATATATATATATATATATATATATATATATATATATATATTTCTTTAAACGTTATTCCAGTCGAGGCTTTTTATTTGAAATAGACCCCTCATTTTATTTATGTATTAAACCTGTGTATCGGCCTGTGCTCACCAGAAATATAAATCAATAGATCGCAGGGATTGAACTTGTGTCCTCCTTAATAGCTGAAACTACCGTTTGCTCTTACCACCAAGGACTTCACATTACGCTGGTCTTTTTTTACCTTATTCAACGATACATATCATTTGTGCTTTCAGTCTGAAACCAATTTATATAATGGCGCTAAATATATAGTTTTTCTTTTCAAATAAATCGATCATTGAAGGTGATTTTTCTGAAACAAATCGATTTCTTAACAACAGATTGGACGTGCCAAGATTTTTACTCATTCATTAAATACCTTCATACTATTGATTCCCTCCCGTCACACCTGCCAATCTCCCCCCGTGTCAACAATGCCTAAAATGGAAAAACGTTTTTGATTTTTTCTGTCTTGTCTTCGTCCCCAAGTGAGTAAAACTCAACACGACAGAGAAAAGACACTAAATACGAAAAGGAAAGGGAATAAATAGTTAAATGAAAATGTTGCTAGAAATTTAAAAAAAAATGAAAGAACCCCACAAAGGCAAAGAATACTGTAAAAATCATGAAAATAAAAATGCTCAAGTGGAATAATTTTTTCATAAAATAGATCAATAAAATAAACTCTGAGCATAATATTTTTAAATGCAATATTAAGTTGGTATTGTCATTACTGACAATAGGTATGCAGATTTTTGTTCTTTATACCTTCAAGTAAAATTTTGGTAAATTTAAGTTTGTTTTTTTACCCATCGTGACTTATTTTTCTTCTAATATCCCAGGATGAATTTATCAAAATAATAGGTGGTGTGAGTGGTCGAATGGAAGCTTAGATTCATGCCTTTCTTCAGGGTATTGACAGAGAAAAGTAACATGATTGGTACTTGGGCTAGCAGATCTATTTATTTTCTGTGCTTCGATCGGAAAGGTCAAATTCCATGGCGAAAGGGAAGATAAATATAAAAGAGTGAGAGACAGGGGAATAAAAATGGAAGTAATGAGGTTATAAGAAAGAAAGAAAGAAAGAAAGAAAGAAAGAAAGAAAGAAAGAGGAAATTAAAGTTAAGAAAGAAAATAATATTATGGGAGTGAGGAAAGAAAGAAAGAAAGAAAGAACGAAAGAAAGAAAGAAAGAAAGAAAGAAAGGAAAGCTACGAATGGCGTAAATGAAAATTAAGAAAGAGGAAAGAAATGGAAATAATTGCAGTAAAGAGAAAAGAAAGAAAGAAAGAAAAAAGAAAGAAAGAATGAAAGAAAGAAACAAATAAAGAAAAGCTAATAATGGAGTAAAGGAAATTTAAGAGGAAAGAAATGAAAAAGAGCTTAGTAAAGAAAGAAAGAAAGAAAGAAAGAAAGAAAGAAAGAAAGAAAGAAAATCTAAAAATGGAGTAAATGAAAATTAAGAGGAAAAAAATGAAAATGATGGTAAGAAATAAAGAAAGAATGAAAGAAAGAAAGAATGAAAGAAAGAAAGAAAGAAAGAATGAAAGAAACAAACAAACAAATAAAAAAAGCTAATAATGGAGTAAATGAAAATTAAGAGGAAAGAAATGAAAATGAGGGTAGTAAAGAAAGAAAGAAAGAAATAAAGAAAGAATGAAAGAAAGAAAGAAAGAAAGAATGAAGTAAAGGAAGGAAAAATGAAAAATGTGTGAAATGAAATTAAGAAAGAGGAGAGAAGTGAAAATGATAGCATTGAAGAAAGAATGGATGAAAGAAAGATATCAAGAAAGGATGTGGAAATGCAAATTAGGAAAGAGGAAAGAAAGTAATATGATGACAGTAAATAAAGAAATAAAGTAAGAAAGAAAGCATGGTGGAAATTTAAATATCTGGCAAAATTAGGACTGAAGAAAGATCGCAATATGATGGCAATAAAGAAAGAAAGAAAAATAATATAAAAATATCAGCAAAAAAGGAAGAAGAAATGAAAATTAACAAAAGAGAATAGCATAGAAATTCTGTAGAAGTATTGAAGAACCGAAAAATGAAAAGGTAACAAAAGAGAAATCTGGAACGGGCGACTGAATTAGAATAACACAACACGAAAAAGTGTCGAATGTTTTGTGAAAGAAATACCAGATGATAACGGCGCCTTCAGCATTTGTGTTATCAGGCTTTAATAATAGATCCCTGATAAGTAATTAAAGCCGTAGAAAATAAGAAAGGAAATCTATGCCCCGCCTCAACCTGACAAATAGAAAAGGAATGAAAAAAAAAACATTAATGAAAAAGTGAGGAAATAAACATCAAAAACTTAAACGTAACTGAGAATTACAACCTTACCGAGTACCCACAGACAAATCGTAAGTTTGAATATCTACCATGAAATAGAAATAATTGTTTGTACGGAAAGTAAGGACTTACGATAGGGCAGCTTTTAAACTAGTTACTCTCTCTCTCCCTCTCTCTCTCTCTTTCCGTCTATATCTATCTATCTATCTATCTATCTTTCAACTTTACGATTTGAGGTCGTAGCCTAACATATCATACCATTTTAGAATCAGACCAACTCCATGAACAAATTAAAATCATTCCAGATACATACATATATATATATATATATATATATATATATATATATATATATATATATATGTATATTGTCATCCACAGAGAGACTGTTTCGCTGTATCACAGCTCATCAGTGTGGCTAGACGTCCGGTTGCCTCTGGCTAGAATCGAAAACCGGCTGAATTCGCGTCAGGCGGAAATTTTACCCTGAAGCCGTTGGCGCACGGCAGAGAAGTAGGTTTAATTTAAGCGTATTTATATTTAGATAAACACACAGTGACTGAGAGAACTCGATTCGATTTACCGAAGAGTCTTGCATTATTAGCCGTAATAGTCACTGTTTACAAACCCACACCCAGAGAGCTCAACCGAAATAAATTTTTCAGGAGCATATATATTGTCATCCACTGACAGACTGTTTCGCTGTATCACAGCTCATCAGTGTGGCTAGACGTCCGGTTGCCTCTGGCTAGAATCGAAAACCGGCTGAATTCGTAAGTATCTGGAATGATTTTAATTTGTTCACAGTACTGTCTGTGAATGACATAATTTAGCTCTTGAAAATACATTTCAATTGAGTACTGTTGAGTGATAAGCTAATTCTATAAACAACAGCCACCTGCACTAATGCAAAGCTCTTCAGTAAAATGAATGGAGCACTTTGGCTGATGGGCATTTGTTTACATTTGTAAAAACAATACGCTAGATTTAGTTGTGTAACTCTACCGAGTGAAGATAGCTCTGGCTGACACCAAATTATTTGTATTTCAATCCTGGCTTGAGGCATTCGGAAGTCTAGTCGCACTGAGGAACTGGGATACAGCGAAACAGTACTGTCTTTGAATGACATAATATATATATATATATATATATATGTGTGTGTGTGGGGGGGGGGGTGCGCGCGCGTCTGTGTCTGTGTGATGGCCTGGTCGTTGTGCGTGTATGCAAAACTTCAGATAATAATATATTTAAAAAGTAATAAATAAACAGTATGGAAGAAAAGAAAAGAAAATTTCTCTTTACTAACGCGTTTTATCCCCTGATGGTCGTTATGAATGCAAATGCAAAGATTTCATTTTGCAACATGCTTTTAGACAGCAGTAAAAAAAAAATTCTCAAGTTTTCAAATGTACAAATATAAGAAAGCTCAAAAGTAAAGAAAAACATTTGACAGACGCTAATGACGTAATCAAAAACCTAATAAACAAATATGTGGTTGGAGAAGTTTTATTTTCTCAGTTCTGTTTTATATATATATATATATATATATATATATATATATATATATATATATATATATATATATATATAAAAATTTGTGTGTGGGTTGTGTGTGTGTCAAAATGTTCGTCCGCATATTAAGCCAAAATTATATTTCGAAAACCGAATTAACTTTTTGTACGAATCAATATTTATTTTTTAATGAAATTATTATTTTTTAAGGCAGTTCACCCCAAGCAAATCGGGAGTGCCACTAGCACGCACGGGTTTACAGAGAATTGAGAACAAGAGTGAAGAGGCGCATTTGAGGAAAGGATACAGCTCTGAAAGGAACAAGCTCAGAGAGTCAGATGTCGATTGACTTTACGTTTGAATATTTGACGATTATAGTCATCGAGGAAGCAAATAAGGGGAAGGGAGTTCCACAGACGGGAAGGGTCGGAGAATAAGCTGCCTGAGAAGAAGAGACGGTTACATTTAAAGGTTTTGACAGTGAAAGGGTGGGAACGAGGAAATGAAAACGAAGAAAGAAAAGCACACCATAGCAGTGAAGAAAGAAAGAAAGAAAGAAAGAAAGAAAGAATGAATGAATGAAAGAAGAAATGAGGCATGAGTTAATGAAAATTAAGAAAGAGAAAAGAAAGCAAAATGATTACAGTAAAAAAAAAAATTATATTTTTTATGTAGTCTAAATTATGTAGTCCGGGAACCAGCGAAAGCAGCTCGTCAGAATAGTTGCCTTGAAAATACATGTAGAATAGACAGAAGGAGGCTACGGCACGCCTGTGGGCTAGCAATTGTAGACTACATGCAGATCAGGACCTATCATCTTGCATACTCGTCTCTGGATTTTGTCAACGACCTCGAGGCGTACAGCGGGAGCACCAGACCATACATGACAGCAATATCCCAAGCAAGGACAGACGGTTGATTTATAGATTTGAAGGATAGACTCAGACGAGAAAAAACTTTCTGACACGACACAGAGTCAACTTTTCTTGCGGTAGATGAAGCTATTGATTCAATGTATCTATTCCACCTTATGTCAGCGGACAGCGTCAGACCAAGCAGGCGTAACGAGGAGCTCTGAAGGAGTTGTGAAGCAGTCATTATGATGGGAGCAGGAAGGGATGTCTGTGGAGGGTAAAGGACAGCGTTTTCGGCTTAGAGGCGTTAAAGTTTAAAAGATATTTCCTGCTCCAGTCAACCACAGATTGGAAGCCCTTTTCCAGATCAACAGCTAGGTTAGTTTTGTCAACGATACTAGATTTACTATTAAGGCAGGAGTAAATAGAGGTATCTTCCGTGTAGATGCCAACTTGGGAACTGTTGATATCGGGAATGTCATTGATGAAGATCAGAAACAGAGTAGGGCCCAAGACAGAGACTTGGGGGACAACAGAGTTCGTGAGAAAGGAACCGGAGGAGAACCCGTTTAGGACGACCTTCATTTCACGGTTCGACAAGTATGATTGAATTAATTCAAATAAGCGTCCTGTAATACCGTATCCTTGAAGCTTACGAAGAGGGCCAGCATGCCAAACCCTATCAAATACGTTAGAGATGTCCAGAGCCACGGCTCTGAGCTTCTCCATTATTGTTGAGTGCTTGAAATATAAATTCAGTTATGACGGTGAGTGCGTCAGCGGTAGATGGGGCAAAGCGGGAACCATACTGCTTGTAGGAGAGCAGATTATATGAAGTAAGGTGCTTTACTAGTTCGTCATTGATTAGAGCCTCAAAAACTTTACCGAAGAGTGGTAGGAAACTGATAGGGCGGTTTTTAAAGACAGACACAACAGATGAGTACTTCCAACAGGCTGGAAAGCAAGAGTTAGTGAGGCAGTAGTTTTAAAGTTTAGAGAGGACAGGTGCCAATTCAGGAGCACATTTATTCAGGATAATGACCCTTATCCCGTCCCCACCACCAGCATTACGGGAGTCTAATTTAGAGATGATGTGCAATACCATAGTTGGGGTTTTGTGCATCTTACTCAGAAGAGTCTCAGTTCTAGGGGGAAAGATGGGTACACCAGATGAGTCTAGCATTGAATTGGAGGAGAACTTACGAGCAAAGCACTCAGCCTTATTAGCTGAGGTCAGCAACTCAAATTGGTTGAATAGAGGGGCTATTGAGGGTTTTCTGTTGTTCAGAACGCATTTGCAGGAACCAAACTTGCGAGACGCAATACGTTGATTCATTCCTTCTGCAAAGAGTAACTTACCTTCTTTGAGGACATGCTTGCACTCGTTGCGAGCAGTGACAAAGAGACGTCTGTTGTAATCAGACATGTCTCTACGGTATTGTCGGAAGTAGTGATTCCTGTGGGCAATGGCTGCTGCACAAGCAGCTGGGAACCAAGGTGATGAGTGCGATTTTACTTTCTCTTTTTCTCGTAAGGATGAAAGCCTCGATTCCAGCTTTTACACAGAATGAGACATTTTTGGACGGGGAGGTTAATGATAGTATTACAGGGGACATCACGAAGGAAATCTCAGGACGAGTCCCAATCTGCACGTTGATGTTCTGTTGGTAGGAGGTTCTTTACTGAGGGAGGAGTAGAACGAGATGATAACAGATACGACAGCATGATTAGAGTTGCCGAGAAGAGGGCAGAACTGCATGGCACGACAAGACTCGGGGATAGAGGTAAAACAGAGATCAAGAAGGGAAGCCTTACCATCGTGATTACTGGGGAAACATGTTGGAAAGTCAATTACTTGTGTGAGAGATTGAGTTAAGTGTTTGTATGCAAGGAAGGTCAGTTACAGGGTTTTTAAGACATTTGCTATGGTGAGCATTAAAGTCACCAAACACACATATGTTTGCAGATGGATGTAGAGAGATAGCCTTGTCTATGTTAACGGAAATGCAATCGAGTACAGCACAGTCTTGGGAGGATGGAGAGCGATCGAGAAATAAGAGATAGCTTATAGTTTTGAGGAGAGATAGACAGAGACACATGTATGAATGGTCTGGAGATGAGAGAGAGAGAGAGAGAGAGATAGAGAGAGAGAGATAGTTTCAAAACAGTGGAAGATGGTGTCGTGCGTAAACTCCCAGTCCATGCATGAGAGTAATAGAGCCTTTTCCTAGGAGAGAAAGGTAACCGGGAATCGAGAAGTCAGAAAAGGGTGTTGGTCGCACAGAGAGCTAGTATGTTAGGAGACTTCTCAACGAAGCCTGCAATACAGTGTGGCCCTGGGGTTGCCCACCGGAGGTGAATGCATGTACACCCTTCTATGCGCGACATGGCACTACAAGCACACCGATATTTTGCAACTGTTGGCCACAGCAGCCGCTCAAGCCGCTACGCAAGAGTTAGGGCCCCTAACTACCAGCCGGGAACAGCAACCAGAAAACTGTCAACCCCGTACACACAGCATGAAGGGACGTTGCCACAGTCTGCACTTATCACATAGGAATCAAGACAGAACTAATACAGAGGCTAGAAAAAAAAGGGTCCGGGAACCCCTCTCCTAAACAGGAAAAATGGAATGAGTTTGTATACCTATTCAAGAGAAGCGGGAGGAATTTTGACCGGGCGATAGGTAGACCTATCTACTCCTATTACACATATACACACATACAGAGAGAGAGAGAGAGAGAGAGAGAGAGAGAGAGAGAGTTCTAACTTAGTTTAACTGCCAACATACACTTTGGCGGAAGGGAAGAAAGACTAAGCCACGACATAGCCGATATACGAGGTTGAGTTAACTGGATGATGCTAGCATGAATACTTCGAAGAATACTTTGAAGAATTCAAAATCCAAAGAAACAACGTCAAATAGGGATTGAAACTAATGAGGGGTGGGGGGAGCTATGATTCGCATCGGCATCAAAGAACATTATTATAAACTCAGAGAATTAGTCACAGTAAACGAACATTTATTTTAACCTCATATATTATTTATGTATTAATTTATTTAAATTTTAGAAGGTCGTGAATTAACCGTTTACTTTCTATTTAAAATTTTGATGGCCATATATGTTAGCTTACGGAAGTAATATTATATACCTATTTATACATATATATATATATAGTTGAACAATTAAAACTAACTGAACCCGGAGAATTTCCGACAATGTTTAAACATTGTCCCTGCAAAAAAATACAGAGTGTCAAAAGACGGTTATTTCCTTGACACCGCTATTATTCTATACATTTTTTACTCACTCAGCAATGTTATTCTTTTTAAAAAGCGATGATTTAAATTTTAATAAAACCCAAACATAAATGTATACATTTTCTTTATACTTGAGAATTTGTAAACAAAGATATTGACAACCATTTATTATATTCCAAAAAAATATTGTTTTCATATTTATCTATAAGATGGTAAATAATAAATATTTCATTGGTTTCATATTGTAATATTTCTGTAATTTTTTTGTAAATTTTTTAATAAAAAGATTTCTTTACAAATTTATTTTTTTATAAAATGTTCAATAATAAATCTTTATAAAAGGTGAATAGTAGATATCGCATTGTACCTTGCTTACATTTTTCATAATCTTTCTCAGAATAAGTCTGAAGATAAGACAATTTGGATGAAAAAAGAGAATTAGAAAATATATTTCTTAGTCTTTGCTGAGGTGTTTCGTCAATCCGACTTTATCAAGGTAAGCGTAAAAGCGAAATGTTTTGTATTTACATTATACAAAAAATTAAAAAGAGAAAGCTCCTGTGGAAGCTTCCTTCTGAATATTGGTATTTTTTTTTTACTAAGAATTTTTTTTAGTTTTCCATGTGGGCATAGTCTTAAATTGATCATAATAATTTTGATGGTAAAAGGGAAGACGCATCAGGTCTGTGAGAAAATGACTGGAGTCCAGATGCCAAGCCAGGAGCGATCATATTGTAGATCCGTTTTGGGATTTTGTAGAGAACCTTGAAATGAACAAGTGGAGCACCAGACCATATATGGCAACAGTATTCAATGCATGGAGAAATAGTAGATTTGTAGATGTGCTCAGACGAGAAAAACCTTCTGGAACAACATAGAGAACTAAATTTCCTTGCGGTATATTAAGCTAATGATTCAATGCAGTTGTTCCACCTCAAGTCAGTGAAACACATGTGGCCATGAAGGCGCAGTGAGACACTCAGTTGCTGTAAGTAAAGCTGTTAAAGAGTAGTAAGTATACATACATACATACATACATACATCAATATATATATATATTTATATATATATATGTATATATATATATATATATATATATATATATATATATATATATATATATATATATATATATATATATATATATGGTTGAATAATATGGACATATTATGTGTTTTTTATTTTCATTTTACTCCTCCCGAATTTTCTGGATCAACTTCTTAATGTTGATATAAGTTCATGAGGAAGGCGCCGTAGTTTTTTTTTTTCGGTGTCTTTTATTTTCGTAAGTACTTTCAATCTCATCTAAGATCATGTTCTGGGGTGAATTGCTAAAAATGAATGAGATTGAATGTACTTTGGGAAATAAAAGAAATGAAAAATAATACAGCGTCTTCCTTAATGAATTTAATATCAACGTCAAGAAGTAGATCCGAGTATTCGAGAGGATTAAACTAAAATATAGACATATGTCCAGATTATTCAAAGAAACAAGTTTGACTGAAGACATGCTGCCTACACACACACACACACACACACACACACACACACACACACACACACACACACAGAGGATTAGATATATCTGAGTGACCACTGAGCGGCCAAGTTTTTCTTTTCTGTAGAGTCGTTTAAATTCAGTTATTCATCAGACATACACAAGAAATATTGAGGAAGTTAAAGAAAGAATTAAATATGCCCACTGTAAAATTACAGAGAAAACTCTCTGACATTTTAATGGATGATTCACACACAAAATTGAAATGTGTTTTGAAAACGAACGAGGACATT
>OZ038483.1:68764427-68889427 GCA_964036315.1 Acanthosepion esculentum
TGGTAGTGGTTCGTGAGAAGAAGCTGTTTGAGTGAAACTTACCAAATAAATTCGGAGTGAGTGAAGCGGGGGTTACAATGTGAGTGGCATGGCGGGTTCTAGCCGTGATGGATAGAACTGGTCGAATCAAGAAACGCGCTTCGTCCGAGTATTTTCCCTGGAAGTAGCGATAGAGCAGAGAGAGGCTTGTCACATCCCGTTTGCGAGAAAGGGGTTAGAAGGCAGAAAATAATTTGTCACGCAAATGGACTCGGAAGCTGTTTTGGACAGTATGTTGTCTTTCAAAAGTAGTAATGATAATTTAAAGATAATAAAGAAAAAATATCCGTGTATAAAAAAAGAGAAGGCCATAATAACTTCTACTTAAAAGTTCACGACACAAATAAACTTCTAAGTGAATATCAGCGGCCTCAACTGAAAATTGAGCTCAGCCTGTAATACTTAGAATAACTGGCGTCTTAGTCTATCGATGGTAAGATTTCACAAACTGTGCCACTAAGAAAATGAAGTTTCCTTTCTTAATTGTATCTTTGTTGCTTTTTCGGCTTTAGTCAATATTATTTATTGCATGTTTTCAATTTTTCAATTTTAAATTAAATTTCATTGTCACGGGAATCTCTACACATTTAAATTCTCGTGTTTCAGTAATCCACCTTGCTGGAGCCTTAATACACGGTCTATTTTGAAAACATTTTAATATAATTCGACGTTCTTCCAGAAAATTGCTTTACACTTTTTCGTTTATGATTGGTTTGGTTTGTTTTTTAACGGCATATCAACTCCTTATGGGTCATTTACTGCAGACATTTTATATTCTTAAGTATCTGTCTATATTTCTGAGACGAGGTATTATGCACACTATTTACATCATTCGGACTATCATCCTCATCTTTGTTGCCATATTTATCACAACGTTTCGGCCATTGTACGCTCCGGCTTTCTTCAGGTGGTTGGAATGTTGAACTGAATCCTTTATTTCGCTCACTGGAGTAGACTGTTCTAGTTCCACGTGCCATGTTTTTAATGAATGTCAGTTATCAGTTATCTCCTGTTAATTCCCCTCTCCAAGTTCTCCACCGCCTTAACCAGGTAGTGAACTCACACTCTTTGTGTCCGGTCACTGGATCTAACAAACACCTTCGTAAGATATGTTAGTAGGCTTTCACAGTTGAATACATGGTAGTTGTTAATCAGCTTTAGTGCATAAATATATTTGTCTGGATATAATTACTAAATGCGGTGATTTGTGTGCGCTTTCTGTTGTAGTTTTGTTAAGGTCATATTTTGGAATACAGTTTGCCTTAAGAAAGTGAAGGATATTTATATGGATTAATGCCATGAAAGTTCTTGCATGTTGGCTGTTTGGTTGGTTTTATTTAGCAGCATATCAACACCTCTATGGGTTATTTTGAACCCAATTACATGATTTCAACTAGAGATAAAATGTACCGTTGATATTTTAACTATAAAATATATTATTGGTCGCTTTACTATAAATATATTTTTCATACTTCGATAGTCCTTTGTTTTTATCTGTGGGGGGGGACTCTAACAGTTGTTATCACCCAAGGTCAAGCTGGACTTGGGAACAACAATTAATATTATAGTTGGCATTTGAACAGTTAAATAATGAGACCTAAGTATCAATCTAGTACTACGCTCAAATTCATGAAAGAGTAGAGTTCATCATAACAATTGCCATAAGAATATCTATTGAAAATATGCAGAGGAATCAAGTTGTACCGGTGAAAATTATGATTGCAGCCAAGATGCCATGACAGGACCGATAACGTTCATTTATTGGATTTTGTCAAGAATTACTAGATGCATAGCAGAAGTACAAGATCAGTTGTGTCAACAGTATACGATTCACGGGCAAATGGTAAACTTATAAAGATAGATTCGGGTGAGTAAAAATTGTCTAACTGACTCAATATAATTCTTCCAACTAATGTCAATTTTGTTTGTTTGTTTGTTTGTGGTTTTATGGCATATCAACCACTATGGGTTATTTAATGCCAGATCCAGCATTTACTAAATATTTCAAAAACGTATAGCTGGTAACATCCTTGTTTCAAAAACGTATAGCTGGCAACATCATTTTTTCAAAAAAATGTATCCCTGGCAACATCATCGTTTCAAAACAAATGTATCCCTGGCAACATCATTGTTTCAAAAACGTATAGCTGGCAACATCATCGTTTCAAAAACGTATAGCTGGCAACATCATCGTTTCAAAAACGTATAGCTGGCAACATCATTGTTTCCCATCACATTTTAGGGGTAAGGTGTTAGTATATTTAGTGTAGGGTTTGGGAGGGAAAGTTAATTGTAAGTTGTAGTTGTTTTGGGATGGGTTAGATGTGATGGGGCATGACATGACCAGCCGATTGATCGGATCGACGGCCTTTTGGTTGGACGTAGTTTATCCTCATACCCAGGACGCAGATGTAGTTTATCGTCATACCCAGGACGCGGATGTAGTTTATCGTCATACCCAGGACGGACTAATGTCAAGGGAAAATATTAATCCGATAAGGGGCGATGAATTAATTTGATCGAGGTTAGCAGGAGCTATGCTAATGGAAGGCAAAATAATATTCAATTCGATTAAATATTTATAAGATTACATTATTACAGAATGAAAGGCCACAAACCAGCGAGGATCGAACGCACTACTCAGTCGTAATTGTTTTAACGAGACAAGCCTGCTAACCATTACAACGACTTGAGATGCCCAAACTGCAGTAATATTAATAATAATCCTATTATATCTGCGCTTGTTACACTCTTCGTTAATTCGCACGACCGTTATGCCCTGTCAATATTTCATGAATAATGGACTATTCCGGGTTTTGATCGTGTCAAGAAAGGGAAAAGATATTTACTTTAAGCGAGAAAATGAGAGAAACAGGGGAAGATAGAAAGAGAGATTCAGATTTAGCTGATAAAAAAGGAATATTACACTTTGATCTCAGCCAGAAACCCGACAACAATAAAAGCAATTTGTTTCAGATGCATAGATGGAAACAGTAAGGCAAAAAAGAAAAAAAAATCCCATAAATAAAATAACATCGTGTTGTGGCGTCTTCCGTCTAAGGCTATTGAGGACTCTTCCACTTACTATAAAGTTAGTAGGAAAGGTAGGCCTCGTGGGGCGGGCAGAGATATAGACTGTTCTACCGAGGTTGTGACTGTTCGCAGCTCCTGTCAAACTCTCTGCCTTGGGCAGAGTGGAACCCGGACGAGATTCATCAGAAAATTCAAACAGAAAAATTATGAAATTCAAACAGAAAAATCGTGACATTTTCACGTGTCAGTAAAAAATATGTATTCGTTAGATAGTGTTTTTTTTTACATGAAACACATATGTTAGATAAAATGTTTTTGAAAATTGCATAATTTTACTTATTTATTTTTATCCACTTTTGCAATATTTTGTCTAATTTGTATAATAATGAGTAAAATATGTTATAAATCACTACAAAAATACCCATTTTGTTTCACCACTTCTGGTGTTTATCAAGTGATGGTGTTGAATATAGATATATATGCATATGCAGTGGCGGATTTGCATATGGGCGAGGGTACTCGAGGAGTCTCCATTCGCACCTCTAGTCTTGAGTCCCTGTTAATTTTAAAGAATTTTAGAATATTTGTTTATTTTCAGATATAATGGGACAACTTTAAACAATTTTGTGTATATGAACTACACTCGTTGGTGGGTATCTTTTAAATTCGATGGTATGAAATGTGCATGAAAGAAGGATTGCTGCCTAAATACATAAACTATATATATATATATATATATATATATATATATATATATATATATATGTTTGTATGTATGTATGTATATATATTTTAAGACATTTGTAGGTTTATATGTTCTTTTTATAGATATAGAAAAAGAACGTATAAACATATATATATATATATATATATATATATATAACATATAGACATAAAACATATTTATATAAGATATATATATATATATATATATATATATATATATATATATATATATATATATATATATATAATGTTATTTGAAAATTATAACATAAATATGTTATAAAATCACTACAAAAATAGCCAAACTCGAGTCCTCCATCAAAACGCAGCGTAGGAAATCCAACCTTGAGGCATGGCGATGACTTGCCAGGTGTGGCAATCCCAGTACCCCCACCCCGCCCATGACTAGGATGCTGGAAACAGACTTCTTTATAGACCCAATGTTTGCGACCTCCCCACAAGAGGTAGGTCAACAAACGCTCGATCGTCTCCATACGGGTCAGGCAAAGAAGAGGTATAGCACAACAGAAAAGGATGAAAGGCGTTTTGGCGTGATCTCACCCTCTACAGTCGGCGAAAGTCAAGGAAAGTTAGGAAAATAGCTGCGAAACTCACCGCCACTCAGACTAGGCTCCTTGGTAAAACGGCTCTCGCAATGTCCCAAAACGCCTCGCACATGCACTTGGTCGACCTCAGAAAACGCCATTCCGTGGTATTGACCTCGCGAATGTATCGATCAGAACCTTGACAGATCACCTCCTTGCGCAATTCCGCGCCTATTTTCACAGCTTCGTTAGACATCTTGCTTAACTATATGATCCTGGCAGCGTTCGCTAGCCACGCGCTGCAGGGCCTGTCTAGCTACAGCTATCTCTAGGGAATCCCCACCGGCCACCGCCCGGGATAGACTATACTCTAGAGTCTTCACATTTTTAGCTTTATCTTGAGCGTGTCGTTGGCTATATTCAGTGGTGAAAGGCCTAATCATATCCATAACCCTCTAACACAAACTACTCCCAATAAACGCCGCCACTAATTCCCGCTACACTAGACTAGCCCCACCTGTCCAGTAAGGACAGATTAAACTTCTAGTGTCCAGCCCTTCTAGGCCTGTTACACCATCCAGAAACAGACGAGTCTTATGATCAGAATAGTCTAAGCGGTGGAACGTGGGACAATCTAATAAATCTAGGTCGAACCCTCTCCCTAAAAATCTATCAATGTAGATAGCTACCTTTCGAGACGCCCAGTTAAGAACCCACGTCCACATTTCCCACCCCAGATGATCGACCCGGTATGTATCGACGAGCCTAAACACGCCGATCAGCTCACACAAGCGACGAACGCCCGATAACCTCCGCTAGCTCCGCGCCCCCTGTCCATCTTGGGGTCCAGGACGGCATTCCTCTCCTCCATTAAGACAAAGTGGGAGGAGTCCACCAGGAACGGCCTCAACCAACGGAAAAATCGACACGCTTCCCCTGATCGTTGGGAGCATAAGCTGCAACGACCGAAACCAACCACTTCTTATGGCAATATTCGGCCATGATCACCCGGCCCTCCGCGTCCACATGAACATCCAGGGAGCGCGTGACTAACGAGGAAACACCTCTGGCCCTCCGTATGCTGAACAAACAACAAAGTCGCTAGACAGCACACGAGCATCAACATCGCTAACATAGTGTGTCTCCTGGATCACGGCCACATCTACGCCGAAGGACAAGAGATCACGAAGTAGGCGATAACCGATCTCACAGGCCCTTCACGCTAAAGCTAGCTTGCTTAATAGACATCTTTAAGTTGTTTGTAAGAAAAATCTAATATACAGACTAAATGAAAATCTATGGGATTCAGAACCCCGACGGTTTGTCCCATACTACTGGTTCCAATATCGGTCGTAATTCGACCGTCAGAGACAATACAGCCGACATCTGTCGGGAAAATTAATTTCACTACCCTATATAAGGAGGGATGGAGCAACACTGGGACCTTCCCAGAGCACAAATTTGACATATTCCTGAGTTCCGGTGACTCCACCTACACGAACCAGATGTCCGGGAAAGCACTTATAGCCTCCCCGCATATTTTGAGTATTCCTTACCAGTCTGATCACTCCGGATGCCTTCGGAAAGTCGCCGGGGTCTTCCGTGGACTTTCCATACATGGGGGTACATTTAACGAGCGGCCTCAAGAGGGAAAGAAGAAAGGTCCCTTTCAATGGTCGGCCTGTTGATGACGCACAGATTTTCCTCCTTGGAAACATTATTTTCTTTTAGTTCTCTCATCTTTTTCTTGAGTAGGGTTAGGGGAGGGAGATGGAGAAGACGGAACGTTAAGAGGAGAGGAAGAGAGATTCCTTGCCTTACTTTGAGAGTTGTTGTTCACTTCTTACAGGTGAAACAGCGGGGGGCCTTGGTAGGTACCATGGCCTTCTCCCACTATTGGGACTATACTTCCTCTCCCTTTTGATATACTTAGGGTCCTCTTCATCTTCTTCGTCCCTCTTTTCAGTGAGGAGGCATTTTCTCTAAGTCCTTGTAGAGGTCTAGCTGTGATAACTCCTGCTAATGTTTATCGGGCTGCTGCTGGTGCTCTTTTTGGGTTGCTTTAGCTGTTTTTGTAGCTGGGGCTTTTCCGACGGTTTCTTCGACTGTTGCTGTTGCTGAGATTGTCACTGCAGCTTAAGCTGCTATTGTTGCTGCTGCTGTTTAACTTGCTGCTGTTGCTACTTCGGCTGCTGCTGCTACTCCTGCTGCTATTTTGCCTCTTGATGTTGCTGTTGCTGCTTGGTAGCTTCTTTTTCCAGGACATTCTGCTGGTGAGGCGGAGTTTCCACCTTGGTTCCCTTCCTCACCACCTCAATCCAGTCGCCAGGACATTGGAAGCCTTCTTTGTTATTTCCTCCTTGGTGTACTCAGTCTTTGGTTGAGCCTGTACTGCGGGGTTTCTGCCCGGGCACCAATCTGTCAGATCACCGGCAGTAACACAAGCACATCGGGCTCTGACGGCGGCCCTCTAGCACAACATAAATATTTCGGCTGCTGCATGTGATGACATTGGGGACCTCATTAAATTTTGTCCGCGTCAATGTCACCATATCTTCATAATCACTGGTGGCAGTTCCCGCTCGACAATGTCATAATCTGAGAAGATGACTCCCAAATCATCCCCAGTGATGTACATGGTCACCCTATGCAAAGTAAGCCTGATCTTCCGGGTGCCCATGTATTCAGTTTGAAGTCTGAGAGACTTGGTTGTGAGTACGCTGCCGGTAATGATTTCGCAGCCTCCTCTGTTACCAGTAGGAAGTCTCTCATGGCATTTGACCTACGGGCCAACAATTTGGCCGCAGTGTTCTAGACCTTGTGGGCCCGCTTCCATAACTACCTTTCTGACAGCAATATATTTTCGCGTCTAGACGTCAGCCGTCTACAGTGAGATGATTCTTCCATTATCGAAGGCATAGGCAAAATTTCATGGCCTGAGATGAAATAGTTATACTCCTTTCTCGGGTCCCTTTCTGAGCCTTTCTGTCGCCCATTCTGATTAAGACGATGTGGTCGCCAATGGCTCTTTTAGCTGGGAAGCCACCGCCATAGCGGAGGGTTATTCCCTTGATACGTTTAAACTAACCGTAAACGAAAAGAATACAGCAAACAATGCTGACAAACACAAAACAATATCAGACATCAAGGAAAAATCCTTTTTAGGTGTAGTCTACATATGTAGATTCCCGCTGCAGAAGGTTACAACAAGCGTCCAGTTGCCAGACGAAAAATTAATTGCACCCTAACTTAAAACTGATCCTACAAACAAAAGCAAAATACTCACAACACGAAATTGGGCTTTAACTCACTACAGTCCAAAGATGTCCCGCGTGCTACTGGCTGAAGTGGGTTGGTACAAATGACACTTTCTTGTAAAAGTAGCCACCATAAAATACTAAAGTTAGCATAAAAACAAAACGAGAACTAGACAAGGAAAACGAAAGGGTACAACAAAAATTATTTTATTGGAAAGACGGCCAACCGAAAAAAAAAGAATAGAAAAATCACTATAATTTTATTCAAGTAACCAGACCTTTTTGTGTCTCCACCCATTGAGATTTTCCGATATCTGGTTAAATAAGACGTTGCGGTTATTATAATTGGCTATGACTAGTTTTTTTCTTCCATAAATAGGAAGTAATATCTATCGCCGGCCTTATATTTGCGGCATGTTTTAGTATCTCCCATTTTAGTAATTTTTTTTCCTTATTTTTAATTTTACACACATAAATGAAATAAATCAGTTGTATGTCTATATATCTCAGGTGTGAAACTAAATATAAATAAAGTAATTGGCATTGCCGTTCCAATACGTTTGGAGGGTACTGCGTATGCATGTTTGTGTGTGTGTGCGTATTGAGAGAAAGAGAGAGAAAGAGAAATTGAGGGACAGGTTTAAAAACATCTCCTAAATACACGTTTCGTCCATAGAAAGGATTTCCCCAGACTAATAATTCTGTTATGGAATGAGGCATTTATATATAGGATAAAGGAGGATAGGTAATACAACAGACGACAGTTACAATTACAATTTTTGATAGAACCTTGTAGACGCTTGTAATTTATAGGGTACTTATAGAGGACAGAGGGCTTAGAAAATTCTACACTCACAGTTCATATTGAGGTCATGACGGACAGAGGAAAGTAGCGGAAAACCTCCCTAACTATCTTGTATAAATGGTTGGCAAAACAGCTATGGAGAGATAGCAGTATAACCTGTTTTTGACCAGGTGTTTCATTAAAGCGGGTTTTGCCGTTCAATTGGAGCAGTTTAAGTTTAAAGTCAGCCTACCTCAAAATCAATATTAGTAACAACATTTGTGTGAAATTGAGGCACATCCCCATTTGGGGGGGGTGTAACAATTTGAATGGTGGATGGCCCTGAAATTGCCGCTTTTGTGGGCTCAATCTTGCGAGGAAGGAACATCTTCCATGGACCGTCATCATAATAATACACCATAATTTTTATTCATAATATAATTTTATTTTATAATTCTAATAACCTTTTGCGTTAGATTTCCATTCTCTAAATTGATAGTACGCTGTTTTTCACAGACATGAAATATTGCGCAAAGTTTAAAAGTCAGTTTTTTTTTTTTTCATCTTCAAGGTTGTAATTTTTTCTAACCAGTTTGGACAGTGAATAATTATCTATCAAACAAAAAAAAACCATCGAAATCGGATGAAAACTGTGGAAACGCATAAACAACATCCTATCACACAAACACACATACACGCACATTTTGAGAATTATAGATATAGATTCCAGCTTCATCTGTCGCACCTGAATAAGAAATCGACATGCTAAGATTGGTCTGTTAAGGCCCTCAAAACGAAACTTGCAAAAAAGGACAATGTTGTATCAAAGAAAGATATGAAATACATATATATATATATATATATATATATATATATATATATATAAAGTTATAAAGATATAAATAATATAGATATATAATATAATAGTAATTAGTAAAACGTTGCTGAGAGTTATAATGGACAGGAAGTAATGGAGAGCCATTGTCCCCAAAAATTTGGCCTCAAAACTTGTACTGAAGAATTATCTATCAAACAAAATTCATCGAAATCTGTTAAAAACTGTGGAGCCGCATAAACAACATACACACACACATTTTGAGAGTTATAGACATAGATACACACTTTACTCTGTGCTACAAAGGAAATGACATTATGGAGAGCCATGTCCTCCCACGACGCAGCACATAGAAGAATTCATTTCATATACACACGAAAATTTTTTGTTCATGATATACATAACAAAAACATGTCAGTATTGAAGAACAAATTATACCACATTCTTGAACAGTAGCCGAATAAGCCGCGGGCTTATTTGCTGCAGTCTCTGACCAAGTAAATATTTGGTTCATTTTTTTTTAAATTGCCTAAAGACGGTAAATTAATGCGGATAGAATTATTACGCAAACTCTTACTTAGCTTGTTTACTTCCTGAATTTTACTTGCTCTTTATGCATGTCATGAATATCAAAGGTTATAGCAATTACCTGTTAGTGTAATCAGCTATTATTAACCGTTTAAAACATTACACTCTAAGCAAGGGGTTACTAGGATAGAAAGAAAACGAGAAGAGTGGTGAGGAGAAAAGATCAATATAAGAACAGGTTTCAGTAAGACAGAAGATGGTGATTGACGTTGATTTGAAAATTTTGACGATCGTATGTGACAGGGAAGCTTGAAACCGAACGAAACTTCCATAGTCGATGTTCAATGAAACGTCGAGTTGTCCTTTAGGTTCCGGCTCCAGATTTACTATTAATGTTTACTCCCGAAACTATTCTCAGAACTGTTTATAGCCGCAAGACAGAAACTTATTGGAAATTAGATGATATTCCTTCTCTTGCACGGTCCGCACTCCCAAGCTAACGTGCTCCATCTACCGGATTCAAATCTACGGCATCTTACGGCATTCATTCGTTTGAGTTATATGGGAACTCCAACTGATGTTCTGGTTTTTTCCTAAGTAGATCTGTATATGTTTCATGTAGTCGTCTTTCAAGAGGAACAGATAATGTCTAAGTTTCTGATCTATATAGTAGGACTGGTTCAGTCAGTTTCCGAATGGTTTGGACTTTTAAGGAGGATGGAAGGTTCGAGCGCCAAATCTTGTGAAGTTGGTTACACGCATCACATGCAAGAGTTTTGCGGCTGTTGAAGTCTTTTTGGAAAAGATCAGTAGAACAACTGCCGTGAAAATATTTATAGAAAATGCATAGGGAAGCCGCAACACCTCAGTGGGATAGTTACTGAAGTTGAGATGCCAGGTCAAGACCGATTAAATTAAAGAACCTACTTTTGGTTTTGTAGATAATGTCAAGGTCCTATATCAGGAGCAAGAGATCAGATACGGCAGCAATATTCAATGCACGGACGAATGGTAGATTTTTTTTAAACAATTTCTATGATGGTTTCTGGTGAGAAAGAATTATCCGGCACGGCATAAAGTTCTTTGTACCTGACTTAACAATGGATTCAATATATACTCTTTCTACTTGATGTCAAACACGAGACCAAGAAAGCGTAATGTGTTGGTAGCTGAATTTATATTTCCAAACTGGTCGGTTTTCTTTTTATATTTCTAAGAATATTTTGTTAATGTTTCTTTGTTTATTTTCTGTGGTATAAATTATTATAACAAAGTGGCAATACGATGAATAAATCTAGTTAAACACTTGTAATAATAGAACTTGTCCCTTAATGGCGGTTTCAATTACCTTTGGTCAAACACAGATTCCGAAGTTCTACTTTATAACTGCTCGAAAGATGTATTTGAATTATTTATTTTTCTTACAACTTATCAATACGTTGTGGGTTATTTAAATCAGACATAATTTTGGATTGTAAGAATAATAATGTTCTTCTCAGCTATTAAATTAACAATTATTCTGATGGGAAGTACAAGAAAATAAAATGTTGCAGTAGAATTGGCAGTTGTATCTAGTAAGTTGAATAGTAAAAGAGCCAGACCTACTTACCAATCTAGTAGCACGCTTAAACTCAAGCAGTTAGGGCACTGATGAAAAAAAGATCATCAGAAGAGTTGCCATGAAACTATTTGTAGAAAAGACAGCGTGTAGCAACGTCACATCGATGAGAAAGTGACTGACGCCGAGATGCCAGGTCAAGATCGATTACATTACAGACCGTTTAGATTTTGTCAAGAATCTCGAGATGTACAGCTGGAGCAGCAGTTCTTGGCTGACATGTTTTAACCGAAACGCTCCCAGTATTTCTGTGCTTTTCTGGCACACTCAGCTTACATAGTTAATCAGTAATTGTTATAGTGAAAGACACCTAGTCCATTGGTAACAAACTCTCCCATCTATTATAAGTAGGAGTCAGTAGTAGTCGAATGGAAAAATGTAGTCGGCGACCACAACTCGATTACTCTGCGTAATACTCATTATTACAAGTTCCTAACGTTTCTGTACGTTTAACCTATTTAGGGCGCATTTAGTCCGAATACAGTTTCCACTAAGGAAATAACTCCACAACAGTAATTCAAGAAAATGCCTTCATATTATCGTTAAGACATACATCTCCGAATCTCATTCACTCGTGTATCGAGTTTAATCCTCATCGGTGGATTCACTGCTGCGGCCTTGCAACAAATTAAAACACTTGACGATCAAGAGCAGCGTAAAATATTAGTTTCACATGTGTTATAGACGTTGCTTCAGTGGGTGTGTTTATAGCCAGATAACATGACATAGGACGTTTCTTTTCATGCTTAGTTTGAATTCAGTGTTCCGTGATGGACTGTACGGATTAACCAAGACTGAGAGCCGAGTATTTCTATATATTTACCGGGGTTTATATTCAGAGTTTCCTTTTTCTGAGTTGGTTACCTTATAGCAAAAAAAAAAAGCACAATCTGACTTATTATTTAATCCATAATTGTAGGAATGCAACGGAACAGTTGAGCAAAGCGTACATCTATAAATTAACATAAACTTAGTAAATATTACATTTGAATTTTTTAATTAAAAGTATTTTTAAAGCTTACTTATGT
Source organism: Acanthosepion esculentum (assembly GCA_964036315.1). Taxonomy (NCBI): domain Eukaryota; kingdom Metazoa; phylum Mollusca; class Cephalopoda; order Sepiida; family Sepiidae; genus Acanthosepion; species Acanthosepion esculentum. Next base: position 68,776,821 of record OZ038483.1, read on the forward strand.
TCGGTTTGATGTTTTAAATGCGAGTCTGGTGTGTAGAGAGAGCTAATTCTACATCCCTTAGTTCCACCAGTTCAGACCTTCACAGCTAAGAGCCAAGAAAAATAAGACGATTTCAATGCATCCTCATTCATTTTGTATTCCTTCGGTAAGTGTTGAGTTCTACTCGGACAGCTAATTTACCCGAAACATTCATTTTGGGTAAGAAACACTCCGTGACAATTTTAACAACTTCAAGTCTAGGGTCAAACATAATCTGTTCTTCATAAGATAATAATATGCACTACTTGACCCTCCATTTTACGCATTTACAACCACATCATTCAGTAATGCCCTATTTTGTCAGGCTTTTTGGTGAAAAACGGTGTATTAAAAAAATTAAAACTCATTCACCGACTGTATTATATTCAAACAGTTTAACATGCCAAGGATGAGATAACATATTTTGCTTATATAGAAATTATGGGCGACAGTCAACACGTAGGAGTAAGCAAAATTTTAAATCGGTTCGCTGGTTTTATTTCCCCTCTCTATAAATGCTGCATCATTTGTCAGATGCTCCAACACCATCTCTCATTCTCTCTCTCTCTCTCATTCATTCTCTCTCTCTCTATCTCTCTATCTATCAGTCTATATATCTATATATATATATATATATATATATATATATATATATATATATATGTAAAGATCTTCGTTAAAAATTGCAGGAAAGAATTCAATACATTTAAGTACTGTCACGTGAATCTCAATTTTCTGCAAAAGATTACATCGAATTCACCACAATTCCTTGCAAAAATAGGCTTACACGGTGTCTAAATTCAAATCCCTACATTAGCGTTAATTAACCAATCAGTGCCGTTGTCACAAACGACATTCACGCTTTCAAAAAGCAGACAGCATTCTTATCGCTTGCTACAAAAAATTGAAAAATCACACCCAGTAAATGATTAAGAATCTTTTCCATCATAAAAATCGAAATTAAAACTTGGGAAATACATTTATTAACTAATAACATTCTGGCTTTAGAAAATTTAACTTTTAACTTCCTGTGATCTGTTTTTTTTTTCAAATATTTTTGTCATAATCGACCACGGCATTTTAAACAATAGGGAATTCTCGAATTTTCGCATACGCAAATTAACTCATTGAATACTAAGGTATATTTTTGTAAATAAATTTTAAAGAATTTTCATAAACCGGTTGATAAACTTTTAATTAAAGCGAAACGGAAACAAATCGTAACGTAAGTCGTGAATTTAAGAATTCACATATAACATTTACCTTATACTAATATATCTTTTGTGCCTAAAAAGAAAACAAAATATATTTCGTATGCACTTTGTGAAGAACTTCATAACTTGTTTCTTTCAGCTTAAACGAAAATATAGTTTATTTTTATACATAGCAATAAAATTGTGGAAATTTGTAGAGTAGTGTTTGAAGATTACTTCTTTTCCTCGCTTTTCACATGCCTTTTCATATATATATATATATATATATATATATATATATATATATATATATATATATATATATAAACCCCTGTTCATATATATATATATATATATATATATATATATATATACAAGCCGTTTCATATATATATTTACACCCCTTTTCATATATATATATAGAGATATATATATATATATATATAAACCCCTTTTCATATATATATATATAAACACCTTTTCATATATATATATATATATATATACAACCCTTTTCATATATATATATATACACCCCTTTTCATATATATATTTATATATATATATATATATATATATATATAAACCCCTTTTCATATATATATATATATATATATATATATATATATACAACCCTTTTCATATATATATATATATACACCCCTTTTCATATATATATATATATATATATATATATATATATATATATATATATATATATACAACCCTTTTCATATATATATACACCCCTTTTCATATATATATATACATATATATATACACCCCTTTTCATATATATATATATATATATATATATATATATATATATATACATATATTCCTTTATAAACATACATATATACATGCGATTGATAAATTGTCGTCTAAATTACGCAAAAATGAAATTAACATTAACATCTTTTAACAGATATATTTACCAAAATTACACAAAAATATCTTGAGATACTATAGAGTAAATTTGTTCAGTAATATCGCCATGGGCTTCAACCCTGGCCTCCAGACGACTTCGGAATATTATGCAGCTCATGTGGACGTTCTCCTTGTTTAAATTGGTGAATGCTGCCATAATCTTTGCCTTCAGTTCATTTTTGGTTGTCTCTCGATCAACTGTGCCTCGCACATAATAATCAAGGGGGCTGCAGTCTGGGGAGTTAGGTTGTCAGAAGTAAGGGGTGATGTGAACAAATGAATTTTCTGACAGCCATGACTGTTTTCTCCTTCTTGCGTGGTATGGTGCAGACGCCGCTTGCCAGACAGTGAATCTCCCAGCAGCCAACGCTACCTCCTCAAGACACTCTATTTAGGCCTCCGTCTTGAGTCCTTTTCTTATCAGAACGATCAGAGTGAATTTACCTTCGTAATCACCATTAGACTCATCCAGCTCTTTACGAGTCCTCTGCACTCTCCTGAGATTGACACCCAAATTGAATACAAATTATTTTTATTTAATAATCTTTTAGATCCGACGTCCTGTCTTTTTCTTGGAGATAAATTGTATTAATTTGCTATAACATTTGAAGAATTTCTGTCTCGAAATTTTTGGGATCCAACCTCGTATATCATTTCATACGCCAAAGTTTAAAACAGTTTATTCCAGTTATTCTAATATTTTGAAGAATTATTCGGTTACAACTTTTGGTCCCAGTGCCGTACGCCTTTCCATACTCACAGCAACGTCAAATTATTTTCCTTGTTAGTTGTTATGGCATTGGGAATTTAATATATGCTACAAGATTCTTTACTCAACACTATCTTTACGTAACTGCAACCTTAGCATAATGTCTTACAGGATACAGATCCATATTACAAATTAAATAATTATTATTTTAAGTATTAATCATAATATATTTTTCATTAAAAGTATAAATGTATCACTTTTTATTGACTTGACCGCAATACATTCCTTAGGAGTGGAGACTTTTTTTTTGCCCAACCTCTTCCTATACTGGCAAATGCACTCAGCGGTAGGGCGAGGCAAAGACCATATGTTACTGGGCCAAACCCTAAAGCACGTCCGTATTCGGTGCAATTGGATCGTGAGAATCTCACTTTTACATCTAATTGCCTGTCTGGTTTGTTTTTTTCTCTCTCCTCGTCACTCACTTTGACACATGATCGCTGCTCGCTCCACCCTGTTACCAGCGGAAAATCCTCAAGAAAACGAAATAAATAAAAAAAAGAAAGAGACAGAGAGAGAGAGAGAGAGAGAGAGAGAGATAAAAAGAGGGAAAAGAAAGTTTGCTTGAAGTGTTTTGGGGCCCTTTTATTTATTTAAAAAATAAAGTGTGTGGGTCCCAGGGTTACACCTCAGATAATGACAAGATGTTTATGCCACTCTGCTTTAAAAGAGGAACGAAATAAAATAAAAATACGAACAAAAGTCAATCCCACCTTGTGAGACATGCTGACCCTGAAAATGACGTATTAGCTTGCGGTCAGTTATCGCTAGACATATGCGGTTCTTGTTCATTTATTGCGGTAAAGCAATGTAGAATTTTATTGGTAGCTAGAACAAAGAAAAGTACTGAACTGTTTCGTAATACGAATCAGTGACTGTGAATTCTGGACAATCTCTTCACAAAATGAAGAACAGACATAAAACACCAGAAATATGGTACTACAGAAGGATGCTGATGGTCTGAACAAGTAGGCAAATACAAAGTGTTAAAGAAAATGGAAATAAAAAGAAAACTTATACCTCAGGAAGACAGTTGAAATTTGTTTGCCATGTAATAAGGAAAGATGGATTAGAAATTTTGATTCACACAATACAGTTTTGTCAAATAGGAAGAAAATGAGTAACTACCGACACCCAGTTTCGAGCGTGATACTCTGGATTTATGGATATGTTTTCTGCTAGGTGCATAAATAGCGGTGTCAGGCTACTGACTGGAGTGATTATTGGGAGATTATTGAGTGACTACTTAGTTGAACTATCCAGTCGAATTAGTGTGAATTATTGTACGTCGAGGATTTCGGTTTTGATTTTGGATTTACTGGACGTTAAGCCGAGCCGCGCTACTAACAATATATTCACTGAAATGGTTAATTACTTTGGTTGACTTTTACTTATTTGTTCTTGGCAAGTACTTATTTGCAGTTGTAATTAAATACTGTTTTATATTAACATACATGTCTTGAATGGTCGAGCGTGATACTCTGGACTTATGAATATGTTTTCTGCCAGGTGCATAAATAGCGGTGTCAGGCTACTGACTGGAGTGATTATTGGGATATTATTGAGTGACTACTTAGTGGAACTATCCAGTCGAATTAGTGTGAATTATTGTACGTCGAGGATTTCGGTTTTGATTTTGGATTTACTGGACGTTAAGCCGAGCCGCGCTACTAACAATATATTCACTGAAATGGTTAATTACTTTGGTTGACTTTTATTTATTTGTTCTTGGCAAGTACTTATTTGCGGTTGTAATTAAATACTGTTTTATATTAACATACATGTCTTGAATGGTCGAGCGTGATACTCTGGACTTATGAATATGTTTTCTGCCAGGTGCATAAATAGCGGTGTCAGGCTACTGACTGGAGTGATTATTGGGAGATTATTGAGTGACTACTTAGTGAAACTATCCAGCCGAATTAGCGTGAATTATTGTACGTCGAGGATTTCGGTTTTGATTTTGGATTTACTGGACGTTAAGCCGAGCCGCGCTACTAACAATATATTCACTGAAATGGTTAATTACTTTGGTTGACTTTTACTTATTTGTTCTTGGCAAGTACTTATTTGCGGTTGTAATTAAATACTCTTTTATATTAACATAAATGTCTTGAAATGTCGAGCGTGATACTCTGGACTTATGAATATGTTTTCTGTCAAGTGCATAAATTGAAGTGTTGAATTGTAAATAATTATTAAAGCTCATCGTACGTCAAAAAAGTTTGAAGACAAGTGGGGCGGAGGAGAACAACGTATAACTTGAGTAAATTGATGGTTGAACATGTTTTAGGCTATATTACAAAACAGTTTATTACTAGCTACAAAAGTCAGGAAATGTTGGAGAGCTATGATCGCCTATATTTTGAAGAACACGACACATAGAAGAAAAAGAAAAAAAATGAGTGAGCTTTTTTCTATGCCGTAGACTGTCAAAGATACGTTGTCTTTTTTCTTGTGTTTCTTATTTATTTTTAATTTGTATTCCTTCAAGAATCATCTGCAACAACTGGAAATTAGGATAAAAGTTTGGAGAGAGGCTGGCGTTTATTTGTTTCAATTCGGAAAAAAAACTGTTTGACCGTAACAACTACTTCATCTCTGGAAACTTAATCACTTGCATTAGAATAAATATAAGCATAAAGTTAGTCGGGAAAAAATCGTAGCGTTTCTAAAGTGAATTACAAAGAAAATATGTTAATATTTAGGCAATGTTAACTTTCGTGCTCACAAATAAAAAACGGCCGTTTCTTGTCCCTTGACACGGCCATTATTTTAAATTCACTCTTTATTTTTTACATTTTTTATTTACACTATATATCTAACTATTCTAATTCCACGTACCATATGTCCTTTTAGACAATGTATCCTTGGAGACACATGGTCAGTGGATAAAAGCGTAGAATAATTGATCCAAAAATTAACTTGACCCAAAGCATTGTCAGTTTCAATCCCTGGCTTCAGCGGAAAGAACAAAAACTTGGAGAGTTATCAAGGCGTACGAACTAAAAAAAACTGAGATATCTAAAAGTATTGTACGTAAAACTAAAGCAACTAAACCCGTAGACTAAATAAACGAAATTCCAACAAATATCCCATGAAGAAGGCCGGAGTGTACAACGGACGAAACGTCGTCAATGTTAGAATAAATAGTTACTATACCTAATCTCAGAAATATAGACAGAATACCGTACTGTTGCTCACAATATTCTCACAGACGAAACATGAGACGACAGACATTTTTTTTTCTACATGTTGAGAATAACATTGACTGAATATGGGATCAACAGGCGAGATTTTAGCGAAAATCGAGACAAAAAAGTTTCTTAACACCAGAAAGACAAAGCTGAAATTTCTAGGGCATATAATGAGGAATGGCAGCTTAGATAATTTGACACTCGCAGAACAGGCCGAAGACAAAAAGGGAATGAGGAAAACAATGCATAACCTATCTAGAGAACTTGGGGAAACAATAGATAAAGATACAAAGGAGAGGAAATTGTGGACAGTTATGAGCGCCTGGAAGAGACTCGACAGATAGAAGAAGAAACAGAAGAAAAATCTAACAGAATTTTTTTCATGGAATTCTAACCCAAAATAAACTTACATCTATCTATGTGAGCACGAGTCATATCAAGCTAACCTGAGTATATATCTTAGAAGAGGGCTTAATAATCGGGGAGAGGGGTTGAAACACTCAATATAAAATAAACTTAAAGGAGGCCGAAATCCAAAATAAATAAACGGTCCTCATCTATGAGGAAGCAAACAGTAAAACGAGATATATTTATACCTTTCCCAAGAGTAAGACGAATATAGCGAAACTATTGAAAATTGGAACTCAGCTCACCGATTAACAATTCCGGGCCATTGACCATTACAAAAATCTTCATGTTCAAAATTACAGTGCTTTGTATTCTCAAGTGGTCACCTATTTAGGTACTAACCAGACTCGCCGTTGCTTAACTTCGGTGATCGTACAAGAGCCGGTGTTTCATGATGAAGACGTATGCCTGTCTCATCCTTACAGTCCGAAGAGACTATAGATGTTATATTTACGAGGGGAAAAATGTCTGAATTTATCGGTTCGACTAAAATAAATATTCTTAGATATAGATTCAACAAAAAAAATAATGGATTCTAAAGTTTCATAAATATGGTTTATTGTTTTAAAATATTTTTCTGTCAATTAGAATTCTTTCGTATCGCAAAGGGAGACGCCACTCTTCCCGGAGGAACAAACCTTTATTTTCTTCTAGCTAAAAATGCAATAACTAATTCAAATTAATTCAGACTTGTGAAATATGAAATGCACAAAAGGAAGATGGTTTCCTTCGACAAGTACCCGTATAAATCGATTTAGGAAAAACATTTTTCAAAATAAAGAAAGATTTAGCTGAATATGATTCCGTATATAATGCTTTGATATCATGAGACTGAACAGCAAAGGGTCAAATTTGGGGAATAATCGTCCCGCATGACCTTTAAAGCAGAATTTCATAACCTTTTATTCCTTGAGGTCAATTTTTGGAGTAAAAAATATTTCAAGCCTGCATAAACAGAAATAAATGTATGTGTAATAGGAAATATATTTTATATACAAAAGCAAATTGTAGTTTGTTAGTTGATTTTGTTTAATGTCACATCAACCTCTATAAGTTAGTTAATACCGACATCTAAATATTTTGAATGTAAAGGTATGCCTAAAACTACATATAAAATGTATTGTTGGTAATTTTGCAATAAAAATGTATTGCAGATCATTTTGCTTTAAGAATTTATTGTTGATTATTTTAATATAAATATGTATTGTGGGTAATTTTTTTTATATAAAAATGTACTGCTGGTATTTTTGTTTCAGACTCAGGCGTAACTCTCCTCTCTTTAAAATGTGCACTTCCAGAGATATTTTAAAAATTTCTCAGGGCCACTACTTGAAGTAAATGTACAAGTTGATGCATGTGCTCATAGTTAATATAATTTAGGCTTCGTCACTGGAGTTTCGTATTTTTCCTGCTGTTTTCCTTTCTGCTTGCTCCTGTTTTATTCGAGAACACACTGGCGAAAATATTTGTAAACAAAATTAACATAATTGCTTTCATTTTTCGTCCGTGATGGAAAAAATTGTACTTTCTTTATGGGTTTAATGATATATCAGCCATTTTTGGCTTACTCAATGTTTGAAATCTGTTTCTGTTTTTATACTTGAGCTTATAGATAAACATTGATTTTTTATACTTGCGCATATAGATGAACATCACTCGGGTTTATAATTTAGGTGGACATTGGTCGATCTTATACTTGAGTCTATAGATGGACATTGGTCGGATTTTACTTGAGTTTATAGATAGATATTGGTCGGGTTTATACTTAAGTCTATAGATGGAAATTGGTCTGTTTTTTTACTTGAGTTTATAGATGCATATTTGTCGGGTTTATACTTGAGTCTATAGGTGAACATTTGACATCTTTACACTTGTGCCCAAAGCTAAACAAATGTTAGTTTTGTACTCGAGTCTACAAGTGAACATCGTCGTGGTTGTACTTGAGCCTATAAGCGAACATATGGACATGATTATACTTGAGGATATATGTAAATATTGGCCTGGTTTATACTTGAGTCTATGTCACAACACCGGTCATGTTTATGCTTCAGTCTGCAGAACCCACTCTGGTCATTAGTCGAATTTTTCTCGGCTTCTGGGTGAAAGAAGAAAAGATACCTTATTGTCCATATTTGCTGCCATTCTATAATTAATTCATGCAGTCAATCATGGGATATCATTTATTTTAAAACGTTGTGCATGGTGCAATGAAGATAAAAGGGATATGCTTAGGATAAAATGCAAACGATTACTTGGGTCGAACTGGAATTCCTAAATCTGATGATATATGACATTTAGAAAATAATATGAATCAACCGGATTTTCAAAAATATGTTTTACGGAAATTGACTTTAAGGGAGAACTAAGTTAAGACAAGTTTGCTTTAAGCGAATAAAGTTTACACACACACAAATTTATATATATATATATATATATATATATATATATATATATATATATATATATATATATATATATATATAAGGATATCGTTTGATGTACCTAGATGGAGAAATACTTTGATAGACATACATAAATAGATATATAAATGGATATAAACAGATTAGGATATATATATATATATATATATATATATATATATATATATATATATATATATATATATATATATATATATATATATATAGATAGATAGATAGATAGATGCGAATACACCGAAAACGGAAGCAGAAATAGACATTTGAATAAATAAAGAGATGATAAAGAAATATGAGCCGACTAGGATAGATAGATAGATAGATAGATAGATAGATAGATAGATAGATAGATAGATAGATCGAAATAGGGAATGTGCAATAGACATAGATAGATAGATATAATATACGAATAAGAATTGTCTGAAGTTGTTAGATGGAGAAATAGTTAAACTGACATAGATAAACCGATAGATAGATCGATATATAGATTGATATATAAGAATAGATCGAATTATCGAAGGGCAAATAGACATAGATAAAAAGATAATAGAAATAAATACTAACTGGGATCGACCCTTAGACAGATTGAAATAAAGGAGACTTAATAGACACATGAATAGTTAGAGATAAAAAGCGAAACATGAACAGACTGAGCTACATAGCTAGCTATCTAGAAAGCTAGATAGAAAGAAAAGAATAGAGGTAAAGAAAGAGAGCGAATAAATATACATAAATAAATAAATATTAAGCTTAAAAATATTAGAGATTGTCATTCGACAATAAATGTTGAGCTTTGTCTGAAGAAGCTACAGGGCATATATGCTGAAGATAGAATGCGAATTAAAATACAATGTTCAATCGGACTGCTATCACTCAACAGGCCATATTTGACATTTAGAAAGTTATGTAGGTAAACCTGCTTTATAAAATGATGTCTTAAAACCCCTGATTTTACAAAATACCGACGTTGGTAAATATTTCCTTATCATTTCTTCTCAAGGAAGGCGATAATGTCACTAAGACGCAGGATGAGTTACAGGTTCTGAAAGAGAATTAGAAGTGAGAAATGAGGAAAAAGACAATTAAGGAAGAGCGTCAGAAAAAAACGGAATATGGCGACTCACGTTACCTTTAAGTTTTTGAAGATTATAGTTATCAGGGAAGCAAGAAATCAGAAGAAAAATCGTCAGAAGAATTGCTACGAAAATATTTGTAGAAACGATAGAGGAAATCCAAGCCACTGCGGTAGGAAAGTGACTGATGTCGAGATGCGAGTCTGGGATCCATTATAAAGAGAGTTCCAGTAACTTAGACCGATTTTTAAATGTGAATTTAGTTTAAGCGTGTCATGATTTTTTTTTCTTTCAGATTTAACAACTTAAGTCTTTGACAATTTCAACGATGGAAAGATTAACAATCAAACAAAGTGTTAAAATTATCGAAGCCTATTACGAAAATGGACGTTCAAACAGAAATGCAATGAGATGTTCCCAGGTCGCATCATCTCTCGAAACAGCGAAGTCAATTGGCCACCATGATCGTTCAACCTGACGCCTTTAGATTTCTTCCTAAGGACTATGCCAACAAGCAACAGCAATTCAACAGCTGAAGGATGAGACAATAAGGCATATTGGTGACACCGAGGAGCAACTATGCAGACGCATGCGCTCTAGACTCCAATGTCAACCTGCGCCAAGCGGTTTCACTGTTTCGTATTTTAGCTTCGTTTCCGCAATAAAAAATTCACCAGATCTTGTAATAAATTTAAATTCATAAATATTTCATTAACCATTAATATTTTGTAAATTTCAGTTTCATATGTAAAGGTATTTTCTTTCTTTTCGTGATGCTTATATTTGTTTTGTTTTCTTGTATTTATAACAGAGTTTACATAAATTTTCTTGTTTTTTGCTTTTGTGAATTTCGTAAGCTTTCTTATTTGCATTAAATATAAATGAATTAGGATATTGGAAGATTTAAAAACTATTTTAAACATTATTATATGCTTCGTTTTATCAAAGTTATTTCAGTCATCCACGTTTTTGTTTTTGTGAATTATGTAAGCTTTCATATTAACATTTTTTGCATCACGAAAATATTTAGAACTACAAATTCTAAGTATTCTGAAATAGAAACCTATAATTATGCATAAATATATAACTGTGCGTAGTGTTCCTTGGTGAGAGAATATGGTGCTCCACAACCTCCTATGCATTGCTGCTCTTAGCAATGTCTGTTCCCTTCTTAGGTCTCCCACGCTTCGTTCGGTCCATCCAAACACGGAACATTGTATGAAAGTTTATATTGTTTTGGTGTGTGTAGAAATCCATTTTGGAGAAAGACGCTCAATGACCCCACCCCCACATAAATTCCGTTTCTTTGTTGTCTGTGAATTGCCGGGACTGTGAATTGCCGGGACTGCTTGCGAAAGATTGTAGAATGGATTTTCTGATATCTGATCTGATTTCAGAGGTGTTTTATTCGTAGACCAACACCCAAATTTTAAAACAGATTTGGAGAGAAAATATAATTTTTTTTTTCAAGTGCATTCATGCAGAAGAGATCGGTAATGATTAGATTGCAATTTGGACCGAGTTCGGCAATTCTAATTACTGTCCTGATAACCTTAGTCTACCTGGAAATAATTTTGTTTTTAATGGACACCAAAACAAACGACATCATATTTATATATGATTTCGGCCCTCTTGACTTAGTTTTATTTACGGAGTATGGTTCACTAAACGTCTGGAAATTAATCCAGGATTTAGGGTCTGAGTGAATCTGGAGAAAGAAATGAGATACCGAGTTCTGGGATTACTTGCGAAAGTTAATTCATATAATCGTTATACAAATGATAATCTCATGTATTAAATAAAGTCTTTCGTACGATAAAACAGGTCCCAAAATAAGAATCTATACTAGTATAAAGAATTCGTTTCATTGAGCATCTAGCATAAACACAGCCGTCCTGGGTAAGACGTTAAACTACATCCGCGTCCTGGCCAAGAGGATAAACTGTGTGCAGCAGCAGGGCCTCTGAGGAGGTTTTGAGGAGCGTGGAACCACCTCCTAATTGCTGGTGTTACCAGGTCCACCCTTGACCTGGGGTGGTAGAAGCTGTTAGGTCCCAGCTATGGGCAAATAATTAACTATTACCAGCAATACTTTTTTGAAAAAAATATTAGCAGCAATATAATTTTGAAGGGAAAATATTACCAGACGAAGATTTTTGACAAAACAAAATATTACCAGCAATAAAAACATTTGTCGGCATTAAATAACCCATTGAGTTTGATATGCCGTAAAACAAAAAAAAACAAACCAATCTAAACCAAAGAATACATATTCTATTCATACGAATCTATCCTAAAAATGATGTCGTCATTAAATACCCCATTAAGGGTGATAAACCGTAAAACAAAATAAACCAAACCAAACCATAAACACAGACACCAATAACCATTCCTGTTCTGGCCAACGTTTTCATCTTGGTTGTTATATTCAAAAGGTTTCGGCCGTTCTAATCTCCGGCTTTCATACTATGAGAAGATAATTCACCTTCTACTTACCATGCTTAGGGAATACAAATTTGTTTCGCCTGTCCATTTCTATCACTGAAGTACAGTATGCAACTTTACCAGATCCACGGATTGGACTCAAATTTTCCACCCATGTTTAGCGACGTCCAGCCTAGACATTAACCAGACGGGTTACCGCTTGGGAATACCAGGTGCTATAAGCTTGGATGCGCGGGTGGTGTAATGGTTAGTGGCCCGGAATTGCAAAATGTACAGCCGCGTTCCAATTTTCCATTGAATCATTTATATACATTTACGTGAAAATTTCAATGGGGAACGTGTGAATCTACCTCTTCTCCCCCATCTATAGGTTAATTAGTAAGTCTTGTATCACTAAATAATTACTATTTCTGCAAAAGATTCATACCATCTAAAAATATTTTATGGCATTAAATGACCTGCAAGATGTTGATAATTCGTATAAAACGAATCAATTCATAAATACCACAATCTGCAGGGTGTCTCCTATTTTTAGCCCGGATTTAATCGTTTAGGCCATATGTCGCTCAACAATTCCTGGGTCAGCTCGTTCTGAATAGGCCATATTCTTGGAACTAATGAAAGAAACGGAGAAAGCCAAAGAAAGGTGGATAAGAGTGGTGAATATAAACTGATAGGAAATATCCCCTAAGTATAGAAATCCAAAAAGTGAATAATGTACTCGCTGAATAAAGGGATCGCTTTGAAGTTCGGAGATTATGGAGTACGAAGATAGACACAGAATGAAGAAGACCTGAAGGCAGAACAGCCGAAACGTTGTGTCTATAACAACCAATATATGCTCATTTTGGTTCGAATTGCAAAGTATATAATAACGATAATTCTTCCTCTATAAAATTCCGGTTAAAATTAATGAAAGAGAGACGCCGTTTGAAATTAATTAATCGAAACACCTTCCTTCTCTTTTACGTTATGAAGTACTACCGGTTCGGGGTGAAAAAGTGTATAATCGAATAGAGTTGGCTACATCAGACGGATTATGGCGTTTTTTGTCAAAACAATATGTGCCTTTATTTCCCTTCAGTGAAATATGATTTCAATTTGATTTTAATTCAGACGAAAATTATCGGAGTAAGAGATTAATATTGAACTTGATCGATCTGCATTTATCGACCTCCTAAAAACAAAGCGTTTTTTTTCTGTCTGCTGGCTGAACGTGATTAATAAAGAATACTTGTAATAGAAACAGTTTAGAAGATCCGTCCAATTCGAAAATAGAAATGTTAAATCGAGAGGTGTTTTACTCTGAATTAATTTATTGATATCAATCATATAAAAAGATCAACCGTTTTGTCTTAAATATAAAGTCTAATAAGAACTTAGCGAAATATATATTCGCAATAAATAAAGGCCATGGTGTTGGTCCTAAGCCAAATAGGAATGTTTATTTAATCAAATACAGGCCTGAAGGGGAAGGACTGGCTGGTCAGCACGCTCTATCCTATACCTACGTAATCCCATTCGCGACTCATTCAATCTAGCAATTTCTACAATTACCACAAGAATACATCGTTCTCCGTTCAATCCAACATATGCCAAAGAAGCACATATTTGCATGGTTCCTATAAAAGCACTCACGATGTTTAAACCATTTTCCATATAGACAAATGAATTGTTCCCCGTTTCTATACAATTTTATTATAATTATGTATCAAAATTAATCATGAAATGAAGGGCAGACGAATTCAATAATCAAAATAAATTAGGAAAGGAAACATTGAAACACAAATAATAAGTATTAGTCTGGTTCATCGTATTCACAAAAATTAGAGCGGCCGATCTATTCTGCCACCAAGCAGATTCAAGAAGCAGGCTTACTAGTGGTAAAGAAGGGATAAATCAATTTGCGAATGGGGATTTAGTGTGTTTTCTACTTCTATAGTTAATGCATAAGGTCTCTACGAGGATATTTTGCATGGCATAATGGTAGTGAAAAAGGTGCATGCACAAAATAACAGAGACCGATTTAGTTGCAATGCAACTAAAATAACAAAAGGAAAGTTAAAGAGTTACTTTTCCTAGAATAAATTGAATAAACAACGAAAATTATTAATGAATGTTTTTGAGTGTGACTTGCTTGTGTAGATGTGTTTGTGTATGAAGCGTCCACAGAACATTTTGCTTCGGTGTGAAAAGCTGATAGAACATACTTCGAAAGGAGGAAAAGCAGGAAGAGAAAGTTGCTTAAGGGATCGCATGTTTTTATACCCTCGGGGCTACTGTTGATACTATGTTTATTAAGGGCTGTTGCAAATACTATGTTTATTAAGGAATTACAGAGAATTATTTAAGGCTGGTCAAGAGAAAAAAGCGAGGATAAAAACTAATCAAAGTAGGTATGACTCCATAAACGTCCCCCTCCCCAGATTTATAGACAAAACGTACAGATGCATACTGGGATTTCATTCCAAGCCAACGTGATAGAGCAGTTCTCGGTCTTATCCACCATATTTTCTTTTTTGTTTTCTTGTCTTGTAGTGAGAACGCTGCGATCACTTGTCTGTATCCCCTGTGAACATATTTACCTTATTATTGTTGTCTTGCATATATACTGTCTGCTTAGTATTATTTTATGCCATGTTCTTTTCTTTCTTTTGTTATTGTCTGTTGCAAACTATATCAGTCATGTTTGTTGTGCATTTCTGTCAATTGCATTTAACTATGGCCAATGACTCTACGCGTGGTTTAATCAAAACTGATCGAGATATTTTGATTTCTTAGTAGGTCTGTCTTAGCTGTAGTGTTGGCCACGAAATAAATTGAACCCGCGTTCAAAGTTCAAATTCTGGCGGAAATCCAACAGGTCGGTTCAGGGACTACACCCTGCTGTTGATGACATTTAACCTCGTACAACTTATTGCATATTGCTTTGGGAAGAGATAACCCCAGCCAAGTAACACCAATTACCTCGAGAAATAACACAACGGACTCAGCATGACGCTTCGACGACTACATCAGAAATAAGGTCATTTTATTATATCTAGTATATCTTCACTTGATTTCTTCAACCTAATTTGTGGAGATTTTATGAATTCTATTCTATTGCTTATACACATATTAATATCTTAACTCTATAAAAATGGCTGTATTATTCAAAGTTAAAGATACGGTTGTAAATGCGATGCAAATTTGAGAAAAAATACCAAATAATCCAAATCGGAGTAAATGTGTTTAAATATCTCGATAAAAATACTTTACTTCTTCTAATGTACCATGTCCCTTCAGGACGTTGGCGATCGTGGCTTTTTAAAATTTCCTATCCGTTGTAGCTCTTAATATTTTTTTTTCTTTTTGTTAACTCTCCTAAAACTTGTTCCACCCTCCATTTACTCAAGGATCATCATCATCATCATCATCATCATCATCATCATCATCATCATCATCATCATCATCATCATTTCTTCTTCTTCTTCTTCTTCTTCTTCTTCTTCTTCTTCTTCTTCTTCTTCTTCTTCTTGCCATGTTCTTTCTACAATTTTCTGTCTTTGCAACTATTAGTAAATTCTGTTTTATGCTATCTCACTTAAACTTTGTTTTTCCGAGAATTTGCACCAGTGCGGTAGATAGGTCATGCGCCGTTTCCCCCCGTCAATCTCTCTTTCAATATGTCCACTTCGTGTCAAGGTTCTAAGCTCTTTTTTCTTCTTTTTTCTACATGCCATGTTCATTTACGACGTTGGCCATCACGTTTCTCAACAATGTCCTGTTCTATGTATCTCTTAGTAAATTATATCATTTTGCCATCTCTCCTGATCTCTGTTCTGCGATCCTTTTTCACAAGCTGGTTAGCTAGGTTAAGCGCTGTTCTCTTCCGTCCATCTCGCCTTTAATATGCCCTGTGTTAAGCTTCTAAGCCCTCTTTTTCTCACTATGTACCCTAAAAAAATAAACTGTCGCTTTCTGATGTTAATATCTGATGTCTTTCTGAATATGTGTCACTTTGTGACAATTTTCTCCTAAAATACGTTGTTTCTCACATGTTCAGTCTATTGTATTCTCAGCATCCTTGTGTAGAAAAAACATTTCTGTTGTTTCAAGTCTTTTCGTCATATCTGATGAGATTGTCCGGCATTCAATGCCATATATGAGGAATGGTATTAGAAAACAGCTCAAATCTCTTTTCTTTGTTTTAATGAAAATTTCTTATTTCTTATTACTTCGCTTAGCTCTTGGAAAGCATATTTCGTTATCCACGTGCGGCTTCGGATTTCGGTATCATATTTTTCCTCATCCGTTAAAACGCTTCCAAGATATTTAATTTTTTTGTACTTGCTTGATTTTCTAATTTGCATATTGAGCTATTTCTTTGAGTAAATCATAATTTTTTATTTTCTTGAAAATTGATGTTTAGACCTTTCTTTTTATTTTCCCTCACTACCTTCTGTGGCTGCTAGTGTAGTTTCCTTTCGATGTTTCCTATCGGCACTGTGTCATCTCCATATGTTGTGTGGGTAAGATTTTGGCCGCCAACAATTTATCGCCTCACTGAATAAATCCGGCGAGAAGACGCATCCTTGTCTTACCTCACTTCTTATTGTCGTATATTTACTAAATTCATTTTCTATCCTCGTGCAGGTTCTAGATTGTTCTAATATTATTCTTACAGTTCCAATAGTGTTCTGTGACCGACTTTATCAAATGCTATTGCATAATCTATAAGACATAGATATACTTCTTTTTGCATTTGTTTTGCACTTTGTATATCATTTTGAGTATAAATATCGCATTCCCTGTTCCAGTGTCTTTAACGAACACGCACTGTTCTTGTCGTATATTAGGTGTGATTCTTCTGTGATCCCTATTTATTCGAATTAGAATCCCAAGTTTTGCTATATTGCTCATTAGACTGATTTTCCGGTGGCGTACACCTTCGTTTACCTCTGGCTTCTTAGGTAGCGCTAAGAAAATGTATCCACTTCGGTTTTCCGATATAGCACCATTGTTGTATATTTCATTTAGTACAGGGGTTCCCAAACCTATGGCCGCGGCCCTATTAAGGGTTTTTTCTGAGCAAATGTGCATTTTACAATATTTCACAACCATAGCTAAAGGCGAAAGTTAACCCTACGAAGTAAAATTTAGAATAACGCAAAAAGGTTTGTACGAACGTAGGCTTGATACACGTTTTACCTTAATTCCGGTTCGATATTTAAATATTAAATATTTGAATTCCGAACCAGTAAGACTAAATCACGCCCGAATAAAACTTGTCTCTGATCCAATTCTTATCTGTTTGGGTCTATAAAACAAAGACAATTCCAAAATGTCCAGGGATTTAAACTCACGTATAAATATGTGTAAAGAAATGGGGTAACATCACCAAGACTTGCTGTTCCATTCTGACGTCCGTTGGCTATCGCGAGGAAAGATTCTTGCTAGGTTTCTTTTTGAACTAAAAACTAAAATTTAAATATTTTTGTGTGAGAAATAGCATGCACTTTCAGACTGCTTTAAAAATATTGCTTTGCTTCCTTATTTGAGCGATATATTCATGCACCTGAATGGACTGAATTTAGTCATGCATAGACAAAGTCCTACCATGGTAGACATTGGGGAAAAATGGTCTCATTCAGCCAAAGAAATTCATCATCTAACATACACTTATCCAGGATCGCCGGACCGGACAAAAATTCTATTTAGGGTCACGTTTGGGAACCCCTGATTTAGTATATCTGTAATCTTGTCAGCACCAAAATTATTGTCCGGTCCTGTTTCTTCATTTCTTTTCAATTTCGCTACTGCTGATTTCACTTCTGATCGTAATATTTCTCGAACGTTGTGGAACGTCCTCTTTCAGCGTGGAAGACCTCTCCAATGTATTCATTCCATGTTCGATGTATTTTCTTCTTTGTCTAATGTCAGTGTCCCGTCCTTGGATGTTATGCATCATCTGCTTCATATCTGCTTCATATCTGCTTCATATCTGCTTCATATCTGCTTCATATCTGCTTCATATCTGCTGCATCTCTGATACTCATTCTTTATGTTTCTGTACCCTTTCTGATGGAGCATTTCTCTCTACGCTACCTGCATTTCGCAATGATTTCTCTATGCAATGTCATATATTTTGTGACACACCCTGGCATCTTTTCTGCCGCCTTTTCATTATGTTGAGCATTTCATCTGTCATCCATTTCTATTTTCCTGTCGTTATTTTTGAGATGATCTTGATTGCTAAATTTACTTAATTCACTTCATATGTACCACATTGAATTTCCTTTCTCATTTTGTTGATTGTATCTTGTTTTAACGTTCTTCATATATTTCTCATTTACATTTGGGTTATTCAGGAATGTTTCGTATTGCAGTTTGGGGACTACAATTTCCGTGGTTTCAATACCCGTGAATGTGGTCTTTTCCGCAGTGGGCACGTGGGTATGTTTTTTGTCGTGTAAAACTGCATTCCTATATCTATTTTTGATAGTTATATAGTCGGCTTGGTTTTCCGTATCTCCGTCTGGGCTTCCCCATGTTCATATACGTCTTGAATGATCTTGAATCCAGGTTTTTGTCTACTACCTGATCGTTCAACGCGCACAATAGACCCATTTTCTCTGTGTTCATTACGAGTTCCTAATCCAGATTTATAAACTATTTCACGACTAATTTGTCATTCCTGACTCACACAACAATTGTATTTTCTTGTGATTTGCATTGAAACTTGTTGTTTTCTAGCGTCCAATAAAACATTTCAATTTCTTTTGTACTTTGTTGCTGTCGGCGCATATACAACTATGATGGATATATTAAAAGGATTCACGATCATCTTAACAATAAGAATTCTGTTAGATAGTTCATAGTAACCCATTACACATTACTTCATGTCTTGGTCTTATATAATCACTACAACTCTCTTATTTTCTTTCTGCTTGCATACGAGGCTGGCATCCCGTTCCCACCCCTTCACCGTTGAAACTGTTAGATGTAGACGTCTCTTCTACTCCAATAGCTTCATGTCTCGCACATCTCGCCCGTGGAACTCCCTTCCTTATTCCTATTTCCCTGAAAAATATAATCTCCAACTATTTAAGTGTAACGTCAATCGACATCTCCAGTTGCCTTGATCTATCCACTTCCCTTCTCCACATCCTTTCACCTTTCATTCCTATCTGCTCTCGCTCCAAATCTTCTGTAACCCCCTTGCCTTGATCGATCCACTATCTTTCTCCACATCCTCTCCTTTACCCCTCCTATCTACTCTTCCTCCAAACCTTCTGTAACTCCTTGCGTGCTAGTGGCTTCCAGCCTTGCTTGGGGTGATAAGCTTAAAAAAAAAATATATATATATATATAACGAAACCCCCTGTGTTTGCCTCTCTCGTTTCGCATACGTGTAAAATATTAACCTTAGTGAAAATATTACCAGCATTGAAAATTGTCGGCATCAGATAACCTATTGCGGTTGGTATGCCGTAAAATAAAGCAAGCCAACCCTAACCGTAATATTCCTGGATGTGGTTATAATTATTTTGTTATTATCAGAAATGACCTGTTATTGTCACTGCCTAATATTTTGCCTTGTTTAATAAAATACTGATTCCTGACGCTGGCGAAATCTAATTTAATACTATTTTTCGTAAATTATTTGCGCAGTATATGTTCATTCAAGACGTGAACGACCATGGCTATCGACAGCCCCATATTCCCTATAACACTTAGCTACAATTGTCACTTTACCAAGGCTCCTGTCCCCTATTCGTCAATGCAATCACATGAGCTCGTCGCGTAGTTGGCCCGCTGCCTTCCATTGTCCCTCTAGGCCCCGTTATGCCCTGTGAGTGTCACAATTCTCCAAGCCCTCCTTCCCAATTATGTATCCAAGAAAGTTCAACTGTTTATTTCTGATTCCGAGTAGAAGTCTTTTTTTGACTTCAGGTTTTTTCTTGCTTATACTCCCTGTATTCTAAGCATCCTTCCGTAGAAACGCATTCTATTTTGCCTTCAGTTTTCTCTTCATATAGGACGATTGATCTTAAATAAAATTTTAGCACACTTTTCTGGTTCTAACGAATTTTTTCTTTATTCTTAGTAATTTACTTAGCTTTTGAAAGGCACCTTTTGCTAATCTAAAGCGTTTCCAGATGTTTTAATTTCTAACATCAAAAGTCTCATTCGATAAAATATACAGGTCTTAAAATATTTGCACAGTTCAAGTGTCTCAGTTTTATGCAATATATATATATATATATATATATATATATATATATATATATATATATATATATATATATATATATATATATCGTAATGAATGCCCTGACAGCATATGTGCTTCTTAAGAAGAACGCTAAGTATGCTATATCAAATCATGTGAACAACGGAAAAGTTTTAGAGAAAACAGAAGACATTTCTTTTAGAAAGAGATCGTTAAAAGTAAGTACCTCGACTAATTCGGTATACGTAAAGCTTAATTTTTAAAAATGTAAAAAGCTTTCTTGAAGCATTCATTTTAGCTGTACTTGAAAACTAAAGAATTTAAAATTTACTATTTCCAGTAAGAAAATTCTCTGTGGTGTATTTCAAACAAAAATTAAACGGCCATTTTGGACAGATTTATAAACAAAAGTTAATTCTTGATTTTAAAAATCTAGCAAAAATAAAATATTTATTTCTGGAACGATATGGGAGGGAAATTAGCAAATTTAAAGTTAAATTAATCTGATTCTAAACAAATATTACTTACTTATAGCATAAAATGTTGTATACAAACATTTATTAACTACATCGCCTTTCTGTGGTGTTAATCGATTTTTTTTCATCCGATTGTACATAGTTAATTATGGTAGATCTGACGATAAAGTTTGAGTTTTGTTTTTTTTTTGCTATAAGGGCGGGTCAACTCTTAAAACAAGTAACCTTTAAATAACTAGATTTTTCGGTTTGTACATCCATACTTCAGATATTCTGCACGTAATCACACATACAGAAAAAATCGAAATTCTTTTAAAAATATTCGCGGTCGTCAGATTGTAATAAGCTTTACATTATATGCTTAGTAAATATAGTCTTACTTAACAAGATTTCCTAAGAATTATCACATTGTAAATGAATTTTAAAAGATTTAAAAACTTTAATAATTATTCAATTTAAAATTGTAACACCATGAAAACAAATCTTATAAAATTTAATTTTTCGCCGAAAAGGTTTTCTTTCTTCAGAAAATATTGACTTTAATATATATTATTCATAAAAGCAATTAACAGCTTCTCTAATTAAATAATGTATTAATTATATTGCGTTTTTTATTTTTCGATTTCAAAGAGATTTTCGGTAGAACCGGGTCCGATTTTGAAAAAAAAATTCGGTGGTTTATATTCTTCAAAGAAATCTGCTTTTATAGTCGCTAAAAATTATCTCGTTGAATTTCCCAAGTTTTCATAAAAGTAAGCAAGGAGCTGAAACACATGTAAAAATGTATTTTTACTATGATTTCCTAATAAAAAAAAATAAAAATTAAGTGCATTTAATTGTGAATAAGTCTCAAAACTTTAGTTAAAATCCGACAGTTATTTCATATTTGCAAGAATTTCCAACTTTATGCCTGTCATCGCCAAAAAAATGCCAAAATTTGCTATGCTAAAAGTTAGTACAAGCGCTGACGTAAAAAAGGCAATTTTTTTAATCAAAATTTCGAATGTTCTAAAAAGGTGTAAAAATGATATTTCAATAAACGAAAATATTTGTATGCTTCCTCTTAATAACATGAGAATTTTGAACTATGTTTTCATTACGTTTGAAGGATTTTTGATCAAGATATGCTGATTTTGTAGCGTTTTCGGGGAGGTACCTAGTTAAGTTCTTAAATAAATAATTAGGAAAGAGCCATTGGTGAATCTGACACTTAGAGTACAGACGGTAGGCAAACAATTTAGATGGAAGCAGTGAGTAACTGACCTAACGCGCTTGAACATATGTATGGTAGAATAGGAGAATTGATGGATAGTAAAGGGTCAAACTTTGCTTCGAACTAGAAGTGACAAAAATAATGGAAAGCAATGATTTGAGACTTGTCAAGTAATTACTTTAGGTTCTTATAGATACCAGGCAACCTTTAGGACATTCTGACAAAATCTTAAACATTTGACCAACTAATCCGAAACCATTTTTCTCTCTCGATATTTATTTTTCTTTTTACTTATCTTCTTTTCATTTACTCTTGTTTAAGGAATACGAGACTCAAGTGCCGTTAAATTTAGTTGCTAATTGAATTAGCTTTTTTTTATAGACGTAAATGGAGTTACCAAGTGCAGATTATGACGATAGATAGAGACGTTAACGACTGTCTCTAGATATGAATAGGTTAAGATTATACCAGTACGGGAACCACCCTCTCAGAAGTCAGTTCCACAAAGTTGGAACTCTTGGGAATAATTTCTCCAAATAGAACTTTCTCCTTCCCAATGGAATACGAAGGGAATAAAGAAGTATCGACTTTGTTTAATTGACATGGCTTGTCCTTGTGGTAGATAACCAAAATATTGAAAATAAAGTATGCAGATCATCTGAACATTTCTCTTGGAAAATAGCGATAAAGTAGCGAAAGGCTAGCTACGTTTTGTTTGTCAGAAAGAAGTTGCAGAGCTGAAATTAATCGCCCATACGCCTACGTAAATGTTATAATTTTATCTTATCCTCGTCGCCAAAATGTTGTAACCTAGGGAAAGTTACTGAATAGAATAATCAAACGAAGGTTGGTAATGAACGATAATACTTAGGACAAGAGAAACACATATAAAATTTGCCAGAGGCACGAAGAAGAATAATCAACTGCTAGAAGTGAGTAAAATGAAATTCCACAATGAATCTCCACCTGTAGGAGATCTACCAACCGCCCCAGCTGGTGAAATGTGTCACAAGGCCGACAATAATATGGGGTATCCGAGCCCGTAGGCTCGGCCAAAAATTCTCCATTGACCACGTATAAAACGGGACCGGGTAGCTGTTTTCTGAGACGAGACACTGTCCTACGACAGCGTTGTCTGGGGATCCTCTCTGCCCGGAAGCAGAGAGTTTAAACAGCACAGCTGAAGACGAATCTGCAACCCTAGGATATCTACCAATCGCCCCACGCGTTCAGATATGGCACAAGGCCGAAATTAAAGTGGGGTATCCGAGCCCGTAGGCTCAGCCAAAAATTCCATTTCCTACGACATAACATCGTCTGGGGATCCTCTTTGCCCGGAGGCAGAGAGTGTGACCAACATAGCTAGAGCTGAATTTCCAACTTTGAAACACGTACAGTATTCACTACTGTATTTATGGGAATGGGTGCATACCTATTATCGTCCGTAGGTATGCTACAAAGATACATGAATTTGAACTTTCTTTCAAGGCTGGAAAGTTGGCTCGGTGTTTGTTTTTGCTGAGCGGGATATCAACCTCAGTTCAGAAATCAAAACATTTTGTATGCAATTTTATTTTATTTTTTGGAGATAAAAATGTTTTACTTATGCAGGTCTTACTAATTAACCCATAGCTGGGGGAGAATAAGTAGATTCTTACCTTTCCAAAGGGTATTTGTACGTAAATGCATATAACGAACCCAACTGGATTAGGGACTAGGCTCTTCGATTAACAATTCCGAGTCGTTATCAATAACTCCACCCATGCTAGATGACACCTGCTGGTATTCCAAAAAGGTCACTCATCTAGTTACTGACCAGACTTGATGCTACTTAACATCGATAATCGTACGGGAACCGGTTTTTCAACGTGTTGTGGCCGTGAGCATAGTTTGAAAGTGATGATTGGGCATCTCCAGACTAGATATAGCACAAAGTCTTTATTTCCGGTCTTGTCTGATTTGTAATGATGGTAAGAGCGTGATAAGAGGAGTTAGGTACTTTATGGAACGGTAAAAGAAACTGACAATCGTTACCTGCATCTTTGGCGATTTGGGGTCTTGGGTCCTAACAGACGTTCAAAGAAAAGAACTATATTTTTGGCTGCCCTTTTAAGTATATATATCATTAGCTTTAAAAAAACATAAGATGAGGATATTTCTCTTTTACGCAATGATTAAATGGAACCAGTTTCCACAACTTTGTTGTTATTTATCATCATACACACGTGACGATAATACTTAGGACAAGATTACTAATTCTGAATTTACTTCGGAGGAACATAATATGTAAGAATAAGAATCACGAAAAGAGCAGACACCTGTGAATAAATAAAATGTTTTACATTCGAAAATTCTGGAAGTATACTGAATGAGAATGATAACAAAGTCCGTTCGACATTGGGGTCGAAAAGTTTTAACAAAATATGCCAAAGAAAAAAATAGTCAGATGGAGTTACTGTATTAGTTATTTTGTTTGCGCCCCTCTCTTTAACAATGCCTTCGAAATCTCCTTCTATTTCCATTTGGCCTGACTGAACGAGAAAACGGGAAAAACTATCAGTTTTATAGCAGCTCAATGATCCGAAACGTAAGTCTTTTACTTTTGGTATCACTATACGAAATCCTTTTGCTACTTGTATTTAACCAATGAAGTTTTACCCGTCAGGGCCAGACCCCCATAGGAGCGTTAACCAAAATCGAACGTCAGACATCGAAAAAAATAACTAAGTCTATTTTCCTTTCCCACCAGCCAAGCAAATCGTACTATCACGTATGGCCGACCTCAGCGGGGCCTCCTGTTCTGTGTAGGTCAGGTGGAAATTAACGACGAAAATGACGAAGAGAGACGTGAGGCGAACCGGGTGGACCGGATGGTTGGATGGAGTCCACGAGTTTAACGACTTCCGTTAAAGACTGTGGAGACTTCTTTGAGAGAAGTAAAAGAGAATTTTATGACCAGACACGACGGGGCGGTTGAGGTGGACAGTAAATCATTGAGATTGGCTGGACCTATTTGTTATCATGGCAACCAAAAGTTGGGTAAAAAGAAAAAGTAGCGGAAAGATGGTGAGGCTTGCATGATTACTTTGCATCTCGGGAGATGAGGGGTTAAAACGTCGTTTAAAAAAAGGAAAGATTGAGAAAAGGGGAAACGTTTCTGCAGATAGTACGGAAGAGAGGGACTGGAACAAAGTTCAGAGCGGAGATAAAGAACAATCGCACACAGAGGTACACACAGCTACAGACATAAAAAAAGAAGATACGGAGAAATAACAATCAAAATTTAAATAAATAAAGAACGAAAGAAAAGACATACTCAATAGAGAATTCAAAGTATGTGAGCGAACAATAAACAAAGAAAGAAAGAAAGAAAGAAAGAAAGAAAGAAAAAAGAAAGAAAGAAAGAAAGAAAAGCCTTCTCAACAGACAAGGTATAGGAAGAAAGTAAAAAAGAAAGAAAAATGAAAGAGAACAGAAAGAAAAAACGTCCTCAATAGACAAGGCATAGGAAGAAAAAACAAAGAAAGAAAGAAAAAAGAAAGAAAGAAGAAAAAGCGTTCTCAATAGACAAGGCATATGAAGAAAGTAAAAAAAGAAAGGAAGAAAGAAAAAGGAAAGAGAGCAGAAAGAAAAAGCTTTCTCACTAGACAAGGCATAGGAAGAAAGAAAGAAATAAAGAAATAAAAACGTTCTCAATAGACAAGGCATAGGAAGAAAGAAAGAAAGTAAAAAAGAAAGAAAGGAAGAAAAAGCGTTCTCAATAGACAAGGCACAGAAAAAAAGAAAGAAAGAATGAATAAAAGAATGAAGAAAGAAAGAAAAATGGTTCTCAATACACAAGGCATATGAAGGAATGAAAAAAGAAGAAAGAAAAAGCGTTCTCAATAGACAAGTCACAGAAAGAAAGAAAGAAAGAAAGAAAGAAAGAAAGAAAGAGCAAAATCATCGCAGGATTTATTTAAACAATCAAAAAGAAAGATGGAATGATAGACAGAAATAGGGTTCTCAGTAGACAATGTATGGAAAGAGAGAAAAAACAAAGATACAAAGAAGGAAAGAAACAAACAAACAAAAGAATGAAAGGACGAATGAAAAAAGAAAGACAGTAGAAACTCATTAACGAATTCATAGAAACTATTCGAGCAATCAGAAAGAAAGAAAGAAAGAATGAAAGAAAAAGAAAAAGAAAAAGAAAGAAAAATAGACAGAAATAGTTTTCTCATTAGAATGCATAGAAAGAATGAAAGAAACAAAGAAGAAACAGACAAAAAACAATGAATCAGAAAAACAGAAACCAAGACAAACAGAAAAAAGAAAGAAAAAAGACTATGCGAACTTATTACTGAATTTGTGGAAAACCTTCAAGCTAGCAAAAAGAAAAAAATAGAAAGAACAGAAAAAGAAAGAAAAACAAGCTAAAATGAAAGAAAAAAATGAAAGAAAGGCAGAAAGAAAGACAACGCGAACTCATTAAAGAATTCATAGAGAACATTTAAGTAATCGAAAAGAAAGAAAAAGGAAAGAAGGAACAAATAAAGACAGAAAAGGTGTTCCCAGTCGACAGCGTGGTAATAAAGTAAGAAAGAACAAACAAAGAAGGAAACAAACAAACACGGAAATAAGAAAAAAAACAATGAAATAAAAAAAAGAAGACAAAACATTAGGGAATACTTGTTAATCATTCAAGCAATCAAAAAGAAAGAAAGAAAGAAAAGTATACTCAGTACAAAATTCACGAAAAGCATTCAATCAGAGGTAAAGAAACAAAAGAAGAAAGAAAGAAAAAATAAACAAAAAGGAAGAAAGAAATGGCGTTCTCAGTATACAATGCATCGAAAGAGAGAAAGAAAGAAAGAAACAAATAAACAAAAAAGAAAGAAAGAAAAAGTAGTACTTAGTAGAGAATTTACGGAAAGCAAAGATAGAAAGAAAGAAAGAAAGAAAGAAAGAAAAGGAAATATTTTTGTTCAAAGAAAGAAAGAAAAAAAAACAGAAATACAGGAAGAAGCAACAAGAAAAATCGGTGAAGTATATAAACACGGAAGAAAATGAAAGAAGGATAAAGCAAGAGAAGAACAAAGACAAGGAGAAAGGAAACAGAGAAATAAAGAGAGGGAAAGGTAATAGGAAGATTAAAAGAAAGAAGAAAGTTTCAAAACGAGAGAAGTAAAAATTAAAGTGTACGTTATCGATTAACTGATTTATCTTTACGGCTTATCAACCTTTGTGCAGGTTATTTGAAGCCAGAAAATATTGTTTTTTAGATTTTAAGAATTCTTTTCGAGATAATAATAATTTACTGATACAATTTCGAATTATTAAGCCATAGCTAGGTGGAAAGAGGTGGATTCACACTTTTCCCAAGGTATGAAAGCGTAATGGCATGTAACGAACCTCACTGGAATTCGACCTCTGGTCTCCGATTTCCAATTCCGAGCCGTTATCGATTACAACACCAGCACATAAAAGCTTACAGCATCTGGCATTTCCAAGCGGTCACCCATCTAGGTAATGTCTTGGTTCCACTTAACTTCGGTGATCGTACGCGAGCCGGTCTTTCAAAGTGATATAGTCGTAAGCCAAATTTATAAATAAATAAATAAATAAAAAACGGAAGCAAATATGGTAACTGTGCCAGAGAGAAATTCTACAGAACAGATGATAGAAAGGCCTAAGCAAAAAACAAGCTACAGAATTAAATTTTGAAAAAAAATATATCACTAAAATCAAACAAACAAAAAAGAAGGAAAAACACGCATTGGAAAATTGGATTTGGACACGGTAAAACCAGGACGTGGAATTGCGAAGACAATCAGAAGGCCGTAAAAGAGAAAGATTTCTGATTGCCGTAAATGGAATTGAGGAGGATTTTATGAGTTACTGATGAGCGACGAGGCCACATATGACGAAACACTCCTGATTGACATTGAAATATAAGTGATTGGATGTATTTAAAGGAGACGCACTCGCACACGCCTGAACACCCAAACGCACACAAGCACATATGAACACACAAATGAACACAGACACACACACACATATTCACGCGCGTACACAAACACACACACACATGTTTAAGCTGGAGCTGCCCAACCCTAACTTTCCAGCTTTGATAGAGTTCAAATCGCTTAAACTATCTTATAGGGGATGACATATTGTCCACTGTCCAGCCTCTTTCACGGAGACGCACCTTTGTAAAACTATCGCTATAAGTATTATGTCGTCACATAATTTCTTTTATTCTAATAATTATTATTTATAAATAGTTATGAGGAAACATTCAACATTCAATTATTCGACTTCACAGATCCAATGATATAAAGTTAATATACAGGGTGTGATCGATAAATTGTCTAAATTACGTTAAACTGAAACTCATTTTGACAATTATATTTACCAGTATAACACGAAAAATATCTATCGAGTAAATTTATTCAATAAAGTCGTCATTAGCTTCAACCACGGCCTCCAGATAACTTCGGAATATCCTGAAACTCTGCTGGACGTTCTCCTTGTTTAAGTAGGTGAATCATTACCTTCAGTTCATCTTAATAATCAAGGCGGTTGCAGTCTGGAGAGTTAGGTGGCCAGATTTAAGGGGTGATGTGGTCGCAGAAATTTCCAGTCACGGCTAGGTTCTCCTACTTGTGTAGCATGGTGCAGAATCCTGTTCCCAGACATAGGGTCTTCCACCAGCCACCCTCTTGATCCAGAGTAGCACTACCTTCCAAAGACTCCTGATGTGGGTCTCCCTGCCGATTCTCACCAACAAATTCGGGAGTTATTTTCTTATCAGAACGATCAGAGTGAGTTTTCCGAGCTGTCGTACCTTCGAATCATTAGAATCAACCAAAAATAGGACATGAACCTTAACATTTCCTTAAAGCCAGTGGAATAAAGAACGTGATATTTATACACAGAAATAATATTAAAACGAGCCATGTAAATGCAAAAATAACGTGCCCCTATGTTTAATAGATTATGTTAAAGCATTTGACAAAAAAGGACACAAAGAATTGCTACAACTGCTAAAGTTTGATTTACTTAGGAAGGATATGAAAATAATAGGAAATTTGTATTTGGAATCAAACACCAGCACGGGGATAGAAAAGAAATTCATTAAATGCGCAAAAAATAGAAATGAGCGTAAGACAAGGTGGGGTTTTTCTCGCTGGACATATTCAAGCGTTTCAGTGAAGTAATCGTGGGAGAATTAGAAATCTCTAATGACATCCAGTACCCAGACTTCTGATCGGGAGGTTTTAAGGAGTGTGGTATCAGCTTTCAATTGCAGTTGTTCTTACTGACCCTGACTAGCGGTACCTGTTATGCTTCAAGTTATGGTCAAAATAGTACGCTAGCGAATCTTGAGCATCAACCACTGAATTACAGTGAAAGAATCCAAGCATTAGAAAGGAAAGGCTACAGAACCACTCGAGGCATTCCCAAAAGCAGGCTACCTCACGTTTAACACTGCGTGGGCCACCATCTAACAAGAGACAGTCCCACTGAAGATACTTGTAACCACCATCAAAAAGAGGAATTTGGATGGATATATATAATAGTAGCTAGCTTAATTTGCACTGCCATTCAGCCTTAGTCAAAAGAATAAGCAGAAAGATGAAAGAAATGTGATGACGACCTCACCGAGCGGCCTGGAAGATCATCTACAAGAGACTCAGACACCGGCACCTAACCGAGACACGTAGAGGGAGCTGGTCAGGTCTGCTGTGTAGTGACCATACGGCCACACCAGTTCAAGGGACTGATGATGATGATGATGATGATGATGATGATGATGATGATGATGATGATGATGATGATGATGATGATGATGATTTAGAAAAAAAATCACAACTTAATAGAAAGTGTAATACCGTCTAGTTTACTCTACAGTCAGAAAAGAGGGATACAGACCATTTTTACACACAGCTTTTACTAGACCCCATTCGGCTGTTCGATTATAAAATAAAACAAGTTAAAAATATAATTTTAAATCATTGGGTATGCATTTAATTTATGCACGAGCTTGCACGTATCCATCTTTTAATGGATCAGACTTGAATTTACCATGACAAATCCTCTTGATATGAGTTATTTAGAAATAGGAATATTATTTTTACGCATGCCGCGTAACATTACATTTGGTCACTTTTTAAAAAAAAAATTATTTATGGCTCACTATATCTATTTTCTCGAATATAACCAAACCACATCATTGTATACGCTCCGAGATTTTCAGCACCCCATGAAATATAAAATTAGACAGACTGATTGTCGTAGACAAAGAAGGATGGAGATAAGAAAACACCGTGTTAAAAACTCAATTATAAAGAATCTTTGTTAACGCGATCACTTTTCCATTTACTCGCAATTCAGCGGATTTTTCAGCTGAAGATCAAAATCATCTTCATCAGTTTAGCTTTGAAGGAAACAGGACCAATAAAACCATCATCAAATTCTCAGAGCTTAATTCGATCTGTGCTTAATGGAGCGACAAGATTTCTCTTATCGATACCAAAGATTGCCAGTGTTTGAAATTATCGAGAATTAAACAAGATCCGTTGGTTATTTCGATGCGTGTGCATGCGTAAAATTGAACGTTTTACGAAGGACTCGTTCCCAACAGAGAAGACAGAGTGTACGATAAAACATAAACGACCAAAAAACAACGCTGAACTACAGCGATAAGCGCATCAATCTACATAAACACCGCCAACAAGGATTGAACTTACTACCATAAATTTTACTTTATGCGAAGAAATAATTTTACTTTATAGCTTACGAAATACTGTTTTCGACTACTTGCCTCATTTTGAGCATGCGGGAGAATCGCTAAAAAAAATTCTCCGTCCAAACAACTCCCGCAAAACTGAAAATAAAACCAAAAAATATGTAACCCGGATTTAAGAGAGTTGTCGGGACCGGAGAAGAAGTCTCTTATATCCGTGTTTCTCTTATATCCGGGTTCGGTCTATTCTGTTTAGGTAAGTATGGCTCTAATTTGGGACCAGATAAAAATCGCTCTTATATCCGGGTTTCTCTTATATCCGTGTCTCTTATATCCGGGTTACACTGTATCATCAGCTAAGAT
This sequence comes from Acanthosepion esculentum, assembly GCA_964036315.1. Taxonomy (NCBI): domain Eukaryota; kingdom Metazoa; phylum Mollusca; class Cephalopoda; order Sepiida; family Sepiidae; genus Acanthosepion; species Acanthosepion esculentum. The sequence goes on from OZ038483.1 coordinate 68,808,290, forward strand.
GATAAAGCCTAGCACTGAATCATTTTTCGTCAGTATAACTGTATATCACGTTCATTAAGAAGTTAATGCCTGCAAAAGCAAAAAGAGCTAGGAAGAAAACTCATATCAATACGAGAAAAAGCGAAAACAGTTAATGGATTTCATCATAATTTTATTCAGTTAGCCCCGCAGTGGTCACCACTGAACTTCATATTACAATTGTCGTACATGGTGACATTCAAGGCAGATTAGTTCAGTGCTTACCGGGTCCTTTTGCACCCCGGGATATTCAGCTTACTCCGCCAATCAGAAATGGATTTCTTTTCGAAGTTATTTACTAGCGTTCGCCTAAAGAGACAAAACCTACAAGGCAGCAAATGGTCTGAATTCAAAGTTTCCGTATCCTAGACTAATTGCCAGCCAAGGCTACAGGAACCAAAGCTGGTGATCGGAAGAAAAGACGGATTCATGATTTTCTAGGGTATCAGCACATAAGTGATTGTAATAAACTAGACTGTAATTCAAACCCCGTTCTCCGATTTCTCAATCCGAGCCGTTAACCATTACAACACCGTGGAGTAGATATCTCTAATTTCCTGATCATTTGTTGTAAAATATTTTTTTACTTTTCAACTTACAGAAACACTAACTTTTCAGTCAATGAATGTTGACTATTTCCCGCATAGAAACAGTTAATTTCACCATTACCGCTCTAATTATGGTTAAAAGTCTTGTAGCTAATACAATCATTACATATCAGACGATAATAATGATAATATTAACCGTTTCTTTGTAAGGAAAGATTCGGAATTTATTAACCGAGAAGCTTGTGCAACATTGAATTGAAATTTATAAACTCCTTCTCTGAAAAATGTTTTGCACGAAAATAGGTTTTCTCAAGTTCCATATATATTCCATCTTTCTCGTACTGATTTGGGCTTTCCTTCTTAACCTTCTATCTGAAGTAGTGTAAAATGTCAGAATTTTGACTGTGTCATTATCTTTCATCGACTAACATGTAATAGTCATTTTAGTTGTTGCTGCTGTTGGTAGTCCTCAGGTGAAGTGGCTTCTGTTATATGGTATCTCTGTTTATGATTCTGTAGTGCCAGTCTACAAGGTCCTGTGCATTCTTCAAATTCCTTCCCTGTCTGTAATTCTAAGATGAATTTATTACGCAGCAGAGCTTGACCAACTAACAAAAATCATAATAACTGAAGACTTCCAGGAGCAATCAAAGAATGGAGAGGATCTCCAGTCAGTGGTTAACTGTTGCAGAAAATGGATTGTAAATTTTAACGCCGCCAAAAGAAACCTGCTCTCATTTAACCACCATAGAGTTACTTTTCTGCCTGCCATCAGAATGGCTGACGGTAGACTCCTGCAGAGCAACACACTGTGACTTCTTAACCTTACGTTTTCAAGTGAATTGTAGTGGCGCCACTACATCGAATCAATAGCTGCATCTACTGCAAGGAATGTTGGGTCACTCTGACGTGCCAGAATAATTTTTCTCATCAGTCTACATTTTGCACATTTACAAATCTAACATTCATCTGTGCATTGAATACTGTTGCCATATCTGGTTAGGTGCTCCTGCTATTCATCTCTAGGTTCACGACAAAATCCCCCAAAAGATCTGTAATCCTGATTTGGCTTCACGACTTCAGTCACTTTCTTTCCGATCTGACGTGACTCCCCTCTGTCATTTTTACTAATATTTTCATGACAACTGCTCTGACGATTTTTTTCCTTGATGTCCCGACAGTGTGACTCCTAGATTTGCATTTAGGTCCCACCCACTTACTGTTGAAATAGCTAAATGCAACTGTCACTTCTACTCCAACAGCTTATTTTCTTGAACTCCTCGCTCCGGGAATTCCCTTCTGTTTTCTTTCTTCTACTACAATCTTCGAAAGTTTCAATGCAACGTCAATCGCCATCTTCTGTCTTCTTGAATCCCGTTCATCTTTTGTGCTTTCCTCAATTATCCCTATACGCAGTCTTTTCTCTCGGTTTTACTCCCTGTAAACCCTCCGTAATAGTGGGATTCTCCCCTTGATCGGGGTGAAATGATAAAAAAAAAATCAGAAGAGAAAATAATGATATTATCAAGATGTTAATCAGCCACACAAACACCAACTCCTAACAATACGGGAAGGGCATTAACGGTCGTTGGACCTGAGACGTGCAAGTAAAGGTATAATAATTTTCATCCTGCAGCAACGATACATATTCGGTCAATGAATGCCGAAGACTTCCTGTAAGCAATAAGATCATCTTTACGTAGGTGGAGTTTCGCAGGGGTTCTTGAAGGGTCGATCTTGGGAGTTGTAGCCCAAATTTATGTCCCTAAGCTATGAGTACGGTTACTGCCATCACATCGTGCATGGCGTGGATGAATTTCTTTCTCTTTTAACTTCTGATTTCTCTTGGTAACTTTCACTTACTTCAGGTGTCTATGTAATATTGTTTCTTTTATATTGCTTGTCGACCCCCCCCCATTACCACTTGCTATTTTCGGCCACGTACAAGACAAGTAAAAAAGCTTCTCGGCGTGTAAGTCTGCATTAAATATGTATAGGTCATCTGAAATGTTTGATCGGCCAGTATGTCACAAAGCAGAACCAAAAAAAAAGGAAAACAAATATTGGAAGAAAAATAGAAATAATAGATGTAAAGAATAAATATAAAAAAGAAAAGAAGAAGAAAAAGAAAGAAGAAGAAAAAGAAAGAAGAAGAAAAAGAAAGAAGAAGAAAAGGAAGAGTAACCAGGTAGATGTGAAGGATATGCAATTTTTATCAGTAAAAAGATATTAAAAGGAAAAAAAGAAGAAAAAAAAGAAGCGTTAGCGTGTGGTGGAAGAGGAGGACGAAGAGGGTGAAGATGAGGAGGAGGAAAAAGATGAGGTGGGGAGTAGGAGGTGACGGATGGGAGGAAGATTGAGAGGAGGAGTGTCAAAGATATATTTGCTCAAGGTGATTAAAGTGAACAAGTAATTTTAGACATGACGAGAATGATATACAGATAAAGGAGTAGATAGAAATAAATTTGAAAGCGATAGATAGTCAGGATAAAGTAGAAAGCGAGTTAAAATATTAATAGAAGGAGAGCAAATAGTGCTGACATAAAAGGGAGAGTAATGAGAGGCAAATGATGTTGAAGAAACCATTGAAAAAAGCGTGTAGAAACGAAAACAACAGAAAACATATAAGAAGTGAATGTCAGGAGAGAATTATTAGAAAAGGATGAAAAAGAAGAAAGCAGTTGAATAATAATAATAATAATTCATACGATTTGAAAGATTATAATGCAGAATGAATCAATTGTAAATAGATTCCAAAATAAGAAGAAAATTGTAAGGAGACAAGAAACAATAGAAACATATTTTCAAAGAAGAAGGAGGAATGAATGCCGAGAAAAAAACAATAGAAAATAAATTCCTAATGAAAAGAAAGAATAACAGTGAGTAGAATAATTTTAGCGAAGAAAGAAACAAAACAAACAGTTCCGTAGAAAGAAAGAAAAAACAAGAATCCGAAGACAAAATAATGGTGAAAAAAGAAGAAGAAGATGGTGTTATCTAATTGCCTGGTAATGGACAATACCTAGGCAAAAGCATGAAAATAGGGAGTAGAAAGAAAGAAAGAAAGAAAGAAAGAAAGAAAGAAAGAAAGAAGAACGCGCTTTGAACTAGCGAAAAGAGCATTTCCAAAACTACGACATATGCTGAGAAACAAACATTGTGTTAGAAAGAAAGAAAGAAAGAAAGAAGGTTTTATGGTAAAGGAAAGAAAAGAATGAGTGAAAGACAGAAAGAATGAATGAATGAAAGAAACAATGAGTAAAAGAACGAAAGAAAGAAAGAAAGAAAGAAAGAAAGAAAGAAAACGTGAGGCTTAAAAAAACAAGTAAAATTGTTAGGATAAACGAAGAGGCATATGCAGAGACGACAAAGAAAACGAAAGAAAGAAAAGAAAGGTAATTTAAAAAGAGAGAAAGACATAAAAATGAGAGACAAGAAGAAGAAGAAGAAGAAGAAGAAGAAGAAGAAGAAGAAGAAGAAGAAGAAGAAGGTGGAGGAGGAGGAGGAGTATCCGAGGTACCCGAAGAATCCAAAGATGAAGAAGGGGAAAAAGAAAAAAAAAAAGAAATCAGATAAGGGGTGAGGCTGGGAGGAAGACATCGAAGTTTGGAACGAAAAGCACAGAAGGACAAATAGATGTGTATTAGGAGGGAGTAACAAAGACTGTATTTGGATGAGTTTTAACGATGAATTTCCATTAACAAATCTCAACATTAACAGGTCACAGTAGCAGCAGCAGGAGCGGCATCGTGCGGTTGTCTTGAAAAATAAATGACTGATTGTTCAACTTGGTAAAGCAGATTGACGCTTGGCTAAGAAGCTGGTCATTGGAGTTGGCTATCAGAATGGACTGGCCACTGCCGAAGGCTCATTACTCATTCAGAATATTGAGAGTGTGAAATGTGTGATGGCCGGCCAGAGCCCGTGGGTTTACTTCGTGTAATCTGAGTGAGAAATTTGCAAACTGGGACGAAGCATTAGAACCTCGGGAAGTGTGATGACGTAAGTGTTGAGATTTGGTGTCAAAGAAAATTTCTGGAAACACTTCACTAACGCTGACGCGAAGTGCCCTATCGAAGGCTGTTCCAAATGCAGACAGTGACAGCTTGACACTAAAGTAGATAACGTATTGGTCTTAAGGAAAATAGGAACTGCCAGGAAAAATGATACTTACAATCAAAATGAGACAACTGAGAAATGTCCAGTAAAAATAATGATGAAAGTAGCTTTGCAGAAGTTGGCTTTCAGATGATATATATTAATCAAGAGAGGGCAGGAAAAACATTAAGTAACCTGCTTAAGAAGTTTGTTTGAATTGATAGTAGCAACAGGATCAGGATCAGGAGCAGCAGCAGCAGCAGAAGAAGAAGAAGAAGAAGAAGAAGAAGAAGAAGAAGAAGAAGAAGAAGAAGAAGAAGAAGAAGAAGAAGAAGAAGTGAAAGTGAAGAGAGAAATGCGTCAAAAAGTGTGAAAAAGACGGAAGCTGGGTAGAATATTTGTGAAGAAGAATGAAACAAAAGAAAACAGACCCGAAAAGATACTGAAGAAGAAGAAGAAGAAGAAGAAGAAGAAGAAGAAGAAGAAGAAGAAGAAGAAGAAGGAGAAGAAGATGATGATGATGATGATGATGATGATGATGATGATGATGATGATGATGAAGAAGAAGAATTCAGACGAATGGAAAAAAATTAGCGAAGAATATGTGTAGTTAACTCCAATGACTTACTTTCCTGAAACTGATAGTAGGGGACGCTGTCCGGACAATAAATATTCGGCGATATTTTTTCTCTCCTCTTACTTTTTCCGCTTACAAGTCAACATGTAAGTCTTCCGTGGAAAACGCGTTCTCGATTGGGAAACGTAGGAACAAATACACACACACACACACACACACACACACACACACACACACACACACACACACAACACACGTACACACTTTCACTCATTCACATGCTTTGAACTTTAAATGTTTTCACATTCTGTTTTTTTTACACATGTCTTTGTTACTTGTATACCTTTCTTGTATACCTTATCATTTGTTTGTGCATATATTTGTTCTTGTTGATTCTTTGTATTTTATCATGACATACACATTTGCGAGTCCTCCACCTTTGTTGTGGGTACTCCAGGAGAAACGTGTTTTTCCCAACTCAAACACCCGACGTGCATAACGTCCGCAAAAATGAAACAATGGTAAATAGAAGAAAATATTTAGGAAAGTAAGAAACAATAGAAAAAAGATTGCTACAGTAATAGAAGAAGAAATGAATGCGACGAGTAAAAAATGTTGGGGAAGAAAGAAAGAATAGAAAAGAAAAAGAATGAATAAGGGTGAGTAGAGTAAATTTAGCGAAGAAAGAAGCAAAAGAAACTGATCCATAGATAATAATGAAGAAGAATCTTAAGAAGGAAGGAAGGAAGGAAGGAAGGAAGGAAGGAAGGAAGGAAGGAAGGAAGTAGGGAAGTATGGTCCGAACAATCCGAAGAAGTAGAATCCGAACAATCCGAAAAAGAAGAATCTGAAGAAGAAAAAGAACACTCTGAGGAAGAACATCCGAAGAATTCGAAAAAGAAGAATGTGAAGAAGAAGAAGAATCCGAAAAAGAATATGAATAATAAGACTCCTAACAACTTAAATAATAATAATAATATTTGGTATTTCGTTAGAGCTTGCCTAATATTATTATAATATTATTTGTGCTTATATTTTCCCACTCTTGCAGAGGTCTATCCAGCATTCGTTCTTCTTCAATTTGGATACATTCTGCGCATTTTGCTTATACAAAAAATTGTTCTAAAAATACAAAAATGTGTTCTGACGAGTACAGCCCACACCTTACGAAGAGCTTTATGTATGTAATATATATATATATATATATATATATATATATATATATATATATATATATATATATATATATATATATATATATATATGGGGGGGTGTATGTGCGTGTGTGCTTTTTTTAATTGGTCAGTGATGCCATTTCTAACCTTAGGTCTCTGGGCGGAAAACCGGAAAAGAAATGTGTACACACCATAAATCAAAGGAAACAATAATAATAATAATAATAATAATAATAATAATAATAATAATAATGAGAAGAAGAAGAAGAAGAAGAAGAAGAAGAAGAAGAAGAAGAAGAAGAAGAAGAAGAAGAAGAAGAAGAAGAAGAAGAAGACGAGGAAAAAGAAGGATGAGGAGTAGTAGGATGAGTAGCAGAATAATAATAATAATAATAAGATCAAGTAGGAGAGGGAAATAACCTACTTAGAACTTTGACTGCCATGTCCCCATATATTAGTTTGGTAACATGGCATTTTAGCTTAGGTCGTATTTCTCGATACTGGTGACAGTTATATATTCAATTATTCGTGGCTTTACCAAATGTTGGAGACGCTCTATGCATATATATATATATATATATATATATATATATATATATATATATATATATATATATATATATATATATATAAATTTCTATGGCTTCCCGTGGACTTTTGTAAGCATACACTAGGCTTCTCGTAACTTTTATATAAAGGTTTTCTAAAATTTTATCCGGTATAAAAACAAAGCTGAATGCAGAAATTGGTTTCGGTGGGAAGGAATAAAAATAATATTAGCAATATTTGCAGAAATAATTTTTTCACGCATATATGTTAACGTGAACATAATTATAAAGTAAATTCTGAAAAATGAATATTATGTATACAAGAAAGTAGCAATAACTAATCACTGGGGAAATGGCTTCTGAATTTGGGATTAAAAAACATTGGTAGCCATTTTCTCGAGAAATATTATTTTAACTGTCATTTAATGTAATCTATGCATTACAAAATATGAAAACAAAACAAGAAACAAATAGGGGTCCCGTACTGATTTGGAGTTGGCAGTTAATATGGTAACGGTTTGATTCGTGAATACATGGCGGAACAAAGACAAAGAGATGGTCTTTAAGTATCAAGAGTTATTTAGAAGAACAATAGAGATATATGAATAGTCTTATCTCCCGCGTATATAAGAAACATACGTCTTAACAAAACATAGACGGGAAATTATACATGAATAATCAGTTGAAATCTATGCGATACAATAAAGAAAGAAGCTTGGATAATTTAAAAATCCAAAAAGATGGGACATACATAGTGAGTAACAGATTTAAGCAATTGAATAGAAAAACAACATAGAGAGTTGGTAATGTTTGAAAAGTTACTTGGTATTAAAACCTATATTGACACGTTCATAGTGTTTTGACGCCATATCCATGTCGTTTATCCTCAGACCCAGGTCGTCCTGGGTCTGAGGATAAACTACACATTCAACAAAATTATTTCTGAAAATATTGCTAATATTATTTCTTTTCCTTCCCACTGGTACCAATTTTTGCAATCAGTTTTGTTTATTATTTATCTTGTTGCAAAGACCGTCTCTTTGTCCGTTTTCCACCATATATTCACGAAACAAACCGTTAACATATTGACTGTCAGCTCATAATCAGTATTGGTTCATGTAAGACTGCCACCCGTTCGCACAAGCTCTCCAGGTAAATGGATCGCTACCTTCCCCTATCTTTCTTGCCTTCAGTATACCATTCCAAGGTCATTATGTGTCCAAGGAAATCTAGTTGCATTTTCCTCATTTTGTCTATAAGTATTATTCCTGGTGCCATTTTCTTTCAGATTTCCTTGTTGCTTCCTCGCGCCATAAATGGAATATTAATAATCCCTTCTGCATAAAAAAGAAAAAAAAAGAAACTGCGGAGAGCCATGATTGACTACATACTGAAAGTACAAGGGAAATAATAGAAGAATATTGATTAGAAATTGTGACATGAAATAGCAATATTATTCTATGAATTAAACAGGTCGTCCTGAGTATGAGAATAAATTACACCTAGTGGCAGGGCTTCTGATTGGGAGTTTTTGAGGAGCGTGGAAAAACCTCTAAATTACTGGTTTTCCTAGGTCTACCCTGACCCGGGGTGGTAGCCCCGTTTAGGGTCCCAGCTATGGGCATATTTTGATCGCGCCATATAAAAAACGGGTCAAAACACTATGAAAGTTTAAAAATAGGTATTAGTACCAGCAATACATTTTGGAAAATAATTTTACCCGCAATACATTTTGGAAATTTTTTTTTACCAGCAACACATTTTTAAAAAAAATATTGCAAGCAATTCATTTGTTTTAAAATATTACCAGCAATACATATTTGAAAAAGAATATTACCAGCAATATATTTTTGAAAAATTTATTACCAGCAATACATTTTTGAAAAAAAATATTACTAGAAATACGTTTCTGAAAAAAATATTGCCAGCAACACCTATTTGAAGAAAATATTACCAAAAATAGATTGTAGAAAAAATATTACCAAAAATAGATTGTAGAAAAAAATATTACCAAAAATAGATTGTAGAAAAAATATTACCAAAAATAGATTGTAGAAAAAAATATTACCAAAAATAGATTGTAGAAAAAAATATTACCAAAAATAGATTGTAGAAAAAAATATTACCAAAAATAGATTGTAGAAAAAAATATTACCAAAAATAGATTGTAGAAAAAAATATTACCAGCAATACATTTTTGAAAAGAAAAATATTACCAGCAATATATTTTGAAAAGAAATATTACCAGCATTACACATTTGAAAAAACATATTACCAGCAATATATTTTTGAAAAAAGCATTAACAGCGATACATTTTTGAAAAGAATATATTACCAGGAATAAAAGTCTGGTCGGCATTAAATAATCCATTGAGGATGATATGCCGTAAAACAAAACAAACTAAACAAAACATATTTTGGTGTAGACTAATTTTGAGACACTAAGTCTCAAAATTAAGTAAATTCTTACTTGTTAGCTCCATATTTTACTGTTTCCGAAATTTTGAAATAATGTTAAATGACTATAGCCAAATTTTCTTTAATAATAAATAAATTATGAAAACAAACCGTACTCAAACAATTTGATTTTTCCCATTATGATAATTTATGATGATAATGATTGTATCGTTCTAAGTTATAAAAAGAAACCATATATTGTCATTGAATATAATCATTTTATCTATTATTCATCAAACATTCATGAGAGAAAGTTTAGTTTGTAAGTGATATAGTTCTGGTGGTGTTAGGGTTGAGCAAGATTAAATATCCCACCAGGTCATTAAAGTTATGGAAGAACGGTATAAAAGAAGATCGAATTAAAGAATGATGGCTGACTGTTTCTTTTTCCTCGTCTGTGAACCGCGTCCCATCAACTTTCCATCACGTGTGGCTCTTAGCAGTTTCTCCCCATTTGCTAAAGTATTAGCCCACATCCTGTTCAGGCACCCATTCGCACAAGCTCCCCAGGAAAATGGCTCGCTGCCTTCCCCTATCTCTCTTGTCGTCAATATACCTCACCAAGCCTCATTATGTGTCCAAAGAATACCAGTTGCATTTTCCTGATTTTTCTATAAGTATTCTTCCTTTTGCCATTTTCTTTAAAATTTCCGTTTTGCTTCCTCACGCCATAGATGGAATATTAATAATCCCTTCTGCATAAAAAAAACAATTATTTTCATAATTCCTTCTGCAGAATCAGGTTTCTGTTGCTTCCAGTTTTTTTATCACGTCTGTAAGGAAATTGCCCATCATTTACTGGTATATAAAGGATGGATATCAACCTGCAATCAGTATCCTTTTCTTTTTTTTTAAAGAACATTGTCCCGTTTTCTGGGCACCTTGCTTAGCTTTTCGAAAGCATCTTTCGCTATTCCAATGCGAATTCATACTTCCGTATCGCATTTTTCCACCTCTGTTTAAACTAGAATTTCCCAACATTTTCTCAACCAGCGCCCCCTTTGGGCACAAAAAAGTTGTCAACGCCCCACATCAAATTAAAATTAAAATATTATACTGAATTCATCTTTCATAGCAAAATAATACTTAAGTATTAGTACAAAAATAATTTTAATACTGTTTTCATTTCTATTAGAAATGCCAATGATTAAAATCCTAAAAAAAATTTTATTTGATAGCTTATCTCAATGTTTTCAATGTGATGGTTGACTTTGCTGCTTACTGGCTAAGGTCTTAATCTAGGTTCATTTGATAGCTTATCTCAATGTTTTCAATGCGATGAGTGAATTCGGTGCTTACTGGCTAAGGTTGATACTCTAGGTTCATTTCATAGCTTATCTTAATGTTTTTAATGCGATTGTTGACTTTGGTGCTTAATGGCTAAGGCTCTTACTCTAGGTTCCATTCTTCTTGGACGTAATCGTAAATCACCTTGTTTTGTAATTTGCAGACGGTGTCTTTGTTTAGTAAGCTCTATAACTGCGTTGAAACAACGTTCAGCCATATTGGAAATTGAAAATGCAATGAAACCAAGTTTGATAGCATTCCACAGCACTTTTAGACATTTCCTTTTGTAGCCAATATTAAATCCTTTTTGAAAATGAAAAAAGAATGGATACAAACCCACCGCTACCTGAGTATGTTCACCTCCCCATAAATGAAATAAAAACTCCCAGTGCCCCCTTTCAACATAACAGATTTTTACCGATACCGCCCACTTTGGAAAACACTGGTTTAAACCGTTACCAGATATTTGAACTTATGCCCTTGCTTGATGTTTATATCACACATCCGTAACTCGTATCCAGTTTTTTCTTCTCTTTCTGCTAACAATACCATCTGCCCTTTTGCGGTGATGGTTAGTCCGTTTTACCATGCTTTTCCCACTTTTTTTCTATCAACTTGTCTACCAGGATTTGTAGTTTCCTTTCCGAGTCGGTCATCAACACAGTTGTATCTGCGTATCTTATATTGCTAAGATCACGTCCACCGCTAATAAATCCTCGAATCGTCTACATTTCTCTTAGAATAGAGTCACTGTAGAGGTTGAATAAATCTAGTTAGAAGATGCATACTTGTCTCACCAGTTTCTACTACTGGAACATAAAACGAAACAAATCTACTAATCGTTCACGAATACCAAATAAGCGCGAGTTCTTGTCCTCAATTCAAACTACTCCCAATGTTTGAATTTTAATTTTAATTTAATTTAAATTTATTTCCTATTTCAGAAACTGTGTTTTAATTGACACAAAGGTCTTGTGTTTAAGCTTCAAATGAGTATTTATTTCTTCTTCACATTTAAGTAGAAATGACTCAATCATAACCTGTTTATGGAGGGTATGATATTTGAGGAGACGCGGCGTAGTAATGGATAGCGGCTCGGATTGATTAATTGGAGAGCTGATTTCGAAATCCAGTCGGGTCCATTACATCCACTTACATGCTAATACACTTCATATACCCAGGTATAGGTAAATAGCAGGACAGATCGGGTTCTATGGCCTTGGTTGGAAAGTGGTCTACCGCAGAAAGAAATAGCAACCTAGTGCAGGAAATATCTGCCTCGCCATTCATGTATCGAAAGGTGTATCACGCATGGCACATAAATGTTGGTATTTCTGGAGTAGGAAACCTGAAGGAAATCGCGAAATCTTAAATAATAGTAGCAGAGTATTATTTTTTTTAAAGAACTGTATTTCTGCGCCGACCTCCTCATTTTGACCTTTGAGGTCTGATACAGGAAAACAAAGGAAGTTGATTATGATTGGCTAAAACTAGCGTGGGAATGATTGATAGAGAAAGGGATTTCAGGGAGTTAGTTCTTACACGTCGAACAATATAGACGTGTGAATTTCTTGTCTGGAAACTGCTCCCCAGTGGGGTCGCATAGTAACCCCCTCTGGTTAATTAGACATGTACATGTCGACGTGTTGAATAAAATATATAATTTTAAAATACCTTTTGTTGATGTCTCTTCATCTCGGGACCCCTAATAAAAGAGACGCAGACCAAGACCCCCACTAAGGGGCCCATACACCATTGTATTAATTGGCGTAGTGACCAAGAGACCACCCAAGAATTAGGGTGAATACAACAGAAAGATGGAAATTGTTTTTGGATTCAGTACTCCATAATTGATCAAAATGAGCCAAAATCTTCTATCCAGCATTCCAGTAAAAACAGAAAAGGGAAGAGAATTCGCAGGCCTCTTTTATTCAGATTATAATCCTTACCATATCATAGCGAATAAAAGAAGATTGGTTTGAAATTCCAAGAGGAAATATTGACCAAATTCCAGCAATTATTTAGATTTTTATACTCACCGCTTTTATATGATGCACCGGCCGTCAGCCGATACCTTCTCAGGCATTCCTTGGTAAATCCTGGAATTTGATAGTAAAATATTTCATGAATTATTCCATGGATTATTCGAATATAATGCACATAATTTACTTGTTCGTGTACATTCCACTGCACTTCCTGATATTCAAAAATTAAACATTATCATTATTCGTAAAATGTCTCAAGTTCCTGATTAAGTATTCTATGTACAATTTTACACGTACCGTTAAAACTGACAGTAACATTGCTATTGACTATATAGTATGACTACGTAAGTAATATACTAATAGTATGTTACATTGGACTCTATAATCTTATATATAATGTAAATTGTATGTGTGCGTTTGTGTGTCCAAGCAACTCCTCCGCTCCCATTAGTCCGATTTCAAAGATTCATAGCTCATTCAAAAGCCCTAGGACAGTTAAGTGATGGGAACGATTTTCATTGAGCTCAGATTCGAGGGTGTCAGATTATGCGAATTTAAAAATATATATTAATATATTATACTAGTCATTATCGTTGCTTTCATGGTTCAAGGGGAGTAACTCCTATTTTCCTTTTTTATCCAAAATTGCAGCTAGCTTAAAAATTTAAGTTAGCTAAAATTTTAAGCTAGCCTAAAAGCCATCCTATCGGGGGCATTTAAGCTAGCTCCTGTGGAGGACTCATGTTTTGGCCAGCATCATATTAGCTAGGGAATGCTAGATGGCATAGGCATCAATAAACTTACAGAAGAACTTCAAATTGAGGGTTGCATTCAAGTACTGAATTAATGTTTAAGCTTACCCTTTAAAAGTTTAACGATAATTCTTCTGCTGCCACTTAAAGACAATTTGATATACGTAGATCCTTATTTTCAGTATAATTATTTTTATCTCATGGGTGACAATTAATATAGTATAAAAATGAGAAAATAGTAATTAGTTATACATTAAATATTTGAAGAGTTAGAGGAAGATAATAGCTGATTAAGTAAAAACTAAATTTTGGAATCTAGAGATGAATAAATGCGAAATTGGAGCTCAAATCTACCATGAATATCTCAATATCTGTATTATATATTATCTAATTCTAGATACTATTCAGGTTTAACTAATTTGCATATTGATTTTTAAAAAGTTTATTTCATTAATTACTGTGCTTCATTACTGTTCTTTTATTCAAGGTTTGTTTTGATTTTCATCTAACAAAAGTTCTGTTTAGGAGTATCGTCTTATATAGTGCAGACAAGTCTTATATAGTGCATTTTAATTGCCATCGATTTGTAAAACCTTCCTCAACTATGAAATGCCAATTTATGAATAAAATGTTCATTCAAAATTTTTGTTTCAAAGATTTAAAGTAGTGAATATGTGTTACTTTGCGAAGCGATAGCGAGCGGGCAACGTAGTATATAATAACGATAATTGTATATTTATAAGTCTACCATTTGTCCATGCTTCAAATATTGCTGCTGCATCTTGTCCGGTGTTCCTGTTATATATTTGGATTTTCTTGATAAAATATAAAGAAGAATTTTCTGTTTTATTTGTCTCGAACTGGCATTCGGTTTCGGTCACATTTTCACATCTGAAATGTAGTTTCGCTCTGCCTTTTCGATAAATACTTTAATGGTAATTGTTTTGATGAACTTTACTCTATGGAACCTCGTCTTTATGAATTTAGATTGACGACAAGTTATCATCATTTTACAGTTTAACTGGCTAGATGTAACCGTATGTTCTATGCTGTTTCTTTTCTCGCGATTCTCGAATGTAAAACTATATCCCAGCTGCTTCCTTCCGAGTTAATTTTGATCTTCAAAAAATAAATTAGATGCCAACCCTTTAGTCTTCTTGATTTTTCTTCTTATATTTTTCTCGCTCCTTAATAATTGCTTTGGCCTTGTTAGGGCCAGAAATAAAGACACAAAGAGAGGGATTGAGTTAAACAAATATATTAACAGAAACAGTAATACCAGCATATACAAACGAGAGTGTTACAGCAAGAATGTTCGGTCCAACTGTCAGAGCTGACTGCTGGAAACTTCTCGATATATCTTAGTATAAGATGACGATGCTGAATAGTCATGAGTAGGAAACCGGGTCTCTTGTACACAGCAAAGATTCACCTCGCAGGTTCAGGAACATACACTACAGGTGATGATGTTGGTTGTAGAGAAGGCATGGACGGTGTACAACAAGGTTCGAGAAGGGGAAAGTGAAGAAAGTCTATGACCAAAATTCAGTGCTTGTAGACGCCATGTAAAAGATATTTGTCCGGTGCGTGTGGTGGAGACTAGCAGCAGCCATGATACCACGTCAGATGAAGAAACCTCTATGGTGTATAAGGCGCAGATGTAAGAAGACACAACTTCAACGGAAAGTTAAAATGGCATCCTTGAACGAGATCAACTCGATGATCAACAACCTGCTATTCCCCCTTTTCCTCCTCCACAACCGCACTAGCGGTGGGCAAAGGCTTTTCGGGAAATGGGGGCCGTGAGACGGATCCAACCGGGGGTTTTACAACACCGGTCCCGGCTGTTAGCCTGCTCATTACAGGCGTGACGGAAACAACAGACTAATCCAGAGGAGGATTTGGGTCGGCGGGAACCAGAACTCCAGAAGCCTTCATCTCTAGGCAAGAGAAGAAAAGGTGACCAGTCTGCCCACATTTCCAGAAAGCTGGTTCTCGAGCTGTGACTATAATCAGGGTCTTCTGGCTCTCTACATCCAGGCAGATGGGGATGGAGATCAAGGCCTTACGATCTACTATTAACTCGAAGCTCCAACCCGCAGTCAGATCGTCAGAGAAAGCACTGAGTATCTGCCCAAATAGGCACTGATAAGCGGCAAAGTGTTCCCCGACGTATTGAGGCAGGACCTCATATACTGATATGGTCCTATGCTTGCCTTCATAATCTGACCTCAGAATGATATCTTTTGTTATTAGGTCACGGGTGCTCACCGCTTCACAGTTCTGCAGGCCTGAGTAACAATATTTCCGACATAAAAATAAAGATTTTACCTTTTATGACTCGGTGGTTTAATCCCCAGTCATGTTATTTAAATAGCCTCGTGAGATTGAGACTATGTATTTATCATGGATTGTAATATCGTTTAGAAATATCTATACTGTCAGCTTTATGCAACCTCTATCTCTCTCTCTCAGACCAATGATTAAAATGGTTTCGAGTGAATGAAGCCTGTACATATTATCGATGGTCATCTTTCTTCTAGAATTGTGGGCTGATGCTATATAATACCAAACAAATAACTCGCAGAGACCACATTTCTTGAGAACTTTCCATAGCAACTAAAATGGACAGCAGATAGAAATGGAAGAGGAAATAATAAAATAATCAAGATTTTTACATTCTATATGACTTCGAAAAAAAAGGTCTCGAAAGTAACCACCGAAACACCGGAAAGCGGGCTTATATTTACTTGAAATGCCACTTTTCCTGAAAAAAATCTTTCAATAGTAATATTTTATAATATTTAATTGACAGTAGGACTGGATTCTTGGAGAGTGAATGCTGGATATTTTGGATTTAATCAGGGTTACGTTTCGCATTAACATTAATGCTACCCTGATGGTATACAAAAATAGAATTAAAGACTTTTGTCAGTGGCATTGGTTATATTTTTGCATGGACAATATAGAACTTGAATCTATTCATTGTACTGTATTATCACATAAATTTGGCAGTAAAATTTAAAGGAGTTTTCACAATGGGCATGGTTATATATTTTGCACGCTATTGTCGCATATAAAAAATATAATTATTCTTTTTAAATCTTTAAAATAAACACCTCCCAAAGACAGCCAAAAGGAAACAAAAGAAAATGATCAGTCTGATCTTTCCTAATTACTAATAAAATATTCCATTGTTACGGTAACCTCGTTATGAATTTTTGTCAACTAGTGTCTTCTATGCTCCATTAGAAAATAGTATATCGTTAAAGAGAAGGATGCTTAATCGATTAATATAGAGACAAACTAGGATGTATACAATATTTTGGCTGTATCATCATCATCTCTCTCTCTCTCTCTCTCTCTCTCTCTCTCTCTCTCTCTCTCTCTCTCTCTCTTAGGTTGTCCGTCATTGCTAACGACGATGCTGTACTTCAATCCTCGTTCGTCTTGTGTAGGCTGCCAAATGAGTTAGCAGCCCTATCCGCAAACAAGTTTTCAGGCAAAGGATGCGGCGAAACAGGCCCGGTGCAGAATTGGCAGGTTGCAGATGACGCTGGCTTCGCTTCCCCTCAAGCGCTCCTCGTCTCTCCTCCTCGAAGTGCGCCACTCCGGCGACGCAGAGAGACCGCCAGCCGATTCGATCCCTTGCGAGATTCTCTAATTGTGATAGGTCAATGTTACCGGAGACAAGACCACGCTTAAGATAGTCTCGAAATCATTTCTTTGGACTTCCACGTGGGCGGTTGCCGGTTTCGAGCTCTCCGAAGAATTGTATCATCAACTTGGTGGTTTTCAGTATTGTTTGCGTTCGATCCACTTTCGCCACCATTTTCTAAATCGAATCATCTATACGTAACATTCAACTGTCCTCGTCGATTCCGTAAAGAGCAGGCAATATATAAAGGGCGATAAATCAATCTTTTCATGCTATCCAATCAGATGCCTGGCTTCATTTTTCTCAAAGACAAGCCGATCTTCTTCTGAAGTGAATCTGACCTATATTTTTGTTTTTGTATTTACCGTGTCCTTTCTAGAGACAGTATTAATGCCTCCCTCAATCTTTCATTTGTAACTAACTGTTATGGGTCCTTTACCTATAACTACAGAATGAACTCTTCCTAACACTATGTATATTACGCCTCTCAAGAGAGAGGGACGAATCGAGTCGAGCCGATAGTAGTTCACTCCAAACCAGACTGACAGTGATACTAATACCTTCCACATCTTGTATTATTATTCCGTGTAATATATCTTCGTTATTTCTAATCTTGTATTCGTGTTATTCTTCCATGGTACTAACCTGGACCATAACACTAACTATGGCTATTCCACCTTGTCAATATCCTGACATATGTATATTGACAGAAGCTCTTTCAATTGACCACACAAGGGGTTCCTCTACCTCTCTTGCCTTCAAAAGTTCCCGTTAATGTTAAAGTCACCAAACCGATCCTAATTAATTGTCACGGAGACTTCAAAACCGCCTCTTTTCGGTCCTACGAGACAATGTCGTTTTTCTTCTCGTTGTCGCCAAAACTTGCTCCTTCCTCACATGTCAGTGGTGTTCTCAGCATACGTCTGCAGAACTGTTGTCTCAAATCTTTCCTTCATCTGTGAGGAAAGTGTCTAGCATCGACTGACATTATGAAGACTGATATCATACAGATGTTCAGAAATCCTTTCTATGTTTCTAACGAACATTTTGCTGTTTCTTCATACACACACCGTTTGACTTTGGTAGGCATTTTTCGTTATCCCAATATGGCTTCGCATTTAGGTCTCACGTTTTCAAGTCGTCTGTCAAAATGAATTAAATTTCTATGTGACTTTTACGCCTTCAATTTAAGGCTGGGGCTTTGAGCTGACATTCTTGCTAACAGCCGCATATTTTTGAATCTTACAATTGCCGATTCCATTCATTCTTATTTCCTTTGCTACCTTCTTTAGCAATTCTTGCGTTTTCTTTCTTTCTTCTTCTGCTTAGGTTTGTCACACATCTAGATTGTGAGACATTAACAAAAGTAGAATATCGAGACTGAACACCGAGAAACTGTCTGTAAATCTTTTGGAATACTTATTCCTGATTTCTGTTAAATGTCAGGAATGTTTTCTTTGTCACTGGACTTATGAATAGCGTTTGAATTTATGTAGTGATATGGCGCGATACGATCTTTAAATATTCGAGCATTCAGTTCATATATAGGTTTATCTAAGTTACTGTTTCTTCTGTGTCCTAAAGCGAAGAGCGCTTGACTGAAGTAGCACACCAAAATCATTACTTAAATCGGGAAGCGCCTCACTTCCTAACATTAGCATTACTATATATTTCATGTTATGAAAAAATCCTGTTTGTTTATTTTCTATCAATGAAAATCAGGTTGACATCTGGGAGAATGTCTTGTTTATAACCAGCATCTGAGGTCTGAGTTCCCTTAATCGACCGAATTTTCTATTCCTAAATACAAGCCTCTTCTTCCGTAGTAAAAAAAATACTATGGCACTTTCTCAGCATTTATAATAAGCAGCTCATACATTCGTGTAGTAATATCTGTTAGTGCGCGATTATCAAATGAAATTCGCTGTGTTTTTTCATCCAATGCTTCACCAAAAAATTTACCTTCACCCCCCCACACAGACATACATAGACACAGACACAGACACAGACACACACACACATATATATATATATATATATATATATATATATATATATATATATATATATATATATATATATATATATATCAAAATATACACCGCATTCTATTTCAAATACATATCTATTTCCTGTGAAATTAATTCGAACCGTGACAGTTTTACTACACTTCTTTCGTAATCATAAATAATTCATTTAGTTTTCTGGCGTCCATTAGAGTCTGAAACAAAAAGAAAGAAACAAAAATTGGAACCTGTATTTTTTTGCCATGAAAAAGTTTGTAGCGCAGTTTAAATTCAAAGTATCATCGCGAATACTATTTTAAATTTGAAAAACACATCTAAAATTGTAACATATTCGACACAGATGCATACCAATGCACCTGCTACAAGCCTTCCTTTCGCAGTAGAGAAATATCAGTGACAGTTTTTATTAACCCTGAAAGAGATTAATTTTCTAAAGACAGAAACCATACCTAGCAGATCCTTGCATTCTTTTTTTCAGAGATAAGTGCTAGTTTTATTACTTGAGGACAGAGAAAAGCAGCGTAAAACATACCTAACGAACTTGTGCAAATGTTTGGCAGAACAGAGGTCAGGCGATATAGCAGAAAGACAAAATTTACAGGCTGCTGCGAATAACAGGACATTGTGAAGAAGAAGAAGAAGAAGAAGAAGAAGAAGAAGAAGAAGAAGAAGAAGAAGAAGAAGAAGAAGAAGAAGAAATACTGACTGAACATGATCGATCTACGAATTCGAGTCATCAAGCGGGTAGAGATATTCCTGTAACGGATTTAGCAGGTATAAAACGAAGAAATAAGCGAATCTTCAACACGGTTCTGCAAATTTGAATATTGTTTATATTATTTGAATATAATTTATCTTTAAAATTGTTAGAAGTGAATTACAAAGGTTCTTTGCGAAACACTTTTTTTTTACAGTACAACTAAATGAATTGCGTTAGTATAGCAGAAATAGAATGTGTGTGTATGTGAGAATTGTGTGACACGCATATACGTTGTTTTATGTGTGCGTATAAATTAAATCAATCATCCGCATGAAAAGGAAGGGGAAACTAGCTTGCTACTAGGCAAGCACGTAAAAAGCTTTGTCTGTTTTGTTCTTTTATGTGCCAGTATCGATAAGCATTTTGTAATGTTGTATGTTCGAATAAAATTGTTTAATTCTGAGTAATTAAGTCTGAGAATTTTCAGTTTGCTGTATATCAAAATAGTCAAAGTTTAACCTAACGACTTGCCAGCGAACTATATAATTTATATAACGAGATATCGGCTCCAGAAAAAGCAAAAAACATTGATTTATTCATCTCAACTTTATTGGTTAATCTAAATTTTTTAATATCCATTTTAAGGAGGGAAATATTTTTGATCATATTCTGATGTGGTCCTTAAAAATTTCGTATCTAACAACAAATCTTTATCATCTGCCAATTAAAAAAAGACCACGCTTCTCATATGAGTCACTGGTTAATATATATGAATGGAAAATTACAAATTATTCGAGCCGGTCAATATACAAAAAAAAATGAGTTAATTTCTGTGTGATCAGATTTTGTACAAAAATGTGTTTTCATTGGCAGTACTTAAATCTATAGCATTTTTCTACAATTTTGTAACAGAGATCCACATTTAGTTCTATGGGAAGTTATAACATGTCACGGAAAATGTAACAGACTACGGAATATGCAACACCGAAATCCGAAGTCACATTGGAATAGCAAAAGATGCCTACAAAAGACGGGCCAACGTTTTACCAAAGGGGAAAATTTCGTTAGAAATAACGGAAGATTTTTTTTTTAATTGTTAAGCAATATCCATTCCCCTATATGAAAGTGAATGCTGGACGATTTCCTCACAGATAAAGAGAAAAACTTAGTTAAACATTGCATGGGCAGGACATGTGAGCAACGAGGAATTTTTAAGATGAATAGGAACGAAATGAACACTTGTCTTTAGGTTTAATAAAAAGACAGATATAGTTTATGGGGGGAACGTGGCACTTTGGCGTGGTGTAACGGTAGCAAACTTGTCTTGATAGGGCAATTATGACAGGGTAGTGAGTTCGATTCTCACTGGGTGCTCCTTATAGTTTCGGCCCAGAGCAACATCTAAGTTATGGTTAGAAAATGGCCATAATGAGGAAAAATCTTGGAGAATTTTACACGCAGTGACATGTTAAAGACAAGGGAGACCGAAACAATTAACAAGTAAATGGGGGGGGGGCAGAATAGTGATTTGGAGGAATAATTAGAGAATGAAAAAACTTTAGTCTGGATTAAAGACAATAAAAGAACAGGTTCCAGGAAGACATATGGCGGTCGATGTTCAACAAGTGAGAAGTGCGAGAAAATAAACCATTAGAATATTACAGTTACATCTGGCTATTTCAGCAGTAAAATAACGAGATCTAGTTGTCAGGTCTGATAACATTAAAGATTCCTCTTTGGATTTTGTTGAGAATCCCAAGATATATATTATATCATTATTTTACGTTTTTGTTGCATGTAATTTCAATTTTAGCTGTTGCTGCTGTTGAAAGTCCTTATGTATATGTCTATATTTCTGAGATGGGGTATTATGTACACTAATTAGATTATTCGGACTATTGTCCTCATCTTTGTTGCCATATTTATCACAACGTTTCCGCCGTTGTACACTCCGGCCTTCTTCATCTTAATTCTTTAGCTTTGCAGCAATTTTTAGTGTTGGACAAAACTACCTTTAGTGTATCTGTCTATATTTCTGAGATGAATTATTATGTACACGATTTACATTATTCAGAATATTGTTCTCATCTATGTTGTCATATTAATTACAATGTTTAGGCACTTTAGTATCTGTCTATATTTCTGAGATGATGTATTATGTACACGATTTACATTATTCGGACTATTGTCCTCATCTTTGTTGCCATATTTATCACAACATTTCCGCCGTAGTACACTCCGGCCTTCTTCATGTTAATGCTTTAGCTTTGCCGCAAATTGTAGCCTTGGGCAAAATTCCTTCTAGTGTGATTCTAAGTAGAATTTTCTTATCTCCTATAGTAAATTGGTTATAAAAGTTAGTTGTATGTTCAAAACAGGGCCTTTCAACATGACTGGGTGTCTAGAAGTGAGCTTGAGCTTCTGCTGAGATATACATTTTTTATTAATCATTTCACCCCAAGAAAGGTGATAATGCCACTAAGGAACAACGGCTTACTGAGAGTGGAAGAGGAAGAAAAGTGGAGAAAGTATAATAAAACTGCTTTCAGGAAGACAGAAGATGGTAATTGAGAAGTGTGAAGAAAGAAACTATTAGAATAGAAATTACATTTACATCTAGCTATTTCAAAAGTAAAACAATGAGACCTAATAGCCAATCTAGTAATATGGTTAAATTCACGTGGTTGAGATACCAAGAAATATTGTAGGTGACATGGAAACAGGAAACTGGAAAAGAGTTCCAAAGCTGGGAAGTGTGAGAAAAGAAAGTATTAAAATAGAAATTACAGTTACATCTAGCTATTTCAACAGGAACACAATGAGACCTAATAGCCAATCTAGTAAATTAATGCTGTCGAGATAGCAATGAGGAGAGCTCAAAATTCTATTGCAATTTATTTTTCCGTACGTAGAACAAATATTCGGCTATTTCTATTATTTTTTAATTTAGCGTCGTTTATTTGGGTTGGTTATATATTAAATTGCCATAATATTTTGACGAGAATAAAAAGAAAGAAAATAAAACTAAAATTGTCACGGTCCTGTGCTGCTGGGAAGGGATTACTTTTTCTCAATTGATGCCAAATCCAAACTTTGGCTGTCATTCTCAATATCGATCTTAGCGTCAGACATTGATCACTAAGTGAGATAAACAGATTAACACATTGCGTGACTGATATACGGAATGGTAAGAAGACGCACAGAAGTAGCGACGTGCTATCGATTTTGTGTATCGTGCGATATTTGTAAAATGGTTGTTGAGCTTGAATGTTTACACAGAGTCTAAATTATTCAGGAATCTGTCTAATATGTGAAAATATTACTTATTATGGCAAATAGATAGTTATATACATATGGAGAGATTGGGATAGATAGATAGATAGATAGATAGATAGATAGATAGATAGGAATGTATCAGAGAAAATCACGGAGAATTGTGTTTAAATACAGTAAAATCGCTCTTGCTAAACTAACGCTCCTCTGTGGCCCAATCGGTAAGTGCACGTTGGGCTATATGACGGTTCCATATAGGATACAGGTTCGATTCCTGTCGGAGAACTCATATTTTCTATGAAAATTTCTCGGACATTTAGGCTTGTAAATTTTGTTAATACTATTTATCATAAACAGAGCATTTCCTTAAATATTTGTATCTATAAAAAGAACGTATAAACATAAACAAATGTCTTTAAAATAGATAGATAAAAATGTAAATTGCGCAGACACTCGTATCTCCTAGAACGGTTAGCCAATACACATTGCAGACGCCAGCTCAGGCACATTTGTGTTTGTTCAACAACCACGGAGCCCACCTGTGGTTTAAGCTGCAACTATGCTGAGCAGACCTTAGTTACAGTTTCTGGTGGAGAGCGAGTTATTTAGCGTGGTCAAAAGTCTAAACAAGGCTAGCACGCTCAAACCCGCGTCACCAAATGTGGGTACATTGTGCTAGCACATTCAACGACGGTATGCTTTCAACAGGTACCTCCTCCAGAGAAATCACGTCAAGATGACACTATCCAGAGAAATCAACCATGGTGAGATTCGAACCCGGGTCTCATGATCAGAAAGCGAACGTTCTAACCACTCGGCATTGTGCTCAGTTGGTTGGTAGGTAGGTAGGTAGGTAGGTAGGTAGATAGATAGATATATACACAGATAGATAGATAATTTTTACTATTTTAATAATTTATAACACATTTCTTATCTAGTTGTTGCCGGTTCTTTATGACAAAAGTTCGTCTTTTATACAGGAGCACATATTTAACCCAAAATTGTTTAACTCGAGTAAATATTCGCTGCTGTCCCCGTAGACGGATATGCAAGATGATAGGTCCTGATCTGGCATCTAGGCTATAATCGCCACCCCAAAGACGTGCCGTGGCCTCCCTCTATCTCTTCTGCAAGTATTTTCATGGCAACTGTTCCGACGAGCTACTTTCGCTGGTTCCCTGACTGCATGAATTTATGCGAGCTACCAAGCTGGCATCTCGGGCCCAACCTTTCACTGTCAAAATGGTTAAATGTAACTGTCTCTTCTACTGAAACGGGCTTCTTCTCGCGCACTTTCCCTTTGTGGAACTCCTTTAACACTTACTTGCTTCCGCGATGACTATAATCTTCAAATAGTCAAGTGTAATGTCAATCGACATTTGACACCCTGAGCTTGTTCCCCGTACTGAACTGTATCATTTCTCCAAACATGCCACCTTACTCTTGGTCTCAATCCTCTGTAACCCCTTGCGTTGTAGTGGCACTCCCGACTTTCTTGGGGTGAATTGCTTTCAAAAAAAATACGAGTGAATACTCAGAATATGTGGACACAGGCAGCAATGAAAAGGTTTTGTACAAGGTCCCATTTCTTGTAAATCGATTCGCAATTCTAATAAATAATTTATTTAACAAACAATATTTACCATTTTGGATGGATTTCAAACGGCCAATATCCTTCTATATATGGTTCAAAGAGTTATTAAAATAAGTAATAAATAAAACTAATGTATTACAAGTCGTAAGAAACTACAGCATAGATACGTCTGGCATATAAGTGTATGCATAAATCACAATGGAATTAAAATCTTAGAGCTCCTTGAATGAAATAGCGGTCTGTTTAAGGTTGCGTTAACTACGTAGCCTCTCTATTTGATGTTCATATTTGCATAAAAGAGATCGAGATATAGGTAGCACCAAACGAGATCGCAACAAAAGCAGGAGAGACGCAAGGATGTGCAAAATACATTGTACAAAATTCCCCAAAATGTACATCAGCGAAACGTCCAGAAATCTAAAAGAAAATGATTATATGATCACCGCAGAGATATGTTGCATAATAGGTTAAACGCATTGTTTTCCCCGTTATATAACTTACCACATTTTAGACTTAATAAGTCCCAGTCTGATCATGAGAAGAAAGGATTCATTAAGGAGAAAATGCATTAACAGTGCTGTAAAGTGGTCGAACTAAAGAATGAAATATAAAAATCGAGTAGCTATATGCTGATAGAGATGCGTCTGCGGGTAAGCGATTGGAGAGTGAAGAATAAGTATTCCCCGACATGATTGCCTAAGCGAGTTTGAACTCTGTCAATACTGATAGGCAAAGATTGCGCAGCTCCATTTATTTCAGTCCGATAAGTGCTATACGTGATACACGCTTTCGATTCATCACAGACTAGGCAGAAGATTTTCCTGTAAGAGTTTAGGGAGTGGAGAATAAGTATTCTGAGATAGACTGGTTGCCATCATATATATATATATATATATAAATAAACCCAGACGACATGCATTTAGCGGATGTCAGAATGGGTTGAAAAATACATTCCTACCCATCCCTAAACATAACCCCGCTTTCGTATGTAACTATTAACTGATACAACGAAAATTAAAATATTGAACACCCTACCACTCCTTGTCTAGATGAATGGATTTCTCGGTATCCTTGGAAACACTCAATTATGAATCTTTGCCGTGCCTTTAAAACCGTAAATTTAAAAAAATAAGTTACTCCAAAATTCGCTTGAGGAAGAAATGGAACTAATGTCTTTAATTTAATAACAAAATTAAATTCAAAGGCTTTAGCTTCCGTTTTTGAAACATGGTTATCACTGTCTAGCGAAAAAAACATATTTTAAATCAATTAATTTATAATATATATATATATATATATATATATATATATATATATATGAGTGTATATGTGTGTTTGCATGTCTGTGTGTGTGTCGTGCAGCATAAACAATTCGCTTTTATACCTTGCAGAAATGCTTCCAAATAATGGTAAAGCTTTCGTGGCAGTAGTGTCTTCACCTAGCTAATGTATTACCATTACATTGGAGTCATTTCTGGGAAGGATATTTGGGAGGTATTTCTGCCGCACCCTGTATGATATTGCTATTAATAAATAACTGCAAATTATATAGGTCTTCGGAATATACAGTTTAATATATAGCAGAGTATACTTGATATAATTCACACTATCAAAAAATTAAAAAAATAAGACAATTGTCCTGATGCAATTAGTGTAAATAATGACAACACCTCATCCAAGATATTCAGTCAGAAAGAAAACAAAACAAAACAAAAAACAGATATATTGATATTCAGCTGACGTTCTTATCATGTTAATATGGGCATATCGTAAAGTTATTCACCATGAATTAATTAATACCAGTCGTATTCTGAATATATTGACTTGCTTAATAAAGCAGAGAGAGAGTGCAAAATAAGTCTAGCACTTACATGTCAATGTCTATCAATCGCTGCCTGATTATATCGATTTGTGTTGATGAATCCATCTACCTTCGTATTTTTCATATAATTGCTCACCAATAGTAATCTGGTTATATCGATGAATCTAAGTCAGTGCTAGTTACCTCCATCTGTTCGTACTTACACTGGCGGGAAATAAAACTGCAGCAGAATAAGTATGTGTTTTGAAATACACAAGATTAAACACACGGTTAATGAAGCTGACTTACGTTGAAAAAGCGTCTTTTTGCTATCAATGTCGAGACTGGTGTGCCCTAGGTATAACGATGAAGTATATCCTGCATCAGGAGACTGGAGCTTTTGAGGTGCATGGAACCATATCTCAACTAGTGACGTATCTATTCGGAAAGAGATCAAGTCAAGGTCGGGGTTGGCGTGTCAAATTTAAGCGGATGATGACATTAAACTCATACCGTCTAGTCTGGTTCAGCTAAAGAATAAATGGCGTTATTGCTACATCGTTAAGTGTCTGTGGAGATGTTATTATTTCTAAAAGGGTTGTTTGTATATAAAAGTGTCGTATTGAACTACAATTTGTTTTTTGTTTTTTGACGACTTCATAAAGTGTTTTATTTAATTTAGGCTATACTTTTGTATCGAGCACTGTTTTTTAAAAATAAAAACAAAAATACTAAAGAACTTCGGATTATTTACCTAACGAGTTCTTTCCTATTTTATACAGATTTGCACACACACACACACACACACACACACACACACACACACACACACACACATATATATATATATATATATATATATATATATATATATATATATATATATATATATATATATATATATATGCGTATGTGTGTGTATACAACAAACATATTCTGGTTTCTGATGAAGTAATTTAATTTATTGTCTCTCTGATCGTAAAATATCCTAACGCATTTTCTTTACACACAGTTTTGTCTTTCATTCTGACCTGGAGAAGCCGAACTCTGCACGCGTCGGTGAAACACGTCGTTTACAAGCTTTTCCACCTTATTTCATTATCTAAACGGAGTATGCATAATCAACATTACCTCGGCTCGTAAACATAGACATCGAACTTTTGACCTCTTCGAATATAGAGTCGCATTCATGTCAATTTCTGTTTCGTTCTCGAATACAGAGTATTTAGCCATTTGTCAAACTAAAATGTCTCTCGGCTTGATTGGTCTTACTGTCTCTTAAACGCATTAATTCAGTTAATCAAAGAAGAGGGAGAATTAAATCACATTTGAGTTTTTATTTGATGTCTTTCATCAACAACAAATTTTCGACCATGGGTTTATCAATTCGGTTGGGATAGTAACAGCTCCCATATAATTCTATTTTTTAACATCTAGCTCAGACGACTTAAATTATTTACATTATTCGGACTGCTATCCCCAACTTCATTGCCATATTCACAAAGTTTCGGCCTTTGTACGCTCCATCCTTCTTCATGCGATTGGAATTTCGAATCGAACCCTTTATTACGTCCACCGGTGTAGATTGTTCTATTTCCACGTGCCAAGCCTCTTCCAGTTGTCGAGAAAATAAAGGGTTCGTTTCTAAATTCCAATCGCCTGAAGACCGGAACGTACATCGGGTGCAACGTTGAGAATATGGTAATGAAGATAAGGATAACAGTCTGAATAATGTAAATAATGTAAGTAATCATAAATACCTCATCCCAGAGATATATACAGATATAATTCATACGAGTTCGACGCCAGTCGATGTTTAAGAGCACATCCTGATAGTTTGTGATCACAAAATAACACTTCATCTGCTAAAAAAAGAATATCATATAGTTTATACTGGGATTTTAAACAAATGTCATAAATATTTACAGTTTTCGTTTTCTGACACCCTTTCCCTAACACGTTTTCGTTGTCAAATGAGAAAATGAATTCTAACATTAGAAAACAACCAATGTCTTTCTATATTGCTAATTTAGAAATATGATTTCTCACACTTCCGTATGAGATAAATAAATTCTTTTTCTTTCCAAGTCAATTTAATTACCAGAGTTTCTTGGGAATCTTTTCTCCGGTCCTCATTTGAGTCAGCTTAATGACCAGGATTTTTCAGGAATCCTGTCAGTAGACCGCCTTTAAATTGGCAAACATAACATATTGTTTGTGATTTTTAGATTTTAATAAAAGTAGAGACCTTTGAAAAACTGACCACCCAAAAGCGGAATGGGTGGTCTCCTTTTCTGGAACACAAGTAGACCGATAACGAGAGGTAAAGAGGTTTCGATTATAGGGGTCGGTAAACGCTCATTGGGAGTCTATTCTATGGTGCAGCGGTTCTTGGGAAGAAAGATTTATAACTAACGGAATACGACGGGAATGGAGATGATTCTTTCTGATGAATATGGCATGTCGGGACCTAGAAATGGTGATGGAGTAGCGAAAGGCATGCGACGTTTCGTCAGTAGTATAGCGGTTGTAGTGTGGGAAATAATGCATCACTCAAAAGTTATCGAGACGCTTCTGAACAGTATTAAAACTATAAAAACTGAGTACCGAACAGCTCCTATTCATCAGTGGTTAACTGGGGCAGGGAATGCCTCAAAAACAAAACTGCTCTCATTTAACCACCGTAGAGAATCCTCCTGTCCGTAATCAGCATGGCTGATTCTAGACACCTGGAGCGGAACACCTTGCGCTTTCTGGGACATGTTTTCAACTGACGTGGAACGACTACACCGAATCAATAGCTGCATCTAATCCAAGGAAAGTTAAGTCACTGGGTCGTGCTAGAAAGTTTTTCTCGTCAGAGTCAATCATTCACATTTACAAATCTACCATACGTCCGTGAATTGAATACTGTTGCCATATCTGGTTTGGTGCTCCTACCATTTATCTTGAGGTCTTGACAAAATCTAAAGTGAGATCTGCAATGTTATCGATCCAGAGCTGGCATCTCGACTTCAGCCACATTCTCACCGACGTGACGTGGCTTCCCTCTGTCTTTTCTAAAAAATATTTTCATGGCACCTACTCTGCCAAGATTTTTTCCATGGTGCCCCGACTACATGCATTTAATCATGCTACTAGATTGACATGTAGGTCACACCTATTTGCTGATGAAATAGCAAAATATAATCGCCAATTCTATTCCAACAGTTTCTTTTCTCGTACCTCATGTCCATGGAACTCTCTTCCGTTTAGTTTCTTCCCTGAAAACTACAATCTTCAAAAACTGAAATTCAACGTCAATCAAAATATTCAGTCTTCTTGTATTCCCTTCCTTTTTTGCACTTTCTCCAATCCACCCTATGTCCATTCATGTCTCTCATTTTCACTCCCCGTAACCCCCTGTGTACTACTGGTATTCCCACTTTCTTTGGGGTGAAATGATTAAAAAGAAGATATAGCAGCAATACTCAATTTTTGGTCCGATCTGGCTCTTGTAAACATAGAGCATAGCAGCTGGAGTCAATAACTTACTGGAACGGAATAAGAAACTGACCATGTTTCCAGCATCTTTAACACTTAATCCGTCAGAGTTAAGTAGAACAGCTGCCAGCTTCTAGTCATGTAGATTTTTAGTGGTGCACCTTTACACTGTTGTATATTATGCATAGACATTGACTTGACATCTTTTGTTTTGGTTTATTTTGTTTTACCTCAATGGGTTATTTAATGCCGACAACATTTTAGGATAGATTCGTATGAATAGAACATGTATTCTTTGGTTTAGATTGGTTTGGTTTATTTTGGTTTACGGCATATCAACCTCAATGGGCTATGTAATGCCGACAGCATTTTTAGGACAGATTTGTATGAATAGAATATGTATTCTTTGGTTTAGATTGGTTTGGTTTATTTTGTTTTACGGCATATCTACCTCAATGGGTTATTTAATGCCTACAAAATTTTCATTGCTGATAATATTGTTTTGTCCAAAATCTGTTTCTGGTAATATTTTTTCCTTCAAAATTGTATTGCTGCATCGGCAGATATAAAAGAACAAGATGGTAGGGTCGAGAAGAGAGCCTTGGTGAACGCCTGCATTGAGCACATGCGCTTCAGAAGACTGGAAGAAAGAGTTTGTTTTCGTAGGCAGATATAAATGACTTAAGCATAGTTTCAATTTTGATAATTGTAAATAACAGCTAAGTTTACATAACTCTTTAGAACATCGATTTTATACTATATCGAGATGAGGAACGTGAACACTTTCTAACATGGTAAATAGCAATATTCTTTCCTTTGTGAAAAATCTCCCACTTTTTAAAATCATTTCACCCCATGCAAGGCAGTAAAGCCAATAAGACACTAGAGGTTACTGAATGTGAAAGAATAAGATAAGGAGCGATAACAATAGAAGAGTAATCAGGAAGACAATAGATAACGATTGACAGTGCATTTGAATTTTTGAGTATCAACATTGGCTGGAAAGCACGGAGCCGGAAGTGAGTCCCAAAAGCGAGATGTGTGAATAACAAACTGTTATTAATAGAATTTACGATTATATATAGCCAATTTAACTGTGAATTGGTGGAACACTGCCGCCAATCTACTACTCCGCTTAAATTGATAAAAGCTAAGTACTGTAATGAAGAGTGATATTTATTTCTAATTATTACGAAATGTGGCACAAGGCCAAAATGGGTAATGGGGACAGGGCGGTCTTCATTTGTCTTAAATTTAAACTTAGCTAACCACAAACACTGACCCAAACATACCACAATAATCCTAACACCAAAACAACACATTCTTACTTACCTTTCTTACTACATCCACCATAATACCTCATGTCTCTATGAATGTCCTAACTAGTCCCCATATGTACAATTCATTGTTTTATTGGGGAGGGAAATAAAAAACAATTTAAAAACTAGCCCCAGTTAGTATTTACAATATGAGTACAAATCTATTTACAAGAAACTATACAAAGGAAAGAGAAGAGTGATATTTATTTCTGCTATGTAGAGCAAATGTGGCACAAGGCCAAAATTGGGAAATGGGAAAAAGGACGGTCTTCTTCTATCTTAAATTTAAACTTAGCTATCCACAAACATTGACACAAACATACAAACAATATTCCTAACGCCAAAACAAAATATTCTTACCTAACTTTTTTACTACATTCACCATAATACCTCAGGTCTCTATGAAAATCTTAACTAGTCCCTATATGTATAATTCATTGTTTGTGGTGGGAGAGGAAAAACAACAATTTAAAAACCAGTCCCAATGAGTACCATAATGAAGAATTCATCGGAACAATTACCATGAAAATATTTATAGAAAAGCCATAGAGAACCAATATTACAGCGGTGGAAAAGTAACTGAACCCGGAACGCCATGTAAGGACACAAAATATTGCTGATTCTTCTTTGATTTAATGAAGGATCTCTACAGGAACACCGGGCCGTATCTGGCAGTAATATTCAGGAGAGTTTAATGTATTCTAATCTACAAAAATATATCCCAAAACATTTTACCCTTTTTTCTTATTTAAGTCTTTTTAAAGGAGTGTCTATATTCCTAATGGCAGGGGTTTCTAGAGGGTCAAGTATGATACTTCTGTGACACCATTATTCGTATCTGGACCGTTTGCAGTCGACCAGTTTGGGATCCTTACAATGTACCCATATTGGCGAAGTAAAACACGTCTTATTTACGCAGCATTTTTTCAAAAAAATAAAAATCCACATTTTTCCTTGTCCTTGAGGCCAACATTCTGATCCTTTTACAGATGGCTCCAACAAATGCTTTCCCTTGATTTTACTACATATACGAGTTGTTGTCCCGTCACAAGGTCACCAAACACATAATATTTTATCCGGTATATCTACTACCCGGGGTCGTGCATTTGTTATATACAAAACCGTCATCGTCCTACAGGTTGCCGTAAATTAACTGCAAACAGGTTGCCGCAGAATGTAACCGTGCTTTATTGACAGTGATGATTTGCTTTCTGCGCCGAATCTTAATTTAAATCTAAGCATAGGACTTACCACGAATGCCAGAAAGAAATACTATGTTCTAGTTTAGACGCTTGGTCTTCTTCTGTCTAACACCCATAGGAAAAAATAGTGATGTGCGTCTTAACTTAATTATATCACTCTATGAGCATTAATCTAGGCATTTTTTTAAAGCTCTCACACCTCGAGCTGTTCTTTCTCGTAGTAAGATAACTCCAAATCCAGTCAAGCAGTTGCAAATATGATTTTTGATTTGATCATTACGCACTAAAAAAAAATAAAATAAAATCGATAACTCAGTCTGATCGATTAAATGAAAAAGAAAAAAAACAATCACCAGTCAACAACTTTTTTGGTCACACCTTCAGAAGATGCTGCAAAATGTGCCAGAAACTGTACTAAAAGACCGCTATTCGATATTTTTTAATTGATTGGTAAGCGACGCTAACGCCACTAATTTATCGAATTTCCTTGAAAGAAATGTATCTTTTTATTTGCTACGCGCGAGCGTTAATGGCCATCCACAACTTCCTGTCTCTTGTTACTCTGTGTAACCTGTGATCCGTTATCGTTCCTATTTCTCTCCGTTCATTCATCCTTTCTCATAAACTTGCAAATACCGTTACTCGCTGATTCCATCTATTTTCTTGCTTTCACCATGTCCGGAATGTCATGATTATAAACTCCATCCCACAGCAAGGCCTCTGATCGGGAGGTTTTGAGGAGCGTAGAACCACTTCTTAATTCATGTTGTTCCAGGTCCTCCCAGACACGGGGTATTAGCACCTGTTAGGGTCCAAATATGTGCAAATAGTCAACTCTCAAATTGGGGTCAGACACATTGAAAGTATAAATAAATTTATAGTAATTTACAGAAGTATATTTTCATAGTAAAAACAAATACCAGCAATATATTCTTGCAAAAAAGATATCTTACCAGCAATATATTTTCTGTAAATCCTGGTTACACTGTATATACAGTGTAACCCGGATATAAGAGACCCTGGTATAAGAGAAACCCGGATATAAGAGATATTTTCTCTGTTCCCAAATTAGAGCCTGTGTTAATGTAAACAAAATAGACCAAACCCGGATATAAGAGAAAACCGGATATAAGATAGTCCTTCTCCGGTCCCGACAACTCTCTTTTATCCGGGTTACACTGTATATAGATAATGGGATAAAAGAGAATAATACGTTTTACCACAAAAGAATGAATTGTTTTTAAAAATCCATTTAGCGAGCAGGAATAGAAACTTGACGATCCTACGATCCAAATGTTCGATTGCCAGTGTTAGTTTGATGTATTTGGTCTTTGTTCGAGTCTATTTTCCAGTGCAGTGACTTTCAGATGAAAGTTTCAGTTTTTTATTTCTTTATTTCGTTTCGGCTATAGACATATGAAATTTCACATTTCGAGACATCTTATCGAGTTTTATCATTTCCTTTTTTGTTTTAGTTTTTTTTTTTCTCAGATTTTATTTATTTTTATCATCCCTTTCTTTTTTTATTTATTTCCCTCTACACCCCCAGCAAAAAAAGAAAATAAAAAAAACGTTAATATTCTTTATCTAAAATACGTGATGGCCTTATCAAGTAATTCCAAATATATCCTTGATGAGTGACTTTTTTTTTCGAGTGACTTTTTTTTTCACGTATTTGTCCTTCCTTCTGAGACTTGATAGACGATGACGACCTGCCAAATATTGAGACTTATGTCGGCTGCGAGCCAAAAGAGATTGAAAAAGAAATAAAAGAACGTGAAAAAACAGAAAAAGGAAGTTCGGAAAAATATGTATGATGTCCTCTGATTAAAGAGTCGTCTCCTTCCAAAGATCTTCATTGCTTACAATGGCCGCAAGGTTTTTGATAAAATTGTTTTTGTAGCGGATGAAGCGCGGATGTTCTAGCTATTGCTTGTGAATATTGTTTCCGGAAAAGGATGCAATTATTTCTTTGGAAAAGGTACTTGGATATTTTCATCATTAAGTGTGTATAAAAATTCCAATTGCCCTTTTTTTATTTCTGCAAGCTAGAGAAGGGATACACAAGAGAAAACAGATTTTTAATTAGAATTATTTTATTAAATTATTAATAAAAATTTAAGTAAATATTACCTTTGGCAATAGCTTATAAAAATCGAAAATATTCTGGTACACCCCGAGCTATGGGTAAATAGTAAGACAGACCGGGCTCTATAGACTTGATTGGAAACAAGATTATGAGAAGGAAAACGTTGAATCCAAACCACCTGCTTTCTTGTAGGTCGTACCTCTTCAAGCAAACACTAGAATCTAACTTCAGAAAGTAATCCACCTCGAGTGTCGTCTCGAAGAAAAGAACAGGCTGGCTTTATTTCGTGTCACGACAGAAAATAATGGACTCTTCGGCCTTAGTAAAATGCTTCGAACACACACAAGATTGGGACATGACGCCGTGGAGCTCTCTGATTTTGAACCACTTGCTCAAGGGTATATCACATACAGTACTTTAGACCATTGGTTCCCAACATTTTTTAGCTCATGGCCCACTTTGATCGGGAATTTTTCTGTGGCCCATTATATTATTATAGTGTGAAAAATCACTTCCATTTTACATCGAATTTATCCAATTACATTGATCGAGAAACACTGCTTTAAACGACGACGACGACGACGACGACGACGACTCGGTAATTGGACTATTTACGTTGGTAAGTCAAAAAGTAAAGTCAATTTCCATACAAAACGTTTATTTACAAGGATGAACAACAAACGGATATACAACCTTTCGACTTCTCCTGAACGGCGATGTCCATCTATTATCGTTCAACGAGTTTCTTTATTCCTTCCGAAAAGAAGGTGTTCTGGTTGCCAACGAAGTCACGTCTGGAAATTTTACCTACAGAAGCCCAAACGCGAAAAAAATATCTGAAAAAATTGCCTAAAAATTGTCTGTGAGATTTTTCTCTTCAGAAGAAATGACTTCGTTGAGTCACTACATGTTGCTTTTAGGAAAAGCCTTATACAGTGTAACCCGGATATAAGCGACCCGGATATAAGAGAAACCCGGATATAAGATAGATTTTCTCTGGTCCCAAATTAGAGCCTGTGTTAACAAAACAAAATAGACCAAACCCGGATATAAGAGAAATCCGGATATAAGAGACTTCTTATCCGGTGCCGACATCTCTCTTATATCCGGGTTACACTGTACTAATGTATTTATGTATTACAGTGTAACCCGGATAAAAGAGAGTTGTCGGGACCGGAGAAGAAGTATCTTATATCCGGGTTTCTCTTATATCCGGGTTTTGTCTATTTTATATACATTAACACAGGCTCTAATTCGGGACCAGATAAAAATCTCTCTTATATCCGGGTCTCTTATATCCGGGTTACACTGTATTTCAGATTGTATGGACATTTTCGAATTTACGAAATCGGTGACTCAGAATGACAGTAATTTATTCGCATATATTTAACAAATGAGTAATCAAGAGTGATCTCCCCTTGTTTCGTTACTCTCCTCTTTGAGAAAGATATTTCTGTTTACTGGGACGATAAAAGGACATTATACACGAAACTTGCATTTTCAGTTGTATAAACATTTCTTAAAGCCTGCACCTGCGTACTTCTTTCATTACATAATTTTATTTTATTTTTTTTTCAGTGAATTATTCGGACAAATAACAGTAGAAGCTACTGTCTTTTAAAACTCAAATTCAAAATCAGTGTTGTTAACATAGAATATACGACCGAAATGATTTTAAAAAAAATTAATATCATTGAAAAAATTGTCTTAATAAAACAGAATCTAATATTGATATTAATATAAAATTATTAAAGAGATCATTTTTCTTCCCCGGGCAAAACTTTGGCGAAATTCGATGGAGCCTTCATATGAATTTTGTATATAGGAAGCCAAATAAAAAATTAATATTTGTCAATTTTAAAACATAAATCTATCTAAAAAGATAATTACCTTTAGGGAGAAGGATGTGTTTGTTTACCTTTGTGCAATAAACGGTTCTTACATTATAATAATTGGATTGAATTGTTCGGTACAGTTATGACCTAAATTTTAAATTTACGGGTTTGTTTACAATATTAAATAGACAGCAGCACCAAAGTTTTATTTTTGCTGGGCAAATTACTGGACAAATTGCAATAACCAGCAAATAAGAACAAATATATATATATATATTTACAAGTTTAGGATTGGTATATACGGAGTGAAATCCAATAACCAACAATTACTATTCTTTAAAGAGTGCTCAATACAGAGTAGAGTAGATATAATTATTTATTTGAATATTACAACATAAATATGTTATAAAATCACGACAAAAATAGCCATTTTGTTTCAACACTTCTAGTGTCTTATCAAGTGACGATGTAGAATATAGAATAAATGGTTTTAAAAGTTGACCGGTTTAGTTATATTTCAAGTTAAAATTCGTTTAATAACATATTAAGCCACGAATAGCAGATGTCAAAGCTATTCGTGGCTTAATATGTTATTAAACGAATTTTAACTTGAAATATAACTAAACCGGTCAACTTTTAAAACCATTTATTCTATATTCTACATCGTCACTTGATAAGACACTAGAAGTGTTGAAACAAAATGGCTACTTTTGTCGTGATTTTATAACATATTTATGTTGTAATATTCAAATAAATAATTATATATATATATATATATATATATATATATATATATATATATATATATATATATATATATATATATATATATATATAAATTACAAACGATAATCCACTGAAGTTTTATGCGACAAACCAGGGTAAATCGATGTTTTTATTTGTTTCGTTTTGTTTTACAGCATATCAATCTCAATGGGTTATTTAATGCCGACAAGATTGTTATTGCTGGAAATATATTTTGTTTCCCAAAAATGAATTGCTGGAAATATTTTTTCCAAAATTTATTGCTGGTATTAGATACTATTTTTTTTACTTTCATAGTGTTTTGATCACTTTTGGGCTGTTAACTATTTGACAATAGCTGCGACCCTGACAGGTTCTACCACACCTGGTCAGGGTGGACCTGGGAACACAAGCAATTAAGAACTCGTACCATGCTCCTCAAAACCTCCTCCAATCTGGTATAGCTCATCGTCTTACCCAGGACGGTCAATGTTTTTAGTTTTTGTCCTGAAATATTAGTTTAGAATTGAATTTATACAAAGAGTAGGTTTTTTAACCTGCGTTAGTCAGCGTGGATTTTCGAAAATGGATAATCACCTGGTGTCTACCTCCAACGACATCTGAGCTAAAACTGTGCCACTCCGCGTGCTACACAGGCTAGCTAAGTCAGGAAAATAGTGTTTCATAGTGTTAACTATTTGTTAATAGTTGGGGCCCTGACAGGAGCTACCACCCCGGGTAAGGATGGACCTGGGAACACACGCTCCTCAAAACCTCCTGATTAGAGGCGTTGTAATCGATGTAGTTTATCGTCTTACCCAGGGCGCGGATGTAGTTTATCGTCTTACCCAGGGCGCGGATGTAGTTTATCGTCTTACACAAGACGGTCAATGTTTTTAGTTTTTGTCCGGAAATATTAGAAGTATTAATATATAGTTTAGAATTGAATTTATCCAAAGAGAAGGATTTCTTTCTTTTTTTAAAATCTGCATTAGTTTGCGTGGAGTTTCGAAAATGGATAGTGTCTTCCTGCAACGGCATCTGAGCTAGAACTGTGCCACTCCGCGTGCTACACAGGCTCATTTAGTCAGGAAAAAAAGTGGGAGGGAGCAAAAGAAACAAGTTGCCAACTCGGATTTTCCAGATGTTGAGGTAACAAAATACCGCGTGTGGTTAACGCAGGGTTAATTGTAACGTTACAATTGTCATATCATGGATTTTCGGTTTTAAAAATTGGCGTATTTATGCTTACTAGCAGTACCAATAACAATCATTATTTGAAAATCCTGATGGTTCATCTTTTGTAAGTTAATAATTCAATAAGGTCATTGCAAGCTCTGTGAAAAATGACCCTAGAGGATTGTGATAAATTTAAGCTTAAACAGGGGAAGAAAATAGTACAATAACAAACATAAACACAAATGCTTCTCAATATTTAAAGAAGTAAGAGGGTACAAATGAAAATATTTAAATTTTAAATGGTTTCCCATTTTCATTAAGGCTTTCATTAATTTGTTCGTTCGTTCTCTTCTTTATTTTTGTTCTTTTCTATTTCCCTGCGTTCTTTCTTTATCTTTATTTATCTTTATCGTTATTTAAATATCATTATTTTCTTTATCATTATTTAAAGAAGTAAGAGGGTACAAATGAAAATATTTAAATTTTACATGGTTTCCCATTTTCATTCATTCTTTATTTCGTTCGTTCTTTTCTATTTCCCGCCTTTCTTTTTCTTATTTTCATTTCTCTGAAGCAGACATCAAGCGCCTGATAGCATTATCAGTTTCTTTATTGGCTCTTTCTTTTCTTTATTTTCCGTTTTTTTTCTATTTCCCTACGTTCTTTCTTCTTTACCTATATTTACCTATATTTCATATTATATTTATCTATATTTCACAGCAACAGAAATTAAGTGGCCTATAACATTATCGCATTATTCATCGTCCAGTTCTTTCATTCATAGTTCCTATATTTATCGGAAATATATAAATTTTTACAATTCAAAATATATTTCGTTTGTAAATAACCGACAAAGTGTTTTTGGTTTGAGTTATTCGTTTGCTATGGATTATCAACCATTTGCAGGTTATTTAAAGCCAGAAAATACTTTTAGATTGTAAAATTTAATTAACCCATAGATGGGGAACAAGAATGGATTCATACCTTTCCCAATGATATTTGTGAATATAACGAACCTAAATTCTGTAAGAAAAAAATATTAATGCAATATTCACTTGAAGAAAAAAAAAATATCTATACAATGCAAAACATGATTCGGTTCTAAATAAACCTGAAAGTTTTGGGGTTTTTTTTGCTTGATTTTTTATGGCTTATTTATTTAGTTTAGTTCGTAAGATGAATGATATTTGTTCGTGTTAAACCCAAACAGGCTTTTCGATAAATCTTTCCTCGCAGTCAAAACGGAATTGTCTATGATTTATCCGAGGTAGTGACTAGGTGTAAAGCACGTGCTACTGACAAATGACAGATTTATAGTAATAAATTAGCTTAAATGCCGAATACGGCCGAAAATGTGGAGCGCCTGGCGAGGATCGCAGTCAGTACTTAGTTGTAATTGACCTAGCGACGCAACCTTGCTAAACATTATACCACGACGAAGTTGCAGAAAAATAAGTAAAATTTCCTGAGTGTGTATGGGTTGCAGCCAGACGTTGGAGGCGGAGTTTTTGCCTTGCTGGATTTCCAAAGCGAAATTTCTTTTGTATTTGTTTTACCAGAAGGGGTGGGATCCGCAGTTTTGCCACCTTGTTACTTAAGTCCTGTCTTCCCTCACTTCTCTACTATTTCCTTTGTGAGAGGGACTTATGAGAACAGAGTTGTTCCGCGAGTTCTCGTCTTCTCACATTTTTAACTAATCCCTGTTTGGATTTGGGTCGTGAGATAGGCAGTGTTTTGCAACACATACTGTAACGGACCGGCTTCTAGCTACCCTTAGAGTCGAAAGGAAGTATCCAACCAAGCAGTGGTGTAATGATTCATTCGAATGTTGAGTCTAGCAAAAAAT
Source organism: Acanthosepion esculentum (assembly GCA_964036315.1). NCBI lineage: Eukaryota > Metazoa > Mollusca > Cephalopoda > Sepiida > Sepiidae > Acanthosepion > Acanthosepion esculentum. Next base: position 68,848,485 of record OZ038483.1, read on the forward strand.
GCAAAACTAAAAAAGGTTCTTCTTTCGCACTTCCCGTCTGAAGAACCCCCTTCCCCTTACTTGCCTCCCCGATGATTATAATATTCAAATATTCAACTGATACCTTGAGCTTGTTCCTCGTCCTTCTCTGTATCCTCTCTCTCTCTCAAGCACGCCTCTTTACTCTTGTTCTCAATCCTCTGTAACCCCTTCCGTTCTAGTAGCACTACTGTCTTGCTTGGCTAAATTACTTTAAAAAATAATTAATGTTTAATGCATTTTTTGACAAAGACAAAAAGACCAACCCATACGCAGAAAAAATAGAACAAAAACATTGCAAAATTTCTGCAATTTTAGAAACTCGCAAAAAAATAATATGATTTGCGTGGGTTTGCGCTGGTGATTTCTTGTTGTACAGATACTCATCGTTGTGTAGAAGCGTTAGATTAATATCGACCTTAACAAAGCAGCATACAGGGTACGGCAAAGAGTAACGACCTCTTCAATTATTAACATTTACTGAAGAAAAATAAATTACAGTAGTTTAAGATAACTGAAGTTTAACTATGGCTTACGCGTTCAGTATTGGTTAAATCTTAATTTCGAGCTGAGGTGGATAAGGCGACGTGGGCCTAATGAGTAGTCATCAGGATCACCAGACCTAAGACAAGCAGAATTTTTCTTGTACTGTGTACCGAAAGACCCTGTCTGCAGGCACAAACCGAAAACAATTTCTGAATTAAAACAAGCAATTTCTGATACACTTCTGAAATTAATCTGGTAATGCGTCAAATAGTTTTTAGAAATGTTGCTGATAGGTTTCAGTGTACTGGACACGAAGAAGAGTATTTTGAACATGTTGAATAGATTATTCATCATAACAAATATTTTGATATGTCACCCGAAGCAATGCAATGAAGCTATAAGGACGAAAAGGGTTACTGAGTGTGAAAGAATACGAAAGGGTAATACATTATTGAAGAGCAAGAACAATAAAAGAAGAAAAATTAACAAAAACAGTACATAACGATTGACATTGCATTTAAGTGTTGGATGAATACCGTTAGCGGGAAAGCAAGAAGTCGGAAAAGACATCCACAGGCGAGAAAATCAACTGTTAGCAAATAACTTACGGTTATATCTTGTCATTTCAACTGTAAAATGATGTTACCTTATTGCTAGTGTCGTATTGCACATAAATGCATCAGAACAATTACCATGAAAGTACAGGGTGCAATATATAACATGTTCCCATTTTTCATTTCGCGCATGCGCGTTGTTTCTTCCTGATTTTGTTGACTGCACGGTATAGTAAGGTCTTTTGAGAACGTTCACCATGACGAAATTCACCCTGCCAGAAATTTAAAAAACAACATTCTGTACTGCTTAACATTCGTGCCGGAAGCTCCAATACGAACATTTCATAGGGTGTCAATCTGAGGACAGCGAGATCTTTCGGAAAGAGATGGATGATTCTAATGGTGATTACGAAAGTGTTTGGAGTGATCACTAGTGATGCAGATGTTATGCCTCCAGTCATCTCACAGGGCCTCAGACTCAACATGGAAGCCTACATCAAGTGATTTGAGAGAGTTAGTGCTTCCTGAGTCAAGAGAGTGGCTGCTGTAAGAAACTATATCTGGCAACAGGACTTTGAGCCATGGCTGCCAGACAATTTCTGCGACTACATCACCTCTTACATCTGGGCACCTATCTCCGCAAACTGCAAGCCCCTTGATTATTATGTATGCAACGGAGTTGAGTGAGAGACCAACACAACTCCTTGTAAAATCAAAGATGAACTGAAGGCAAGGATTATAGCAGCATTTACCAACTTAAAGAAGGAGACCGTCCAGAAGAGAGGCAGGAGATTCTGAAGCCACCTAGAGGTCGTGGTTAAAGCCAGTGGCGATTTGATTGAATAAATTTATTCTTTTGTATTTCAAGATATCTTTTGTGGAATTTTGGTAAATATATCTGTTAAAATGAGATGTCGGTGTTATTTTCAGTTTTTGCATAATTTAGACGACAATTTATCCATCGCACCCTGTATTTAAAGAACCATCATGGGATAGGAAAGTGATTGAAGCCGGGATGCTAGATCAGGATCAATACATTGCCGATTCTTCTTCGGATTTTTATCAAGAATCTATAAATATATAACACCAACACCAGACCATATGTGGAAGCAATATTCGATGCACGGACGAATGGTAGACTTGCAAGTATTTAAGATATGTCCTCATGGAGAGAGGAACCATATTTTACCAAATTTCCTAGCAGCGTACCCAGCCATTGAGTCAATATAATCTTTTCATTTCATGTCAGCAGAGAACGATAGGCGCACCGAGTCACTCTCCCAGAGATTATCATCAGCCATGCTTATGGAAGGTATATCTCAGATGATTAATGGAGAGCAGTTTTGTTTTACAGACTTTACAATTAAGAAGTCATTTTTGCCCCACTTAGCAGGAGATTTTAAGTCAGTTTTCAGATAAACTGACAATTTGAATTTACCGAACCATCAGACTTACTGTAATTTATTTTTGTTCAATAAAAGTTAATAAATAAAAAAAAGGGTGTTACTTTTACAACACCCTGTATCAAACGAGCAAAATAAGGTTCTGATTTTGTGAAGAAAGATATGACATACTAATGGTAACACTACAGCTGTGGCAGCGGCTGTTGAATAAATACGAGTATAAATTATCAAACTTTTATTCAAGCTATACAACCAATATTACAGTTTCATTCTTCTGACTTTTGCATGCGATAAGAGATCATTGATCGGTTTCGAAGCCTTGGGATTTGCGATTACCACACTCACTCAAGAGCAGCTGAAACACATCAAACGATTTAGTCTCAACATATTGATGCGGGCACGACACAGGCAAAACTTTGACGAAAAGAGTGAATTTTTCGGTGGCAAGCAGATCAAAGGTGGACATAAGCGGCACTCTGAGCTCTGTTTTTCTTTTCATTGTGCGATTCATGGAAACAATACAATAGAGGTTTCATTTTTCTTTCTTCTTTCTTCTTTTCCTTTTTTCTCGTAGCACAAACATTGGCGTCTTTGCTGAGGGCGGAGACAGTCTTTTACGGCTAAATTCTTTGTCTGTAATCAGAATCGATTATTTCGTCTTCCCTGTTATTAACAGAATATTTAGGCCTTTTTAATCTTTTCACCTGATGCGGGAATGACTTGCGGGTAGAGTTGCGAAGCAAATTGGAATATTGAACCGAAAATGAAAAAAAGGCTTTCGATTTAGCCTCAAAAATCGTATATTTTCACTGCGCCGAAAATTTAACGTTAAAAGTATAACGTATTGATGAACATAAGAAAGATTTCCTAGATATCCAATGCATTATTTATACACGGAATTATACAATTTCAAGCATAACGTCGGAGTCAAGAATGCTATACTTATTAAAATAGAAAATAAATTTGGCGAAATGTTCTCGTGAGTGAAATTGTCGATACTTGCCAGAATGTTAACTTACACTCCACATATCTTCTTTCTTAAATGAAATACTTCTTTCCCAAGTAAACATACTTGACAATAAAAATGGAATAAGAAAAGAAAAGTGTTAACTCTATATCTTTAAATATATTTTTAAAAGAAATAAATATATCGATAATTAAACAAAATGAAATTAAAACAATAAATAATCATTACATTAAAAATGAATAAATATTCAGCAACAAAAGCAACAATATGTAATCTTTCGTTTATTCGACAATGCATTAAATATGTAGTAGACAATTTCTTCTGAATTGTCTTTGTTTTTTCTTGCAATAAAGTCAAGGGGTTACTTAGTGTGATAGTTGGTGGAATAAAAATCACTATTAGGAACAATAAAAAGGACAGGACTTAAGAAAACAGATGGTGATGGTTAAAACTGCATCTAATTTTTTTTTAAACCAACGTTGGCTGGGAATCCAGAAACAGGGATGGATAAGTTCCACGAAAGAAATGTGCAAGAGAAGACATTGTTAGCATAGAACTTACGGTTGCATCAAATGTAAAATGATCAGACCTCAATGTAGTGCGGCGATTCAATTCATAATCCCGGTACCATATAGCAATCAAAACAATTATCATGAAAACATTTACAGAAATGACAGATGAAAAATACGTTGCAGCGATGAGAAAGTAATTGAAGCCGAGATCCCAGGTCAGGACCGATAACATTGCAGATTCTTTTTTTTATATTTTATCACGCCTGTCTACATACATAGCAGAGGCACCAGACCAGATCTGGTAGCAATATTCCAAGTGTGGACGAATCGTAGATTTATAAATATATAAGATACCTTGAACCTTAGCCATGAATTTGAACGGTCGGTCGATCTTGTTTAGCGGCATATCAACATCTGCTGCTGAAATCTAAATATTCTAAATACAATTTTAAGTCTTCAACTAAATATAGTTTGGATGCAATTGTATGACATCAACTACAGATAAAATATATCATTGGTCATTTTTTTATATAAAAATGTATTGTGTGTATTTTTACGATAAAAATGTATTTTTATACTTTCATAGTATTTTGTTTGGGAGTTCACTATTTACCCATAGCTGAGACCCGAACTGGTGCTAACACTCTGGATCAGAGTGTAACGAAAGAGAAAATCACCTACCGCGAAAAAGAGTTCGTGTTTTGTGCGTGGTCTACCGAAGGAAAAATAAAGAAAATTGTTAACACAATTTGCTATGTTAAGTATCAGAAGAACTATGCTAATGCTCTTTCAATCTGAAAAAATTCCCTGTGAATAAAAGCCGATACTTTCATTAACGGATAGGGGAATGATTTTTAAGCTTGGTGTGCAGAATTGCGTTTCCTCTCTTGCGAGTGGATGGTTGGATTTTTTGCCCCCGTTTTCGGTATTGATTTGCCTACTGGACTGTTTACAACCACTTTGTTTTTTAGGACTTTTTGAACACAGATTTGCGATTGAACTTATTGTTGGTACCCTAATATTTTATTGACCCCATTGGTTAATACTCGAGCATAGAGTGGATCTTGGAGCAACAGCAATTAAGAGTTGGTTCTACGCCCTTCAAAACCTCCTATCCCCCGATTAGGGGCTTTGCTGCCGGATGTACTTTGTTGGTAATACACAAGAATCCCATGAATTTAAGAGGTTGAAGCCAATAAATATTTTGTTTATTTTACTATGTGCTATGCGGTATTTTTTTTTTTTTTTTTGGTAAAGAGGTTACTTGCCTTGGGCGCCTTTTTAGATTCAATCGCATCCGTAACCTCAAGCGGAACTCTTATAAACAATCTATAGTTGAGTTACTTGCAAAAATTGCCAGTTCATTGTACCACTGCAGTATGTATGTGATTCCCATTTATATAATCTATCTTTACAACATCCGGATCAGACCAAAAATGGAATATTGCTGCTATATCTGGGCGGGAACAGCAGAGTTCCAACTTACTTTTCTTGATAGAGATTAAAAATCTTCTGCTTAGACTTGTACGCGATGAATTATTTTCCACTTTACAATCTCTCTCCCACAAACGAAATGTTGCAAGCTTCTCGCTACTGTATGGCTATTTCTGTGGCAAGTCTTCTGACGAGCTACTTTCCTTCGTTCAACAAGACCTGACCTTGGCAATTAGGACTTGCCGTGCCCGAACACAAGAAGGAATAATCCACATATCCTTTCTATTCCATTAGTAAGAAGTAAGTTTCACTTAAGAACTGCTGCTTTGTGGAACTGGATCCTGACAGGATATTTTCCCAATCACTATATTCTGGAACTCTTCAAATCTTGGGTTAACCGCCATATTTCCTGCATAGCCCATGATCTTTAATTCTTGCCCTTTTTATGGCTCCTACGAAACCACACAAAAAGATTCTACTTTAGGATTTTCTTGGGTTTTGTATGAATATATGAACAAAGAAATATATTTTTGCAATGATCAAACGCTATTTACATTATTCGGACTATTGTCCTCATCTTTGTCACCATATTAATTACAACGTTTCAGCCGTTGTACGCTTCGGCCTTCTGCAGGTGGTTGGAATGTCGAACTGAACCCTTTATTTCGCTCCCTGGCGTAGAATGTTCTAGTTCTTCAGGGACACATGGCACAGTGGATAAAGGCGTTAGTTAGATCCAGTGACAAGTCCCAAAGAGTGTGAGTTCAATGCCCGGTTAAAGCAGTCGAGAACTTGGAGAGGGAAATTAACAGGAGATAACTGATAACTGACAACTGACATCCAATTAAACATGTCACGTGGAACTAGAACAGTCTACCCTAGTGAGCGAATTAAAGGGTTCAGTTCGACATTCCAACCACCTAAAGAAGGCCAGAACCTACAACAGCCGAAATGCAGTGATAAATATGGCCACAAAGATGAGGTAAATAGTCCGAATAATGTAAATAGTGTACATAATACCTCATCTCAGAAATATATACACTTCCATAAACCAGTTTGTTCAGTTTACCTTACGAAAATACCCAAGCGACAAACAAACGAAGCCTAGCAGTATTTGCGCTGATAAATTTCCTCCATACATATATAATATAACGTAAATTTTGAAATTTGCCCTGATAATTTCACAGATAATTTTCACACTAAAGTAATACAATTTCTCCTGTGTTTGCGAGGAACATTTGAATTTGTTTCAACTTAAAAAAAATAGACTATTTTTATACTCGATAATAAAATAATTTAAATATGTAGAGCTATGTTTGAAAATTATTTCTGTTTGCTTTTTAACAAATTTTCCTCTACACCTCAAATACACACGCACACACACACATATACATATATATATATATATATATATATATATATATATATATATATATATATATATATGTATATAGTATATACGAACGAATTCTTTTGTTGTTGTTGAGAAATGATCTGAACGGAAATGTGAATTATTCGTTGGATTATGTCAGAAACTCCTGATAATATAATTATTTAATTTTAAAATATTCCAGAGAATAAGCCATTTCAGTGCAATGTCCTCGGTTTCAAACACTTTTTCAACGCATATAACTATTTTAAATTGGCTGCAGCTTTGGACACGTGTAGAAAACAAGAGCTGCAAGAGAATTTCTGTTCATAGAATGAAAAATACTACAAACATTCAAAGTATGTTAATAAATTTTTATGAAAAGCTGCACCTCATATACTAAGTTGATGATAAGTAGAAGTATTAGCAATACTAAAGAGAAAGAGCAGAATGACAGGCGTCACAATGGTAAGCCTGCTGCTGCTGAACGTGAAGATAGGGTAAAACAAGCTGCGATTTACCAATATTTTGTTGGCTTTGAAAATCTTCACGATTTGTTCTGGTTTTATATTTAGCCTTTCGACTAGTTAAAGTTATGAGCGAAATAAGCTGCGAAAATGCTGAGAGATTTCAGAATTTTTGCTTTAGATAGTATGGTCATCTTGTAAACCGTGGCATCGGTAAGCTTCCCCGTCACAGACGCTAATTCCACAGGATGTGGAGCGACTTCATAAGGTGACCTTGTGTTTCTTTTCCACTTCTCCGCCAATCAGAGACCAATTGTCTGAAAAGAAAGAAGACTTTTGGGAAACGATATTCTTTCATCTACCTCACGTGGACCGGTATACTCTCTATCTCTTCTCCCCCATACACAATATATATATATATATATATATATATATATATATATATATATATATATATATATATATATATATATGCTTGTATGTATGTATGTATACATGTCTGGATGTATCTGTGTGTATTAGACATACTTACGTATGTATGCGAAATGTTATTAATGTTTATCGATCACTCAATAATTGGCTCGATTTCCAATTTCCCTTACGTGACTTGTTCCTGTATGTTAAATCTTGTGGACAATTCGATCATCCGACAATAATTTGCAACAGACAGGATCGCATCAAGAGCTATAGAAGAAATCTCAAAAATGCGGCCACAGGATGAACAGATTCCAGCGCAAGTCCAGAAAATACATCAATTATTAGCATTTATCAAAATTCGTTCTCAGAATTCAGCCTGAATTAGCAACACTGTTTCCATCTCACCTACCTTCTGTTTATCTCTCTGTGCTGACGCTCTCCCAATCACATTTTTAAAATCTCTCGATTTAAGCAAAGTTTCTCTAGATAAGCTTTGTTTAATTCAACGTGTTTTCATAGACACAATATATAAATGCCTTCTTAAAATTCTGTTGTAACTTTAAAAAAAGACATAAAAGAATTAGTGCATTTGCATCTGTCAATATTTCTGAGATGAGGTATTATGTACACCTATTTACATTATTCGGACTATTGTACTCATCTTTATCACAGTATTTCGGCCGTTGTAGGTTCTGGCCTTCTTTAGGTGGTTGGATTGTCGAACTGAACCCTTTATTTCGCTCACTGGGGTAGACTGTTCTAGTTCCACGTGCCATGTTTAATGGATGTCAGTTGTCAGTTATCTCCTGTTAATTTCCCTCTCCAAGTTCTCGACTGCCTTAAGCATTGAACTCACACACTGCTGTCCACTCCCTCCTGTCTCGAATCAACTTCAAATCTGTTGTTTAGCGAAAATGAAAATTTTCGCTTTGCAACTGTGCGTCAATCAAACATCAACCCTCAAATCCGGGTCACTTTTCCATTGTTCAAACATCTCAACATAAAATTTAAACCGTTTATGTGTGAATTTAATTTTCAGTTTTTCACAGGGGTTCTTTTGGTATTAACTCTTCTTGTTTCCATGTCTCTCAGCAAATAACACTTTCTTAAGTTTTAACAACCCTTCTTCCGTTTTACAACGGCAACGACAAATAGTATCACAGTAGTTGAAAATTATTAAAATAGAAACATGCACAACTTATTCAAAACTTTTGTCTGTGTATTTATATGTAGGATAAAAATTCAAGTGGAGGATAAAAAGGTGTTTAGAATTTTTTTTTTCTTAGAAATGATTATATGGAAATTTAAGAATTAACTAGAAGCTTAAAATGTACTTTTCTCTGACCGTAGGACGTCTATTCGACTAGTTAAAATAAAAAAAAAGACTGATTCCCTCAGAAAACTGAAACCGCAGTTTTTTGAATCACGGCTGAAGTCGACCAGTGTACTGCGTAGACACGACCGCAATTTTTTTTTCTTTACGAAATGGTTTTACAATTAATCCGCCATCTCTTTTCAGTGAGTAGTTTCTTTCATTTTGTCTCTTATTTTATTTTGCATCACGAACAACCACTGAATTTGACTCCGGGGTGACGTTTATATTCCGTTTTCTGACATCCAGTTGACAGTGAATAACGATGTTTGGAGACAGTGCGCTGATTCTATAATGAGCCGTGCGATGGCCAGCTGTGCCCCTATCAAATATATCGCCAGAATCAATTCGAAAGTCTATAGAGAGCAATGGAAAGGAAATCCTAGATGGCAATACACCGCAGGATCTTACTTGACCTCAACCTGGTCAAAATCACCACTCGACACGAAGCAAGACCTACCACAGACACCTTTCGACCAATGAAGGTGTCATGTTGGTTTGTTATTACCTAGAAGCAATGAGGTTGTATTGCCAGAGGCAAAGTCGAGAAGAAAACTTTTTCAATGTGTGGAGAGTATTCTTCTTTTTTCTCTCTTTTGATTTTTTTTTATATGCAGTTTGTTATTCAAGGCCTTTATAGATCTTCAAACAAAAGTTTAAACAGATTGTGTTTGAATCCACATGAATACTTTTTGTTATTTTTTTTTCTAAATGCATACAAAGATAAAATAAAATTTAATTTATAAAAAAATTCTACTTTCTACTTATCAGCGGAAGCCCAAAAGCAAAGCTTCATCGTGTGGTAGTTTAAAGGGGTTTACCCGGTCTCCTCGGTGATGAATGATTTTCAACCCTACCGCCTCTTTTCCCACAAAAGAAACGTGGCAAAAATATCGCTATTTCCAAGGAAAATATTCTGACGTTTACAGCATGACACGTCATGACAAATACTCAGAGCCAAAGTATGTCGGCCAACATCCCAAATTGCTTTAAAACCGAAACATCAACTAGATAACTAGAGCTATGTTCTTAAATAGCTTCATCAGATCGAAACTTTCTTACCGATGTCATCCATGGCGCCAAACACGTCCAGAAATATGTAAATTATCATGCGTATAAAACGCATGCTAAGATCAATCGTTAAAGAAGGTTTTTGAGCGAGTGAAACGTCTGGGTCTTGGCAAGGGTCGTCCTTCTTTAAACATTCTGGACTGCTGATTGAAGAACTTTAGCAAATAAGAGGAAACATCACTTTCATGAATACCAAGAGTGGCATTAAATAAAATGCATAGCGCAATGGTTCCTCAAATGGAAAGTAATGATACAATCAATATAGTAACTTTCCAAATTACTTCAAAAAAAAGGTTTGGAAGGAAAACCCCATCAACACTGGAAAGTACGAGAACAGGTAAGGAACTTTAGAAAAAACCTATTTTCCTGAAAAATTGTTTTAAGAGATATATTTTATAAACTTCAACTGGAGGCAGGCCTGGCTGCTCGGTAAAAGAATGCCACATATTTCCTTGTATGGAAATGGCTAATATATATATATATATATATATATATATATATATATATATATATATATATATATATATATATATATAAATTAAGTCACTGGCAGTCACTGTGTGTTTATCTAAATCTAAAAAAATAAACGCGCTAAAATTCACCTTCATCCCTGCCGTGCGCCGACGGATTAGTGGGAGTAGTTCCGACTGACGGAAATTCAATCATTTTTCGATCCTAGCTAGAGGCAATCGGACGTCTAGCCACACTGATGAGCTGTGAAACAGCGAAACAGTCTGTCTGTGGATGACAAATATATATATATATATATATATATATATATATATATATATATGTGTGTGTGTCACACAAACACGCACACACACACACTCATATATATATATATATATATATATATATATATATATATATATATATATACGGACAGAGAGAGAGAGGGGAGGGAAGGAGGTAGGTATTTCTCGTCTTTCTATCACTCGGAATTTGAGAATTCATACGTTTTTGCTATATTTTTTGAATTTCTGAAAATCGGAAAAACAGGAAAACCGAAAAATAACTGACCCAAAGATATATATATATATATATATATATATATATATATATATATATATATATATATATATATATATATATATATATATATATATAAGCAAATATGTGGATGTAGATCCTACGGTTCGATGATGAATATTTAAAATACAAAACAAAATCCGTATATGCAAGTTTACTGTTTTAATCATTAAAACAGTAAACTTGCATATTCGGATTTTGTTTTGTCTTTTCCATATTTTTCATCATATATATATATATATATATATATATATATATATATATATATATATATATACATATATATATATATATATAGACAGTTATTATTCTTGTTCCTATTTTCAGAAATTCAACCAATTCAACTGCAAATGAAGTCCCTCACCAAGAGTGATAAAAAAAGACTACACATATTATTACAGTTTATTTACAGTCATATACTGATGAATAAAATAAAGGGATAATTTAGATCAGAAGTACGGAATAAATTTTATTTATTTCAGACAGAAAATATATCTTACATTACTTGAAAATGAACAGCCTCAAACAATAAACTAAAATATATTTTGTGCTATCCGTCGCATTTTAATTTTTTGCAGCCAACCTTCTGTATACGGACACTCGCTTTCAGTTTTGTGTTCTCCATAGGATATTCTAGCGTGTTTCGTGGGCAATAAAGTTAGTGGCATAGGTTCACGTCTTTGTTGTCGAATCCATTCAATTAAATCACGGTCAGGAAGAATCTTTATCTTTTTGCTGTATGCAGTGTTTTTCTATTGTTAATTATTTTCTAATCATCATTTTCACTTAAAATTTATGTAACTTCTCTTTCTGTTTCTTTAAATTATGCACATGGTTGTTCCGACTCCATAATCAGCAATCAAACGCCGGACAGGGACATCGCGATCAAGCTTCTGCAAATCTCTACATTTTGAGTTATTTATAACAGGAGATGTTTCTTTGTATTTATCTCACTGTTACCCATGAGGCTATCTACGGTTATTTTTCAAATTTTTTACTGTATAATATCACAAAATTTACGAAGACAAAAAAAAAAGCAATGAACAGCACATTCACGTCTAAACAATACGAGCGCTTGTAAACAACTGACGTTTGGCGGGATCAGGTCGCTCAGCCAGGCTGAGAGAATTGTCGGCTATGTCGAGATGATCTCGGTATATGATGACTCATCATAACTAAGCGGCGTGGATCAAGTAGGTAATCATTTGGCGCACCGAAATCAAAACGAAAAATATTCGGTTTATAGAGGTTTTTGGTTTTCAGATGTTCGTCTATGAAATTGTCATTCTATATCTATATCTATATCTATATATATATATATGCATGTATGTACGTATGTATCTATCTATCGATCTATCTATCTATCTATCTATCTATCTATATATATGTATATATATATATATACTTGATCTACTAACAAATCCCCGTCCTGGGTGTGACGATAAACTACATCCGCGTCCAGGTTAAAACGATAAACTACGTCCAACAGCAAGGCCTCTGATCAGGAGGCTTTGGGGAGCGTGGTCATCCCAGGTCAACTCTGACCGGAGTGGTAGCACCTGTTAGGGTCCCAGCTATGGGAAAATAACCCCAAAACTGAGGTAAAAAGCATTATGAAACTGTAAAAATAGTTTTTTTTATCAGAAATACTTTTAAAAAAATTATTACCTAAAATAAATTTTTGAAGAAAAATACTATTAGGAGCAATATGTTTTTGAAAAAAAAAATATTACCAACAATACGTTTTTGAAAATAATATTACCAACTGTACAATTTTGAGGAAAAAAATATTACCAGAAATAGATTTTTGACAAAACAAAATTATGACCAGGAAAAAAAAAGATGTAGGCTTTAAATGACCCATTGAGGTTGATATGCCGTAAAAGAAAACAAACCAAACCAAATTAACAAATCCTACAGAATAGCCTGATACAAGTTATGAGAAAACTCGAGAAAGCAGCGACCGATCTTCTTTGTGCTGAAAAGAACACAAATGGGATACATTTATTTCTCGGGTTGTTCTTTCGATTTTGAAATCTTGAACAAGGTTAAGAAGTCTTTGAGTGTAACGTTTATCGTCTAGGATTAGAAGGAAAACATAATTTTCTTCGTAAATTTATTCGGTATTTATTATTCTTGGTTTTAGGTTTGCTTAAATATTATGTTACACGAACTGCTTAAGCTGCTCTTCATTTGTTCATAGATATGTAAACCTTCCTATTATAAGTCAGCTCAATTATCATCTTTCTTTCGGAGAAATAAATAAATGAAAAAGAAAGAAAGAAAAGTTAAAACGAGGTTTATGTCGTCTATAAATTGTTTCGCTGAAAAAGACAAAATGGATTTCTTAATATAAATTGAAAAATATAAAATGAAAAGGAAGCAATGTCGTATGCGATGATTTATACGTCGTCTTCGAGCCGAACATTCACCATGTAAAAATTCAAAAACGTAAAGTTATTTTTTTTTTATTTATCTAGCATTTGATAGACCTACAAAAATAAAAACAAACAAGAAGCGATAATTATATTTTTATTTTATTTCTTAAAGTGCCTTTCATTATAAATGATTATCTTTTACCATTATGTTATTTGGGGCTTATTTCTGAAGACTGAATACTTAATCTTCCTTCTTCAGTTGATGCCCATCCTTTTACATTTAAGTTTTTTTTTACGAATATCCTGGTAAGAAATATGACAAACCAAAATAGCTGTGATTACTCTGCCGCGATTCGCAAGTTCTATACGTTCGACTGTCATAAATTGTTATTTTTCGGTCCTAGACTCAGCTACATTTTGTAAATGATCAGAAAAATATTACCCGTGTGTAATGGCAAAAGTACGCAGGTGTAGGCTTTAAGAAAGCTTTATTCAACTGAGAATACAAGGTTCACGTATAGTGTCCTTTTATAGTCCCAGTAAACAGAAATAATTCTCTCTAGGAGGAGAGCAACGAGATAAGGGGAGACCACTCTTGATTATTCATAACAACTTGTACACATTATAATACAACATGGATTAGTGTTTATTTTGTTTTACAGCCTATCAATATCAATAGGTTATTTAATGCCGACAAGATTTTTTATGATAGTTTTGTATGAATAGAATGTTTGTAGGAAATCGATTTTTGGATCAGATTTCATTGACGTATGTCTGCAAAGAGTATTTTTGTCGAGTGACCACTGGTCATTTCTTTTCAAAGTTTTTGGGAGTTTTTCTATAAAAATGTATTTTTATACTTTTATTTCATACAGTTTGCGGCGGGGTACAATATTTACCCATAGTTGACACTCTAACAGGTGCAACCATGAGGATCATGGGGAACCTGGAAACAACAGAAATTAAGAGGTGGCTCCCCGCGCCTTAAAATCTCCCTGCCAGAGGCCTTGCTGCCGGATGTAGCCAGATCGGAAGCCCCACTGAAACCTGTTTGATACCGGATATGACATGTTGCGGATCACTGATCATTATGTCAGAATATAATCAACTAAGAGTTAACCAATTCATCCTGTCTTTAAATTAGCTTGCGATTAAACACTTGTGAGTCAATAGAGAAAAAAGAAAATAAATTGAAAGTAAAGTGAAGTTTAGATGAATGACAGGTAAATACGACTTACATTGGAAAGATCAGCTGCTCGGTTTCCAAGGTGAAAAATTGAATGAGGATCAAGTGAAAGGTTAGTGAGATACAGGTAAAAAAAAAAGGTGCAGGTAATTATTTTGATGTATGTAAGATATTTAATCACTTCCGCTTCCAGAATGACAAGCAGAAATTTGCATCGAAGTAGATTTACATGCCCTGCGTTAAAGGGATGTTAGGAATTGACACTTTCTTCATCTTGGACGATGACTGAATTATCAGGAATTGGTAATAAATATTGAGGCAACCGTCATATGGATGTAATTTGAGTTTACTTTAACTACAATAAGTTTCTTCTTCTTCTTCTTCTTCTTCTTCTTCTTCTTCTTCTTCTTCTTCTTCTTCTCCTCCTCCTCCTTCTTCTTCTTCTTCTTCTTCTTCTCCTCCTCCTCCTCCTCCTTCTTCTTCTTCTTCTTCTTCTTCTTCTTCTTCTTCTTCTTCTTCTTCAGCCCTTCCTTTTCCTTATTTGTTTTTTCCTTCATTTCTTGCTGATGATGATGTCTCTTGTTTCACGCATTCCATTTATTTTTCTTAATTTATTCTATTATTATTTATTTTTATTTTGTTTATTCTAGATGCAACCGTAAGTTCTATGTTAGCAGTTTCTTCTATCACACTTCTCGATTGTGAAACCCGTTTCCGGTTTCTTGCTACCCAGTCAAGTATGATTTCAAAAACGTAAATGCAATGTCAATCGCTATCTCCTGTCTCCTTAATTCCTCTTCTTTTATTGTTCTCTATTCTTTATAGTGATTTTTTTTTATTTTCCATGTTCTCCAACATTCAGTAATCCTAGTAACATTCAGTGTCCCAGTGGCGTTATTCCCTTACTTGGGGTGCACTGATAAAAGAACAAAATACTTGAACATACCTGTAGACAGACATCACGTTATGGTCAAGAAGATAACTCTTATGAACTATATTCACTTGAAATCTCTCTTACTTAGCAATATTTAATTACTATTCTTATAAATGAATAAATATTAAATCTTAATGAACATCCTTCCACAGACCATAATAATTACTGCTACACAATCACAATCAATAGTCGTATGTGATACTATTTGTTGCCGCGGTAAAACGGAAGAAAGCTTTGTTAAAACATAAGAAAGTGTTATGTGCTTAGAGACATTGAAACGTGAATGCTTAATACAAAAAACCTGTGGAAAGAATTGAGGATTTAATTCACACATAGACGACACCTGAAATTGCACGTCGTTTTCAACAATGGAAAATCTCCCAGACTCAGAGCGCAATGTTGATTGACATGTTTTCTACGCAGATAAAAATGCACGCTGTAAAGCGGATACTTCATTTTGGTAAACAACGAATTTCGAGTTGATTTCTCCAGGTTGAAAGTTGATTTGAAATGCAAGGAGGTGGGATGAGCTACCTATGTTCAGAAGAATTAGTGAGAGGCAACAATAAGAGTGAGTGGGAGAAGGTAATTCCCCAGAATTATAAAGTAAGCTGACAAGAAAGGGGATTTATTGTAATTCTTTTATGCGTCGTGCCCCGCGAATGTCCATAAATACGAATGCGAGAAGCGACTTAGACAGAAGAGAGAAGAGTGGAAGAAAACCAGAGACGGGAGAGAATTCCACGTGATTACGGTAATTGCTAGAAGGAACTGCTTTCGCTGGTTCCTAGGCCTCATGAACTTAAACGTCCTACGAGGCTGGCATCCCGTTCCCACCCCTTCACCGTTGAAACTGTTAGATGTAGACGTCTCTTCTACTCCAATAGCTTCATGTCTCGCACATCTCGCCTGTGGAACTCCCTTCCTTATTCCTGTTTCCCTGACAAATACAATCTCCAACTATTTAAGTGTAACGTCAATCGACATCTCCAGTTGCCTTGATCTATCCACTTCCCTTCTCCACATCCTCTCCTTTACCACTCCTATCTGCTCTTTCTCCAAACCTTCTGTAGCCCCTTGCGTGCTACTGGTTTCCAGCCTTGCTTGGGGTGATAAGCTTTAAAAAAAAGCCTCTGACTTCAGCCTTTATCAAAAACATCAAATCAAATTTTTCCATGTCAACAACGATAATATCACTTCTGATTTAGATGTGGGTTAGGCTGATAAATTAATTGCATGTGAATTCTGATATAAACCAATTATTGTACGGGGGACTGATATAAAAACATTACTTACTTTTGTTCAATTTATTCCAGTGTTATTTGTTTTTTCCTTTGAGTCCTCGCCCTGCTTGGACCAGTCTGAGAGTGAAGATATCTGAGACGTTTCGGTCTTGGTCTCCTTATGATCAATCTAAATCACAACGTTCGATGAGGCAGGTCTGAGATCAAAGCGAACATTATCGATCATCCGCTGTGTTGGACGTCTTGAACGACCGGGTGGGTGTGGCACGATTACAAATAGAAATGGGTCTAACTGGAGAAAGAAAATAATGATATTGTCAAGCTGAAAACTTTCTACACTACCCGAAAAATGGTTTGGAAATTAACACTCATCAATTTTAGAAAGATTGAACTAATTTCCTTAAATGAATATATTATAGTTTTCAATCGATAATAAGACTAACTGTTTCTCTCAGGTAATTAAAATAAGAAGCTCATCAACTCGTGGTGATCGACGCGAATGTGTTGAGAGCTATCGATCTACATTTATTTTCGATAAACCTATAAGATATGAATGAAGAGCAAACTGAATTCAACATCGAACAATAGAGGAGGTTAAATTTCAAACGAGAACCGTGCAAAGAGGCAGCAATTGTATATTTTGTTGTCTAACATTACGCTAGATGAATGTGTCAGTCAGTTATGCGCCATACGTGATACACGCTTTCGAAACATTACCGACGAGGTAGATATTTTTCTGCAGAGGGTTGCCATTTCTTTCTGCGGTAGACCAGTTGCCATCCAGGGCACCCAGTCTGTCCTGCTATTTACCCATAGCTAGAGGGAGAAGACGAGGATTCATACCTTTCCCAAGGGTATTAGCACGTAAGTGAATGTAATGGATTCGACTGGTTTTCGAACTCGGCTTTCCGATTCTTCAATCTGAGCCGCTATCCATTACTCCACCGTGCCACCACATGTGTACACGAGCAAAATGCTACAACATTATTTTTCGAATCGTTGCAAAGCCACAAACCTTGTCTTCTCTGTCCTCATATTTATCATTTTTTATAATATTTTCTTCATTTATAAATATAACATGTTTATTCCTAAAGTGCGAGGTTCCGGTTTTATACGAGGGCAGGACTCCCAAAAAATAATAATAGGCTGAATTTGAAGAAGGAATGCTAGAGCTGTGAATTCTTTCATGCGCTCCTATTAACATTTCCTCCTAATAACTGCATGGTTTCTTGCCAGGTTAATTGATATCCGACTGTCCAAAGAAAAAGTAACATAGTATTATTAAACACGGGAATTTATAAGTATCAGCTGTAAAGCTCAAAGCAAACTGTCGCAGGTGAATCAAAAAAATCTGTCGAATTTTTTACATACATATGAAGCGAAATCAATCTGACTCGAATTGAGCGATGAACGGTTACTATTTAGAACACACCAGAAATCGTCACCAAGACAAACGCCAGCGTTGAGCTGCGGTCATTCTATAGGGAAAAGAATGTGATTCTCGACAAATAGACCCTGTTGAGATTCAACCTTTGATCTCAAAATCCGTACGCTCATGCTACATACATAGCTATCAAGCTAGACCTAGAGAGAGAGAGAGATAGAGAGAGAAAGAGAGAGAGAGACAGGCATACAGAAAGACAGAAAGCAAGAGGGATAGTTCAATAAGCTCTGTATATGATTATTTTAATTCACATATTTAATACTGTTTTATTTTATTTCATTTAAAATTCCACAGTATGTCAAAATTACCCTTTTCTTTCATACACTATTGTTTCTCTGTGAGCAATCATTTCTCAAAATATTTTTTGGCACAAGATAAGAAATATGCAAAGGAATATTCCTGGAGGTTTTGGGGTTCGAACCAAAAATATACTACTTCTTATAGATTGCTTTCAATTGTTTCGCCGTTTGCTTTAACCTGCCTTTTGTTTCCATTTCTGCCTCTGCCGCGGAGCTTCTGCAGGGTCGAATATAGCTAACATCATGAACTTAGTTCGTCTTCGGTTGAGCGGGTGGCAAGCGAAAATCGAAAGCGAGGGCAAAGTTAAGTTTACTTAGTGTATTGCCCTTATACGGATGGACAAAAGATATAATATTAAAACATAAATAATAGAACGCTCTTCTTTCATAAATTTTCTTCTAACTCACTTGTTGGTCTTTCTGAAATATAACTTAATCAAATATCAGAGCATTGTAAAATATGTGACAGATTATTATTTTTTATTAGGTCGAGTTAGCTTGGACAGTCATGAGTCTGTCATACGAACCATTACTGCCCTGCATCAACATCAGAAGGTCATTAGAGCGGCATGCCGAGTCATTACATAGTTGGTAAATATAGATTGTTTCTAGGCGACCAACACGTCTTGTGCCATGTCTAGAGAGCAGTAGTTTTTAGTAACCCTCATTTCAATTTTCAAAAATTTATCTTGAATTTTATTGGTTGTTAAATAAAAACAAGCTTCGAGAAATAACAAAACAGTCAAAATTTGTGCAAACATAGGCTCGACTGACATAAAAAATCTTTCTCAAATTCATCCCTAATTTAAATGTTTCAAGAAATCTTATTGGCTAAAAAATTTTTAAAAATACAACATTCGCCCAATTCGCAACAAGCTACCAAACCGCTGGAGCCAATTTTGTTGTTAAAATAAAAAACTATGAAAAGAAACAGCAAACGAATTTTCGTCGCATTTTGAGACTCACGCACGCAAAGATACACACGGGAATTATGTGTCAAAATTGCCGCCAAAGAAACACACTTTCTTTATGAGAGATTAGAAAAGTTCATACAACAAACCTTTTCATCTTTTGTCTAAGTTAAATTCAACCTTTCAATCAAAGGCAGACAACTTTTTAGACATTGAACATCTCCGAAACAGCAAAGAACTTTTCCTCTATACCTTTGCACACATCATTACAAACAAAGAAATTGTAAATTGTGTATATAAAATTTAATCTGTTGTTTCAAACATGTATTTTTGTTTTGATTGTATATCGTTACCATTTGGCAATTTCTTATAATTTATGTTTGTGGATCTTGAATATTTTATTTGCTGCACAATCTTAAATATTCACGCAACCTTCTTAGATCCACTACAGGTTTAGTCGCAAGTTCTAGCTATGCCCGCCAGCAGTGTCCTGCAAAGATCATTCTGTTTTCAAGTAGAAATATGAGGAATGTGTTTATAGAGCTGTTCGATGTTGTCTCCAAGAGATGTTAAGTATAGCTCTCACCATCCAAGTGTAGGTTCCATCAAGCTTAAACTCATAGGTTTTAGTTATTGTCCAAGAAATGGCCACATACATTAAAATCGCCTTTACAGTGGCTTGAAAGGATCTCAGTTTGAGATTGTCTGGTAGAAGAGATTTCCAGATTACATCCGTTTTATTCAGGGCAGCTCAGGGTTTTTCTATGCGAATGTTTACATCTTTTTTCAGTAGAGTTTATGTCGCTTCAAGTTATTTAAAAGATTCGACAGTTTTTATAGAGATTCAGCTGTTTTTATTCCGTCTAACTGATTCCTATGAATACAGTTTTGGAGCCATTGGCATAGGGTCAAACATTGTTAGCTGCATTTACTGGATGATGTGTGGCATAATGGTGTGTGAAGTGATAGTTAAGTCTTGTGGATAATCAATACCGGTCATTTTTTTATAAAATGATTTTAATTAATATAAAAAAAAATGAGCGCAACTTGACACTATTGTTTGTTTTGGTGACAATTTGTAATGTGTTCTGAATTGAAACCTTTGCATCGTTCATTTGCGAGTCAGTTTTTGTTGAATGTTGAAGTTTTGAACACAAACAAATGCATTAATGATGGAAAATGCAAAGTTGCACATTCGCCATATTATGCTCTATGAATTTCGAAAATTCCATCTCTGTTCATATCTATCTATCTATCTATCTATCTATCTATCTATCTATCTATCTATCTATCTTTGTTCATGACTATCGATCTATCTATCTATCTATCTATCTATCTATCTATCTATCTTTGTTCATGACTATCTATCTATCTATCTATCTATCACAGTCTGTTCAGATTTATCTATCACAGTCTGTTCAGATCTATCTATCTATCTATCTATCTATCTATCTATCTATCTATCTATCACAGTCTGTTCAGATTTATCTATCACAGTCTGTTCAGATCTATCTATCTATCTATCTATCTATCTATCTATCTATCTATCTATCTATCTATCTATCACAGTCTGTTCAGATTTATCTATCACAGTCTGTTCCGATCTATCTATCTATCTATCTATCTATCTATCTATCTATCTATCTATCTATCTATCACAGTCTGTTCAGATTTATCTATCACAGTCTGTTCAGATCTATCTATCTATCTATCTATCTATCAATCTATCTATCACAGTCTGTTCAGATGTATCTATCACCGTCTGTTCAGATCTATCTATCTATCTATCTATCTATCTATCTATCACAGTCTGTTCAGATTTATCTATCACTGTTCAGATCTATCTATCTATCTTTGTCGGTTCATGATGGATATTTCATAAGAGTCATAACTGCAGCGAAAACATTCAGAAAGTTTATTTGGATCGTATCTCTCTGTCTGTCTGTCTGTCTGTCTGTCTATCTGTCTATCTGTCTCTGTCTCTTTCTCTCTCTCTCTCTCTCTTTCTCTCTCTCTATTCGGGCGGTCAAAAAAGATTTCGTCAGGGTAATGTTAACTTAAACAATCAAACACGCCTCGGGAGATCTTCCAAAATCGATGAAAACAACCTCCTTGCCATCGTGGAGAATAATGCGACTGAAAGGTTTGCTAACAAATTGAACATCGATATTTTAACCGTCTTTCTTCATTTGGAGAAAGAAACTTGGGTTTGCGAAAAAGAAAAGGGGGGGAAGGCATTTTCCACCATGAAAACGCAATCCCACATTGCGCAAAACAGACCTTAGAGAAGTTTAAAGGGCCGAAATAGGAAGTCACCCAGCACCCACTGTATACTCCTGAACTGACTCCTTCGCTTTCGGATTTTAATTTCTTCCAGTTTCTAGAGAAGAACTGAAATGACAAAAATAATTATGCTCAGTCAATTGAAAACTAGCTAACACTATTCTTTCAACGAAAACTACGAAGTTTTCACGAAAATGATATTAACAAGCTTATAGAATGATGGAGGACAGTTGTTAAATACAATCTAGATCATGTACTTGAAAATAAATTCTATTTTAAGTATTCTTAACATTCTTTTCGGCACGAACATTTGCAGTGATCTCATAAAAGGTCAGGTGGTTGGTATGCTGGACCTGGTTTTGCAATGTCAAATTCTGTGTTGAAAATAAGCATCTGAAATGTTACAATAATAATCTGCAGCAATGATGAGGAACAAAAACAATGGAAGCAATGATTGATACGAATAATGATATAATTTAATGAAAGGTTATGTGTCACTCTTCGAGGTATTATTAAATCATTGTATGACAGTACTTAAACTACGTGTCCGCACAGATAGATAGATAGATAGATAGATAGATAGATAGATAGATAGATAGATAGATAGATAGATAGATATTAACAGACATAGATAGATAGATAGATAGATAGATATTAACAGACATAGATAGATAGATAGATAGATAGATAGATAGATAGATAGATAGATAGATAGATAGATAGATAGATAGATGAACAGAGATAAATAGATATGAACAGAGATAGATATGGATAGACTGAGACAGTTAAATAGATAGATAGATAGATAGATAGATAGATAGATAGATAGATAGATAGATAGATAGATAGATAGATATTCGGGAACAAAGATAGATAGATAGATAGATAGATAGATAGATAGATAGATAGATAGATAGATAGATAGAAAGATAGATATGAACAGAGATGGATAGATATGAACAGACTGAGATAGATAGATAGATAGATAGATAGATAGATAGATGAACAGAGATAAATAGATATGAACAGAGATAGATATGGATAGACTGAGACAGTTAGATAGATAGATAGATAGATAGATAGATAGATAGATATTCGTGAACAAAGATAGATAGATAGATAGATAGATAGATAGATAGATAGATATGAACACAGATGGATAGATATGAACAGACTGAGATAGATAGATAGATAGATAGATAGATAGATAGATAGATAGATGTTATATTAGAAAATGTTACATTAGACAAATATAAACAGTTCGATGTTACTAAATAGATAAATCTTGGAGAGCAGGACATAAGAAGTGTGAAATATATACAAGATACGGAATAAATGAAATCGATAATTTCATTGAATAACTGAACACTTCTTTAGATAAACTTTTCGTAATGAATAAATTAGAAATGGACTTAATACATCGCTGAATACATTAGTGAAAAATATATAAAAGAAATGCATGTATTGTTGTGTGTATATGCGTAATTTTACGAAATTATGCAAGACAAGATTGCTTATAATAAATACATATCTCGATTCCATCATTTTTGTCGACTTTACAACCGATTAAATTTTAATGAAGCATGAAGCCTGACCTAAAATTATAAATTGGTTTAGTTTGAATATTATCGCAACTGTGTAGATTTTCTTTCAGTATTTCTTATAATTTAAGAAAATATGGCTCTTTTTCCTTCCTATTACTCTACTTCTTCCTTTCTTTCGTTATTTCTGTTCATTTTTCTTTTGTTCCTTCTTTCTTCTTTTTTTCCTTTTTCGTTATTCTTTCTCTTCTTTCTTTCTTTCTTTTATTCCTCCTTATTACATTTCTTCACTTTCTTCTTCTTTTTTCGTCCCTTCTTGTTTGTTCTTTTTTCTTCTGTTCCTTCTGCGCATTCTCTTTCTTTCTTTATCGTTCCTTTTTCTTTCTTTCTTTCGTTCTTTCTTTCTTTCTTTTTTCGTTCTTTCTTTCTTTCTTTTTTCTTCTTTTTTCTTTCTTTCGTCTATTCCTTCTTAATTTTTTCCATCTTTCATATGTTTTTCTTTCATTCTTTTCTTTCTTCCTTTTCTTTCATTTCTTTCTTTTTTCTTTCTTTTTTCATTCCAGTGTTTTTCTTTCTTGCTTTCTTTATATTTTAGTTGCTTTTGTTCCCTGTGGGTTATTATTGTCTTTCTTTTCTTTCTGCCTTTTCCCTCTCTTCTTTCTTTCTTTCTTTCTTTCTTTCTTTCTTTCTTTCTTGTCGCGCTTTTTCTTTCTTTTTATATACTTCTCTCTTTCGTTTTTCCCGTATTTCGTTCCGTGTTCTTTCTTTCTTTCTTTTTACCTTTCTTTTTTACTTTCTTAAGAAAAAAGTACGTCTTTTTCTTTCTTTGAAAAGAATTCCTTTTAATTTATTTAATTCAAGCTACGAATTCTTTGCATGACTGAGCGATGATTTTACGCCTGGATTAAATACAGTGTCGTCTAAATTTCATTAAAATTGTTAACATCAAATATACGCATCATCGTCGTCGTCGTCATCATCATCATTATCATCATTATCATCATCAGTACCTGAACCAATAAGACACCTCGTGGCGCTAATTGCAACAAAATCAAGTCAAGGCAAAATAAGAAATGAGACACAACATACGACGCATTCATCTGCATTGTGTATGTAGTTGTGTAGATATAGTCCTTTTAAATTTCTCGTGTTGTTCACGGAGCGCCCGAGGCTCGGAACTGGATCTTATATTAATGGAATGTCGCCTCTTCCGACAACTCTCGCTTTCTCCTGAATGCGTACGAAGGTAGGATTCGTGCGCGTCTTTATCCTGGAGTAGCGACGGCACCAAGATGCACTTGAGAAGTGTAAGGATTCGGATAGAATATACCGAGAAAACGCAGTGCACTATCAGAAACGGCGATACGACCAACAGTTTTCTTTTCAGAATACCCACCATACAAAATGCAACACGTGACATATCCGCTGTTAATATCCAGACGTAGACCGCAGAGTAATTATTCGGCGTCTCGGCAAACATGCATGGACGGCCATGTTGAATGTATGTATAAATAAATTAGGATAGGGTCATGATATACAGCGTGCGATAAAAGTAACACCATTTCTTTAATTATGAACTTTTAGTGAAGAAATATAGATTTAAGCCTTTTCCGATGGCTCAATATTAACCATGGTTTACTTTTTCAGGAAGGGTTATATCTTAATTTGGAGCTGAGGTGGAGAGGACGATGTGGGGCAGCTGAGTGGCCATCACGATTACCAGACCTAACACCACAAGACTTTTTTCTTGTGGGGTGTACTGAAAGATCTTCTTTACATGATAAAACAGGAAACAATTCCTGTATTAAAACAAGCAAATCACTGATAAATTTCCTGGGATTAGTGAAGCAATGCGTCAAATCACTTGTAGAAGTGTTGCCGATGGTGGTCAGGGCTGTTTTGTACAAGAAGTGAAATATTTTGTACCTGGTAAATCGTTTGTTGATCATAACAATGACGTTGTTTTCAAGTAACAGTACTTTAGAAATTTTCTTACATTGCTGTAATTTATTTTTTTCAGTAATGACTAATGAAAAGAGGGGTTATATTTGCCACATTCTATACTAACACACATGCAAAAACACACACATAGTATATATATATATATATATATATATATATATATATATATATATATATATATATATATATATATATTAAGGTAATTAATAGCATGGTAATCCGTGTGGCTAATTCTAAAAAGGATGTAATCCAGAGAGCTCAATAAAACGAGAGATGTGACCTGATGAACCAATAAAAATATATTTCCTGAGGAAATAAATTAAATTATTGTCGTCGAATCTTAAGGTTGTCTCTTTATTAATTATTTAATATATATATATATTTATATTTATATATATATATATATATATATATATATATATATATATATATATATATATATATATATATATATATATATTTGTGTATTTAGGCAGCAATCCTACTTTCAAGCACATTTCATTAAAAACGACTGACAAGGTGCTTTTATTTAGTTTTTTATATAATTTCTCGTGCGATCTAATAAAGTTTTTTTTTTCAGAAGATAAATTATACTTTATATAATAATGACTATAATTTATCCTCTGAAAAGAAAAACTTTATTAGATCGCACGAGAAATTATATAAAAAACTAAATAAAAGCACCTTGTCAATCGTTTTTAATGAAATGTGCATATATATATATATATATATATATATATATATATATATATATATATATATAAATATATATATATATATATATATATATATATATATATATATATTTTTGTATACTTATTTTCAATAAGATCATTTTATACTCACGGACAAGTATGAGTTTATATAATGTTTTCATTTACAAAACACGGTCAAGATATTGTGTCCATGTTTATAGCTGATATTATTCAGGTGTTGTTTTATTGGTTTTATTTCTTAATGATAAAATATTATATAAATACATACATGCAAGAAACTATTTCTTGTTTACAGTTAATAAGTTTCAACCTTGAAAATGGCGATATGTACAGCCGAAGGCGCTGGGAAAATTAGAACATTTGGACATTTCTTTATGTAATTTATCATCGGAAAACAAAGATCAAATTTGATCACATGAGAAATTGTATAAAAAAGCTAAATTGAAGCACCTTGTCTGTCGTATTTCATGATATATATATATATATATATATATATATATATATATATATATATATATATATATCGAGAGAGAGAGAAATATAGTCTTAAAATGTACTATATTCATGGTCACGTTTTGATAGATCGCGTGTAATTATATATATATATATATATATATATATATACAAGTTTAGGATTGGTATATACGGAATGAAATCCAATAACCAACAATCAATATTCTTTAAAGAGTGCTCAATACAGAGTAGAGCAGATATAATTATTTATTTGAATATTACAACATAAATATGTTATAAAATCACGACAAAAGTAGCCATTTTGTTTCAACACTTCTTGTGTCTTGTCAAGTGATGATATAGAATATAGAATAAATGGTTTTAAAAGTTTCAAATTAATCAACGATCCTTAGCTAAGAGTAAACGCTGTTACGTAAGCCAGAGTGGCCAATCAAAAAGCAAGTATAGGATGATTCGAAAAATTTGACAACTAAGCAAGGCTATCTAGATATTAAAAGATTTATAAAATTTGAAATTAAAATTAAAAATAAAATTAAAATTACCTATTAAGAAATCTAAATCAGATCTCTATTAAGTTTTAAATTGTAAAATTACTAAGGAGAAAAAAAAAAAAAAAAAAAAAAAAAAAAAAAAAAATAAATCTAAAAATAAAAATAAAAGATATATATGCTATTTAATTTATATTTTCATTGAAATTAAGTTGAAAGTTGTATTTAGAGTCCCAGACATAGATGTATACATTTTTCGTTACATTTCAGCAAGTTAGTCGCCTCTCACGTGAAATCACTCGATCAACGGCATGCCAAACGCTCGGACGCATCTAGATATATACACACACATACAAAAAAGCAAACCACACATAGGCAAATGCACTACACCTACACACACACATCGATACACACAGGCACACACATCTACATTCAATATGATCCAGACGGTCAAATGTCGAAGCTATTCGTGGCTTAAAATGTTATTAAACGAATTTAAACTTGAAAAATTTAAACAAATAACCATATATAAATATATATATATATATATATATATATATATATATATATACATATATATATATACATATACACATACACACACATACACACATATATACATATATACATTTTTGAAAACATATAGTTTTCGACACATTTACAGACAAAAGTAAATAACCACCTCCACATATAATTGAACACTCGCACATCCGCATATAAATTAATACATGCACCCGCATAGACACATATAAGGATAATAGGTACGCATACACAGACCTACGTACATAAACATACACATAGATAAGCACATATAAATATATTGACCCATACGTCGACGCAGAAAAGTAAATAAGGCAAGTGAAGAAATACATATAAAGATGCAACCATATACAAGCACACACATACATACATACACATCTAGATGTACATACATAAGCACGCATGCATATATGTATATACACTAAATATATATATATAGACATTTACAAATACAAGTGTATACATGAAAAATTAAACAAACGTAAATTAAAACGACATGAGTATAAAAATGCATATACACATCCGCTAGTACATATATATACACACATACATACGCAACTACACATAGATATATACACATATATATCTACAGACAAACATATACATACATACATACATATTCACAAATATACATACGCATATATACACATATACATATATATATATATATATATATATATATATATATATATATATATATATATACATATACATATATATACATACACACATAAACACACATACACATATACATACACACACATACACATATACGCACACACACATATACATATACAAACACATATACATATATACATAAACATATAGACACATGCATAAAAAAGGAAAAAGAAATAAGCATACATAGACCAACTTATATTCTAATAATATTCCAACAACATTATGATAAAATATATTAAAAGTTAATCATAATTTAAGAAAAGAACAAAGGTCTGTAAGCAATTAAAGGTACTTTATCAACAAAAGTAGATTTTAGTTTGTATCTATGATACATTCCAAGACACTAAAGCCTACATACAAATACACATACAATGACACACCAACATATATATATAAATATCTAATCCTATATAAATACCCATATCGACACATCCAGATAAACAATACAGAGACAGTCGAGCTCAACCATATAATCACCCACACATACATATAAATATACACCCATATACAAACACATATACATAAACATATACATATTTAAACATACATATATATACATATATATGCATATATAAACCTATACATACACATAGAAACATACATACTACATATACATACATATATGCACACTCACACATACATATACATACATATGCAATAGGCATACATATATCTACACTCACACAAGTACACATAAATATCCCCATATACCCATACATATACTCACACATTTAGTGGTAGACACTTACCAGAATTTACTCCCTTACTCATACACATAAACAGGTTAACCCATGATAGAAGCCAATATACGCAACGATATACCTTCATAAAAAAAAAAAAAAAAAAAAAAAAAAATCATATATATATCCCTATATACACATATACATATCCTACAGTAGAAATAACTCTACATAACATACACATATATACATCTAAATACAGACACGTATGATACTTTGTAAGTACCCAGTACACATTCATATCGATAAGGCGACTATCATGCTAAAAAGGTAATAGTCTATTAAGTTTCATTTATCATTATCATAGAAAGTATATGATTTCTATACTAAGTTAAATTTAAGACGATGCTTACAGTTAACTGTTAGTTCATATCTTTGATTTAAAAGATCAGTCTTATTTTTAAATCTAATTATTTCAAGTTTCTCGTTAAGGCATAAGTAACACGGGGCATATAGTGAGTTACATGTCCGGGCCTTTCTAATTAATTTCCATTTAACCTTAGGTGTTTTATTTTTCTCTTTTAGACTCCAAAAGTATTTGGATAATGAAGTCATATATTTATAGTTACTATTATTAAAAGATTGCAGGTGACCCCGCCAGCGTTCCTTGAATGGTCTCATGGTGCAACCTATGTAGAATTTCTTTATATTTGGATTTTCTAGTGTTGATATAGTACTGAGATAAACTACAGAGCTAGTTAAACAGTTATTATTTAGTGGACAATTATTGGGATTCCTGCAGTTACATGATTTATTATTTGTGTCATTTTGCTTAATGTTGCTATGTGCAACCTTGTGGGTTGTCAGGCTCTCCGAATTTATATACTTGCTGAATATACTATTGTTATGTTTTTTAATTATTTTTTCTAGGTTATCAGCACAACTATAGCTTAACTTAAGAGTATTAGAGTTAAATATTTTACTGAGTGAGTTGGTTCCAGATTTGGGGAAATGTTTTTTAATGAGGTTTAGAAACAGGTGCCCCAATTTGGTTTTAACCATAATGTTAAAAGGGGGAGTATACCATATGATTTTTCTAGATCTCTTTCTACCATTATTGTTGCTATTTATAGGGCTTTTATATTTAATATTAATATTTTTATATCCACTATGTTTAAGTGCGGAATTGTAAAGGTCACTATGCTTATTAAAAATATCACTGTTTGAAGAGTTGTTACTGATCCTACATTCAATAGAATAGGGTATGTGTTTGATGATTGCAGGGGGGTGGTTAGAATTTGGATGAACGTATATTTGATTGGAATTAACTTTTACATATGGTTGGTATGTGTTGCTAGTGAGGTCT
This sequence comes from Acanthosepion esculentum, assembly GCA_964036315.1. Lineage (NCBI taxonomy): Eukaryota > Metazoa > Mollusca > Cephalopoda > Sepiida > Sepiidae > Acanthosepion > Acanthosepion esculentum. The sequence goes on from OZ038483.1 coordinate 68,878,711, forward strand.
AGGGTGACGTCTAGGAAGTCTACTCGTTTAACATTAGTGGAAACTATTACTCTGAGACCTAGATCCTTAAATACCTTATGTATCATTTTTCTAATACGATCTACTTTAATTTTAGTGGAATTCCTAACTACTAATAACCCGTCGTCCCTATATAATCCTACACTATCAGAATCTAGGCAATCAAATGCACTTAAATTATACAAAAGAAATAATCCAACAAGATCAGAAGCTTCAGCAGAATCCAGAGAACCCATTGAAATGTCAAATTTTTCGTTACAGGACTTTTTGGTCCACTGTTCATCTTTGTAGATTAGAACCGAATTTCGGCACTCCATGATGGTATTCACTTCTCTTTCAGAAATGTTGGAGTATTCCCGAGCGAAATCCAGGGCACAAGTGAACAGATTTTTGGATATAGATGGATAATAGTCTGTAATGTCAAACTGTATGAAGGTACATTTATCCTTAAATCCGATGTTAGTAAACCAGTTGATGACATCCGCAGTGTTAATCCATTGTAATAGTCCGAGGGTTTTCTTTATGGAGTTGTTGGTTCTTTCTAAGATGTTCTTACTAATCCTGCCAATTTCCAGTCTAGTTGGGTTTATAATCCTAGTTGATGGCTTAGATCTGAAATCGGGTTTGTGATCTTTTAATAAAATATAGGCTTCTTTAGGTTGTAATTTACTAACTCGATCACTTATCTTTAGTTTATCAGTAATTGATTTGCTGATAGAGTTAATTTTATCAATTTGGTTAAAATTGTCCGTATTAATTTTTTTGTAACTACTGGTTAGACTATTTGTTACTAATTTGTCATAATTCCTAGGGGATAATTTATAAAAGTTGGCAGTCTTATCAGATTTAACATATAGGTCTTCTGATTTATTGATGTCTTTGACAATGATATCCAGATTTTTCTGGAAACAGTTCTTGAATTTGTAGAAGGTTAATCCCTTGATGATATCTAATAGATCATTCTCGAAACTCAATAGATCCTTTATTATAGGTGCAGTTTTGAGACTTTTAAAACCATAGTTCTCTTGTTCATATAGTTGTTCCTTATTCTGAAGGAAGAAGAAAGCCTTCCATCTCATTCACCTTATGAAGTTTACGGTTTGCTGAGTCAAATGGACGAAATAATCCCTTTTGTTTGTGGTGGGAATGTTCTTCAGTGATAATTCGAAATCGATTTTATCCATATTAAGAATATAATAGATAGTGCTCGACAGTAATAGGAGCTAATATCCAAGTTTAGGATTGGTATATACGGAATGAAATCCAATAACCAACAATCAATATTCTTTAAAGAGTGCTCAATACAGAGTAGAGCAGATATAATTATTTATTTGAATATTACAACATAAATATGTTATAAAATCACGACAAAAGTAGCCATTTTGTTTCAACACTTCTTGTGTCTTGTCAAGTGATGATATAGAATATAGAATAAATGGTTTTAAAAGTTTCAAATTAATCAACGATCCTTAGCTAAGAGTAAACGCTGTTACGTAAGCCAGAGTGGCCAATCAAAAAGCAAGTATAGGATGATTCGAAAAATTTGACAACTAAGCAAGGCTATCTAGATATTAAAAGATTTATAAAATTTGAAATTAAAATTAAAAATAAAATTAAAATTACCTATTAAGAAATCTAAATCAGATCTCTATTAAGTTTTAAATTGTAAAATTACTAAGGAGAAAAAAAAAAAAAAAAAAAAAAAAAAAAAAAATAAATCTAAAAATAAAAATAAAAGATATATATGCTATTTAATTTATATTTTCATTGAAATTAAGTTGAAAGTTGTATTTAGAGTCCCAGACATAGATGTATACATTATTGAGTTTCGAGAATGATCTATTAGATATCATCAAGGGATTAACCTTCTACAAATTCAAGAACTGTTTCCAGAAAAATCTGGATATCATTGTCAAAGACATCAATAAATCAGAAGACCTATATGTTAAATCTGATAAGACTGCCAACTTCTATAAATTATCCCCTAGGAATTATGACAAATTAGTAACAAATAGTCTAACCAGTAGTTACAAAAAAATTAATACGGACAATTTTAACCAAATTGATAAAATTAACTCTATCAGCAAATCAATTACTGATAAACTAAAGATAAGTGATCGAGTTAGTAAATTACAACCTAAAGAAGCCTATATTTTATTAAAAGATCACAAACCCGATTTCAGATCTAAGCCATCAACTAGGATTATAAACCCAACTAGACCGGAAATTGGCAGGATTAGTAAGAACATCTTAGAAAGAACCAACAACTCCATAAAGAAAACCCTCGGACTATTACAATGGATTAACACTGCGGATGTCATCAACTGGTTTACTAACATCGGATTTAAGGATAAATGTACCTTCATACAGTTTGACATTACAGACTATTATCCATCTATATCCAAAAATCTGTTCACTTGTGCCCTGGATTTCGCTCGGGAATACTCCAACATTTCTGAAAGAGAAGTGAATACCATCATGGAGTGCCGAAATTCGGTTCTAATCTACAAAGATGAACAGTGGACCAAAAAGTCCTGTAACGAAAAATTTGACATTTCAATGGGTTCTCTGGATTCTGCTGAAGCTTCTGATCTTGTTGGATTATTTCTTTTGTATAATTTAAGTGCATTTGATTGCCTAGATTCTGATAGTGTAGGATTATATAGGGACGACGGGTTATTAGTAGTTAGGAATTCCACTAAAATTAAAGTAGATCGTATTAGAAAAATGATACATAAGGTATTTAAGGATCTAGGTCTCAGAGTAATAGTTTCCACTAATGTTAAACGAGTAGACTTCCTAGACGTCACCCTAGACCTCACTAGCAACACATACCAACCATATGTAAAAGTTAATTCCAATCAAATATACGTTCATCCAAATTCTAACCACCCCCCTGCAATCATCAAACACATACCCTATTCTATTGAATGTAGGATCAGTAACAACTCTTCAAACAGTGATATTTTTAATAAGCATAGTGACCTTTACAATTCCGCACTTAAACATAGTGGATATAAAAATATTAATATTAAATATAAAAGCCCTATAAATAGCAACAATAATGGTAGAAAGAGATCTAGAAAAATCATATGGTATACTCCCCCTTTTAACATTATGGTTAAAACCAAATTGGGGCACCTGTTTCTAAACCTCATTAAAAAACATTTCCCCAAATCTGGAACCAACTCACTCAGTAAAATATTTAACTCTAATACTCTTAAGTTAAGTTATAGTTGTGCTGATAACCTAGAAAAAATAATTAAAAAACATAACAATAGTATATTCAGCAAGTATATAAATTCGGAGAGCCTGACAACCCACAAGGTTGCACATAGCAACATTAAGCAAAATGACACAAATAATAAATCATGTAACTGCAGGAATCCCAATAATTGTCCACTAAATAATAACTGTTTAACTAGCTCTGTAGTTTATCTCAGTACTATATCAACACTAGAAAATCCAAATATAAAGAAATTCTACATAGGTTGCACCATGAGACCATTCAAGGAACGCTGGCGGGGTCACCTGCAATCTTTTAATAATAGTAACTATAAATATATGACTTCATTATCCAAATACTTTTGGAGTCTAAAAGAGAAAAATAAAACACCTAAGGTTAAATGGAAATTAATTAGAAAGGCCCGGACATGTAACTCACTATATGCCCCGTGTTACTTATGCCTTAACGAGAAACTTGAAATAATTAGATTTAAAAATAAGACTGATCTTTTAAATCAAAGATATGAACTAACAGTTAACTGTAAGCATCGTCTTAAATTTAACTTAGTATAGAAATCATATACTTTCTATGATAATGATAAATGAAACTTAATAGACTATTACCTTTTTAGCATGATAGTCGCCTTATCGATATGAATGTGTACTGGGTACTTACAAAGTATCATACGTGTCTGTATTTAGATGTATATATGTGTATGTTATGTAGAGTTATTTCTACTGTAGGATATGTATATGTGTATATAGGGATATATATATGATTTTTTTTTTTTTTTTTTTTTTTATGAAGGTATATCGTTGCGTATATTGGCTTCTATCATGGGTTAACCTGTTTATGTGTATGAGTAAGGGAGTAAATTCTGGTAAGTGTCTACCACTAAATGTGTGAGTATATGTATGGGTATATGGGGATATTTATGTGTACTTGTGTGAGTGTAGATATATGTATGCCTATTGCATATGTATGTATATGTATGTGTGAGTGTGCATATATGTATGTATATGTAGTATGTATGTTTCTATGTGTATGTATAGGTTTATATATGCATATATATGTATATATATGTATGTTTAAATATGTATATGTTTATGTATATGTGTTTGTATATGGGTGTATATTTATATGTATGTGTGGGTGATTATATGGTTGAGCTCGACTGTCTCTGTATTGTTTATCTGGATGTGTCGATATGGGTATTTATATAGGATTAGATATTTATATATATATGTTGGTGTGTCATTGTATGTGTATTTGTATGTAGGCTTTAGTGTCTTGGAATGTATCATAGATACAAACTAAAATCTACTTTTGTTGATAAAGTACCTTTAATTGCTTACAGACCTTTGTTCTTTTCTTAAATTATGATTAACTTTTAATATATTTTATCATAATGTTGTTGGAATATTATTAGAATATAAGTTGGTCTATGTATGCTTATTTCTTTTTCCTTTTTTATGCATGTGTCTATATGTTTATGTATATATGTATATGTGTTTGTATATGTATATGTGTGTGTGCGTATATGTGTATGTGTGTGTATGTATATGTGTATGTGTGTTTATGTGTGTATGTATATATATGTATATGTATATATATATATATATATATATATATATATATATATATATATATATGTATATGTGTATATATGCGTATGTATATTTGTGAATATGTATGTATGTATGTATATGTTTGTCTGTAGATATATATGTGTATATATCTATGTGTAGTTGCGTATGTATGTGTGTATATATATGTACTAGCGGATGTGTATATGCATTTTTATACTCATGTCGTTTTAATTTACGTTTGTTTAATTTTTCATGTATACACTTGTATTTGTAAATGTCTATATATATATATTTAGTGTATATACATATATGCATGCGTGCTTATGTATGTACATCTAGATGTGTATGTATGTATGTGTGTGCTTGTATATGGTTGCATCTTTATATGTATTTCTTCACTTGCCTTATTTACTTTTCTGCGTCGACGTATGGGTCAATATATTTATATGTGCTTATCTATGTGTATGTTTATGTACGTAGGTCTGTGTATGCGTACCTATTATCCTTATATGTGTCTATGCGGGTGCATGTATTAATTTATATGCGGATGTGCGAGTGTTCAATTATATGTGGAGGTGGTTATTTACTTTTGTCTGTAAATGTGTCGAAAACTATATGTTTTCAAAAATGTATATATGTATATATGTGTGTATGTGTGTGTATGTGTATATGTATATATATATATGTATATATATATATATATATATATATATATATATATATTTATATATGGTTATTTGTTTAAATTTTTCAAGTTTAAATTCGTTTAATAACATTTTAAGCCACGAATAGCTTCGACATTTGACCGTCTGGATCATATTGAATGTAGATGTGTGTGCCTGTGTGTATCGATGTGTGTGTGTAGGTGTAGTGCATTTGCCTATGTGTGGTTTGCTTTTTTGTATGTGTGTGTATATATCTAGATGCGTCCGAGCGTTTGGCATGCCGTTGATCGAGTGATTTCACGTGAGAGGCGACTAACTTGCTGAAATGTAACGAAAAATGTATACATCTATGTCTGGGACTCTAAATACAACTTTCAACTTAATTTCAATGAAAATATAAATTAAATAGCATATATATCTTTTATTTTTATTTTTAGATTTATTTTTTTTTTTTTTTTTTTTTTTTTTTTTTTTTTTTTCTCCTTAGTAATTTTACAATTTAAAACTTAATAGAGATCTGATTTAGATTTCTTAATAGGTAATTTTAATTTTATTTTTAATTTTAATTTCAAATTTTATAAATCTTTTAATATCTAGATAGCCTTGCTTAGTTGTCAAATTTTTCGAATCATCCTATACTTGCTTTTTGATTGGCCACTCTGGCTTACGTAACAGCGTTTACTCTTAGCTAAGGATCGTTGATTAATTTGAAACTTTTAAAACCATTTATTCTATATTCTATATCATCACTTGACAAGACACAAGAAGTGTTGAAACAAAATGGCTACTTTTGTCGTGATTTTATAACATATTTATGTTGTAATATTCAAATAAATAATTATATCTGCTCTACTCTGTATTGAGCACTCTTTAAAGAATATTGATTGTTGGTTATTGGATTTCATTCCGTATATACCAATCCTAAACTTGGATATTAGCTCCTATTACTGTCGAGCACTATCTATTATATTCTTAATATGGATAAAATCGATTTCGAATTATCACTGAAGAACATTCCCACCACAAACAAAAGGGATTATTTCGTCCATTTGACTCAGCAAACCGAAAACTTCATAAGGAGAATGAGATGGAAGGCTTTCTTCTTCCTTCAGAATAAGGAACAACTATATGAACAAGAGAACTATGGTTTTAAAAGTCTCAAAACTGCACCTATAATAAAGGATCTATTGAGTTTCGAGAATGATCTATTAGATATCATCAAGGGATTAACCTTCTACAAATTCAAGAACTGTTTCCAGAAAAATCTGGATATCATTGTCAAAGACATCAATAAATCAGAAGACCTATATGTTAAATCTGATAAGACTGCCAACTTTTATAAATTATCCCCTAGGAATTATGACAAATTAGTAACAAATAGTCTAACCAGTAGTTACAAAAAAATTAATACGGACAATTTTAACCAAATTGATAAAATTAACTCTATCAGCAAATCAATTACTGATAAACTAAAGATAAGTGATCGAGTTAGTAAATTACAACCTAAAGAAGCCTATATTTTATTAAAAGATCACAAACCCGATTTCAGATCTAAGCCATCAACTAGGATTATAAACCCAACTAGACCGGAAATTGGCAGGATTAGTAAGAACATCTTAGAAAGAACCAACAACTCCATAAAGAAAACCCTCGGACTATTACAATGGATTAACACTGCGGATGTCATCAACTGGTTTACTAACATCGGATTTAAGGATAAATGTACCTTCATACAGTTTGACATTACAGACTATTATCCATCTATATCCAAAAATCTGTTCACTTGTGCCCTGGATTTCGCTCGGGAATACTCCAACATTTCTGAAAGAGAAGTGAATACCATCATGGAGTGCCGAAATTCGGTTCTAATCTACAAAGATGAACAGTGGACCAAAAAGTCCTGTAACGAAAAATTTGACATTTCAATGGGTTCTCTGGATTCTGCTGAAGCTTCTGATCTTGTTGGATTATTTCTTTTGTATAATTTAAGTGCATTTGATTGCCTAGATTCTGATAGTGTAGGATTATATAGGGACGACGGGTTATTAGTAGTTAGGAATTCCACTAAAATTAAAGTAGATCGTATTAGAAAAATGATACATAAGGTATTTAAGGATCTAGGTCTCAGAGTAATAGTTTCCACTAATGTTAAACGAGTAGACTTCCTAGACGTCACCCTAGACCTCACTAGCAACACATACCAACCATATGTAAAAGTTAATTCCAATCAAATATACGTTCATCCAAATTCTAACCACCCCCCTGCAATCATCAAACACATACCCTATTCTATTGAATGTAGGATCAGTAACAACTCTTCAAACAGTGATATTTTTAATAAGCATAGTGACCTTTACAATTCCGCACTTAAACATAGTGGATATAAAAATATTAATATTAAATATAAAAGCCCTATAAATAGCAACAATAATGGTAGAAAGAGATCTAGAAAAATCATATGGTATACTCCCCCTTTTAACATTATGGTTAAAACCAAATTGGGGCACCTGTTTCTAAACCTCATTAAAAAACATTTCCCCAAATCTGGAACCAACTCACTCAGTAAAATATTTAACTCTAATACTCTTAAGTTAAGCTATAGTTGTGCTGATAACCTAGAAAAAATAATTAAAAAACATAACAATAGTATATTCAGCAAGTATATAAATTCGGAGAGCCTGACAACCCACAAGGTTGCACATAGCAACATTAAGCAAAATGACACAAATAATAAATCATGTAACTGCAGGAATCCCAATAATTGTCCACTAAATAATAACTGTTTAACTAGCTCTGTAGTTTATCTCAGTACTATATCAACACTAGAAAATCCAAATATAAAGAAATTCTACATAGGTTGCACCATGAGACCATTCAAGGAACGCTGGCGGGGTCACCTGCAATCTTTTAATAATAGTAACTATAAATATATGACTTCATTATCCAAATACTTTTGGAGTCTAAAAGAGAAAAATAAAACACCTAAGGTTAAATGGAAATTAATTAGAAAGGCCCGGACATGTAACTCACTATATGCCCCGTGTTACTTATGCCTTAACGAGAAACTTGAAATAATTAGATTTAAAAATAAGACTGATCTTTTAAATCAAAGATATGAACTAACAGTTAACTGTAAGCATCGTCTTAAATTTAACTTAGTATAGAAATCATATACTTTCTATGATAATGATAAATGAAACTTAATAGACTATTACCTTTTTAGCATGATAGTCGCCTTATCGATATGAATGTGTACTGGGTACTTACAAAGTATCATACGTGTCTGTATTTAGATGTATATATGTGTATGTTATGTAGAGTTATTTCTACTGTAGGATATGTATATGTGTATATAGGGATATATATATGATTTTTTTTTTTTTTTTTTTTTTATGAAGGTATATCGTTGCGTATATTGGCTTCTATCATGGGTTAACCTGTTTATGTGTATGAGTAAGGGAGTAAATTCTGGTAAGTGTCTACCACTAAATGTGTGAGTATATGTATGGGTATATGGGGATATTTATGTGTACTTGTGTGAGTGTAGATATATGTATGCCTATTGCATATGTATGTATATGTATGTGTGAGTGTGCATATATGTATGTATATGTAGTATGTATGTTTCTATGTGTATGTATAGGTTTATATATGCATATATATGTATATATATGTATGTTTAAATATGTATATGTTTATGTATATGTGTTTGTATATGGGTGTATATTTATATGTATGTGTGGGTGATTATATGGTTGAGCTCGACTGTCTCTGTATTGTTTATCTGGATGTGTCGATATGGGTATTTATATAGGATTAGATATTTATATATATATGTTGGTGTGTCATTGTATGTGTATTTGTATGTAGGCTTTAGTGTCTTGGAATGTATCATAGATACAAACTAAAATCTACTTTTGTTGATAAAGTACCTTTAATTGCTTACAGACCTTTGTTCTTTTCTTAAATTATGATTAACTTTTAATATATTTTATCATAATGTTGTTGGAATATTATTAGAATATAAGTTGGTCTATGTATGCTTATTTCTTTTTCCTTTTTTATGCATGTGTCTATATGTTTATGTATATATGTATATGTGTTTGTATATGTATATGTGTGTGTGCGTATATGTGTATGTGTGTGTATGTATATGTGTATGTGTGTTTATGTGTGTATGTATATATATGTATATGTATATATATATATATATATATATATATATATATATATATATATATATGTATATGTGTATATATGCGTATGTATATTTGTGAATATGTATGTATGTATGTATATGTTTGTCTGTAGATATATATGTGTATATATCTATGTGTAGTTGCGTATGTATGTGTGTATATATATGTACTAGCGGATGTGTATATGCATTTTTATACTCATGTCGTTTTAATTTACGTTTGTTTAATTTTTCATGTATACACTTGTATTTGTAAATGTCTATATATATATATTTAGTGTATATACATATATGCATGCGTGCTTATGTATGTACATCTAGATGTGTATGTATGTATGTGTGTGCTTGTATATGGTTGCATCTTTATATGTATTTCTTCACTTGCCTTATTTACTTTTCTGCGTCGACGTATGGGTCAATATATTTATATGTGCTTATCTATGTGTATGTTTATGTACGTAGGTCTGTGTATGCGTACCTATTATCCTTATATGTGTCTATGCGGGTGCATGTATTAATTTATATGCGGATGTGCGAGTGTTCAATTATATGTGGAGGTGGTTATTTACTTTTGTCTGTAAATGTGTCGAAAACTATATGTTTTCAAAAATGTATATATGTATATATGTGTGTATGTGTGTGTATGTGTATATGTATATATATATATGTATATATATATATATATATATATATATATATATATATTTATATATGGTTATTTGTTTAAATTTTTCAAGTTTAAATTCGTTTAATAACATTTTAAGCCACGAATAGCTTCGACATTTGACCGTCTGGATCATATTGAATGTAGATGTGTGTGCCTGTGTGTATCGATGTGTGTGTGTAGGTGTAGTGCATTTGCCTATGTGTGGTTTGCTTTTTTGTATGTGTGTGTATATATCTAGATGCGTCCGAGCGTTTGGCATGCCGTTGATCGAGTGATTTCACGTGAGAGGCGACTAACTTGCTGAAATGTAACGAAAAATGTATACATCTATGTCTGGGACTCTAAATACAACTT
>OZ038483.1:68901927-68971927 GCA_964036315.1 Acanthosepion esculentum
AGTAGACATAATGTTACTGATTTAACTCAGATCAATTATCGAACGGACTGGATACAAAAGAAACACATTTACATAAACGCATGCTTTAGTTGACATATTCTTATGTTGGTCTCTTACTGGTGCCAAAGTTAAGGCTAAGTCAAGAATTCAAACGACAAAATTCATTTTTAATTCCAGAAAATTCGTTTCTTTGTAAACAGAATTTAGTAATACACAGACATATAAAACAACACTCGTATTTTTGTATAATACGCACACGTGTATAGTACACACTTTAATAATTGGGTTAAGAAGGTCAGGAAAGATAAACACTCCAGTATGATGATATTAATGGTAGTATTAAATGTTTCTGTTGTGGATTCCGGGATAAATCCGATATCAATGAATAACAAACGCCAGGAATGGATAAGGAAAATAAATGTATTAACGTAATAATACAAACTGGTAATACGGGTTAGTAGATCCAGGAATGCGGGTTAGTAGAACTAATATATATACAGTCTTGGTATTGAAGTATCGCGGTATGACTCCTGACTGAGTCTACGTGCTCGCCAGCTGTGACGCTTGCCGCCGTCTCTGTGTTACTCTACTAATACTGAACTCTACTACTCTTCTGTCTATCCGTCTCGACTCATTGACGCTTCGGGTATTCACTGGTAGTAGTATATATGTATACCTTGGGTGAGTCCATTTGTGTGAAAAGGGGAGACGACTTAACAGTTTCCTTATGAGGAAACATTCAGCATTCACACATTCACTGATCGAGCAGCGAATGCAACTTTCGGTTGAAATAACGTAAAATATTTTTTTATTAAAACCATTTTCAGGAAAATAAGTTTTTCAAGTCCAGTAGCTGTTATTGATCTTTTTGTGGAACATTAACATCTTGATTATGTCATTATTTTCTCTTCGTGTTATATGTACTAGCCATTTTCATCATCATCATCGGTCGACAGCAGTCAAGATCACGGAGTCCAAAATACTACGCCGATTTTCCCGGTCCTTCATTGCTGTCACTAAGTCCCGCTTACCAATGCTTGCATCCCTTGAGATAATGTCAGGGAAGGATAGTTTTCTGTCCCTGGTCAGGTTTGACACAGGCTTCGAGAGTAGGAGAGAGGAGACAACCTCATTTTCGGCACGGTGTCACTGACCAGCAAACTGTGTTCGACGAACTCGCGAGGGAGCGGAAACACGTCCAAGGTGGATGGTCAGAAGAGAGGTTTTGCGTTCTCATCAAAAGACGGCTGTAGGTTCCATGAGGATGTTTCTCCATTCCTTTAGAGAGTTCATATCTCTAGAGTCATAGAGTAGAATCGGATCAGAAGCGGCTCTGAATGTTTTGATCTTGAGTTTTCTGTCCAGATGTGATGTCCAGATATTATGCACATCGTTACATATCCTCTCTCTAGCAACCAACTACCATCGTTACATATAGACCAGCCATACACCCCTTTTTTGGAAGTCTTTGAAGGAGGAGGGGATATGAATTATCATTGATATTCATAATCATCAGCTTGATTCAAATGTGTGTTATTAATGTTTTTTATAAATGGTCATTGTTGGCTGTACATTTGTTCATGTATTCTGTTTTTGACTCATTGAGATAAAGACCTACTCAGTTGGAGGCTTGCTCGAGAGCTTGCTCATTCTCTACAGACTGACCGATAAACGCAATATCATCAGCGAAATCAGTATCTGTAAGATATTTAGCAGGAAAGAGAACTTCTTGCGGTGCTTAGCTGGAAACCCTTATCTTGCAGATTGTCAACTGGTATACGAAACACATAATCCATAACAATAATAAACGCAAATGATGCAAGTGTATCGCCCTGGAGAAAAAGGTGGGGTTTCTCCAACAGGAGTGAGGATGGTTGATGAGGTACCTGAGTACATGACCCTGATAGCGTCAATGATTCAGGGATTCATAAAATTTAGAAATCTCAAACATTTTAGATCTGTCACCAGAGTCTAAAGCTTTTGAGAAGTCAGCGAAAACCAATGCAAGATCTAGTTTGCTCAGTGCAGATTCCTCAATAAGTCTATGCAGATATAGGATTTGTCTTAGGGTAAATATGCCACGTCTGGAAACGTTGTGGTTGTTCCGGTGTACAGCCTCAATGAAGGGTATCCAGCGGTTGCGGATGAGTTTATTATAGACCTTGTCAGCAACTGGCATCAGTATTCTTCCTCTATAGTTGGTTGCTAGAGAGAGGATTCCTTTTTGGCATAGAAATGATCTGTGATTTGTGCCAAATGTTTGGCCTTTGAAAAATTGAGAAGGTGTGGTTATAAATGTTGAGTAGGAGCTGTTGAAAATGCTCATGTTTCCAGAAAAGGGCTGGGATGCTGTCTTGACCAAATGGAAGTTGTTTGGTTGCTGCTTTAAGCTCACTGATCATGAAGGGAGATGTGACACTCCCTAGAGGATCTGGGATTTTAACCCTTGTGCGTGTGCAGTTGTCAGGAAACCTCGCTTGTTTACCAAATTCCAGAAATGGTTTGGTCAATATTTGACGCGTTTCTCAGCTGATCCTCCCTTAATTCTGATGATGGAGCCAGAATCTTTGCCGGAGAGGTCTTTTACAGTTTTCCAGGCTAGATGGTGTTGCTTGCTGATGTGCTGTCTTGAAAAGTGTTGAGTCTTGACTCATTGTTGAATCTCGCCTAATGCATGGAATAATAATGCAACACAAAATGTACTTAGAACAAGAATGTATTATAACAAGAAAGTGTACACAATAAGTACATATAGTATTTCTGTATATTTCTGGGAAGACGTTCCTGGAGAATGTGTTGACTAGTCGCAGTCGATCAGAGTCTCTAGTTGGATCTCGTGATTCCTCCTCTCGTCTTCCGGTACCAACCACTATTTATATAGTTGGTAGTCACCTATGCAGATTAGGTGGATCCTACCACAACACCCCCTCCCAAGCCTTGGAATCCTTTTGGATTTCCAACTGGCTTCTATATGGGATGATGATCATGGTTATTTCTTTGTAGATCCCCTTTGCATAGTTTATATGTATATCTGGTTTTTTTTTTTCAATATCTTTTTCGTTTTGGATTCACGTCCAATGGGTCCGTGAACTTTCGTTTCCTACCGGATCTTCTCGGTTCAGGAGCACTCTGCGGAGGTTCTACTTGAAAAGTATCATACATTACATCAATGGGATCTTCCTACTCATCCGGTATACTCTCTTCATGCTCTAGCACGTAGCATGTTTTGAGTTGGTTCTGGTGCCTCTTATGAGTATTCTTCGGCCCTTTTATTATGTAAATCAGGTCACCGATTCTCTTATCCACTATGCCTCGCTCCCAGAACTCAATGTTGTTCCTATAGCACTTGAAAAAGACCTTCTCTCCGGGGGTGTATCTTTTTCTAGCTGTATACCTAGTGTTCTTTATTCTATTTCTTCCTGGCAAAAGCTTGTCAAACACTGACTTAACTTTCCTAGCGAACATTAGTTCAGCTGGTGCCATGTTTGATGCTGTTCTCTGGTTAGGCGTGATTCTGTATACTTGTAGGAATTGCTTAAGCGCCTTTTCCGTTGGAACTCCCGAGGCTTTCTTCAGAGCGCACTTTAACGTATCTACAAATCTTTCTGCGAGTCCATTGGATCTCGGATGATACGGCGGCGTCGTTATGTGGTTAATTTGATATAACTCACAAAATTCCTTAAATTCGTCAGAAGTGAATTGTGTACCATTGTCACTCACAATACACTCTGGCACACCGAACCGTGCAAATAGTTCATGCAAAAAAGTTGTTGTGGTATTGGACGTAGGCTTTTTGCAGCGTAGTACTTCCGGCCATTTTGTAAAGCTATCTACCACTATTAAGTAGTAATAATCTTCTACTGGACCAGCGAAATCAATGTGTAATCTTTCCCACGGATGATCCGTCTTTGGCCATGGTTTGTGTACTATAGGTGGTGCCTTAGCTGCTAACGCACACCCTTTACATCGATGAACCATGTTTTCGATATCCACATCCATTCCTTTCCAATATACAAAGCTTCGCATTAAGCTTTTTGTTCTATTAATCCCCGGGTGACCCATATGAAAGTCCCGTAGGATTCTTTTCTGCAACATTTTTGGTACTACTACTCTCTCTACACTTGCGAAAGGCACGTTACGTTTCTTTTTAAATATAGGCATAGTATTTTCTTTTAATTCAAATTTAGCTTCAAACTTGTTACATCTTCCAAGACCAGGTGTAAAGGTTTCCGGAAACTTTTTCTTTAATTCCTCTTTAATGTCCTGTCTTGTTTGCGTATTACTTTCTACTTTTCTGCAGAATGAGTTTAACGGTTTATCCCACAATTCGAATGTTTCAATAAAATCTGTACCCAACAAGTTTTCTCCATTTCTCAGAATGAAAACTTTTATTTTTTTAACGGTCCCATTCAATTTCATTGGAAGTACAACCTCGCCTTCGAAGTTAATTTGCTTTCCAGTTACCGTTCGAGCGAGTTTCGTTGACTTCATTATTGTAGGCCATTTTAAAATTTTCCATGTTTTATCGTTCATTATTGTTAAATCTGACCCCGAATCGAGTTGAAATTTGATATTCTTTTTGAATATTTCAGTCGTCACATATTTCCTCAAATCTCTATCTGATTTGATATTCGAATTTGTTTGTCTAATTCGGCTCTTGAATTTTTTCGTTTTACAACACGATCCTTTGTGACCATTCTTTTGGCACACGAAACATTTCTTATTTCTATATGGGCAATTTACCTCCCAATGTCTTTCGTTACAACGTCTGCAATTATATGGTGGGACCTTTTTATTTTCGTTCTTTTTATTTTCTTGTCTATTATTAAAATACGCTGAATATTTTCTCCAATTTTTCTCTAATGGGTACTTTGACTGCTTTTTTATTTTTTTAATATAAGCAATGCCAGCTTCTTCGATTTTTTGCGACTCTTTCTTTAAACTTACGGCCCGTTGACACTCCTCTGCTAACTTTTGCAGGGTAAGGCCTTGTTCAGATTCGAGTTTAGACAAAACTCTACGTCTTATTTCGGCACTCTTACTGGATACCAGTCCTTGAGCAAAAATTAAGCACTTGAATTCTTCAACCGTAATCTCTGCCAATCTGAAATTGTCACAATGTCTATTCACTATAGATGCATATGTTAAGTAATCCTGATCGTCGGATTTAGAGACATTCATGCATAACCATCGCTTATGCCAAAGCGACATATTTGCTCCAAACAGCTCTTTTAGCAATTTCACTGTTTCCGAGAATTCCAATTCAGTTGTTTTTCTCGGTAGAATAAAATCTACAAATTTGCTATGTTCTGCTGTACCCAGCTTTCTAAGTAATAGACTGACTTTTCTTGAATTCGACCAGTTTTCACAGTCTGTGTAGAAAATATCTTCATATCGTTTAAAGTACGCTTCAAACGTTTTTTCTTCGTCTGGCACATAGTTGAAAGTTTCCAGCGAATTAAATATGGTGTTATTAGAATATGAAGAATTTCCCTCATTTGCCTGATAGTTGTTTAATTTCTACAGTGTTAACTTTTGAATTTCCAAAAGTCTTTCCTCTTGTCGTTCTTGATATTTCTGCAACGCTATCAGTTGTTCTTGCCGTATTTTTTCTTGATATTTTTGCTGTGCTATCTGTTGTTCTTGATATTTCTGCATTGCTATCAGTTGTTCTTGCTGTATTTTTTCTTGATATTTTTGCTGTGCTACCTGTTGTTCTTGATATTTTTGCTGTGCTATCTGTTGGGATTTGAATAATTCAGATATGACTTTGGATAGTTCATCCATCTTTAGCTGATAGTGTTCATGCAACAAGGAATATACTTTTAATTTGTGTATCCACGAATATCATATAAGCTGACCAAAAAAATCGAACAACGTACGACTTTTCTATTTTATGTCTTGCTTTTACATTCACGCCCGTGCTAATCAACTCTGGTATTTTTTTTTTATCGTGAACAGAGAGCGTCGGACTTTTTTTTTTCGTTTTCGACTTCTGTTCGCGTATTTCAATGACAACGTCTGATTTTCTTATCAGAGGTAATTCGTCACTATATTGTTGAACAAATAATTTAAAAAAAATAATTTTTTAAAGTTTGTTACCTTTCAAAGTCGACACGGTGTATTTGTGCTCCTTTTAATCCATGCATGTTTTTGTAGTCGGCCAATTTTTTCTTTTTAGAGGGTGTCTCGTTGTAGATAATTTTTTAATTTAAAATTACCGTTATTCGTTTACGACACCTTTCAATTTTTCTGAGTGAACGTTCCTTTATGCTTAGTCGTCTTTTAACGAGTTTTACATATCCAGAAGTTCAGAATCCTTCGTCGTTACATTAACGTTGGACTTTGAATTAATAGTTTTTTTTTCAGCCTGGGTTCTTCAATGACTTGTCCCAATTGTTGAAAACTCTCACTATTAATTTTTTCTTCTTTCCGTATGGTTCGTTCTACTTCTTTGCCATTGTTGAAACTTGGCGTATGGTTCGTTCTACTTCGTGGCCATTGTTGAAACTTGGCGTATGGTTCGTTCTACTTCTTTGCCATTGTTGAAACTTGGCGTATGGTTCGTTTTACTTCGTCGCCATTGTTGAGTCTTGACTCATTGTTGAATCTCGCCTAATGCATGGAATTATAATGCAACACAAAATGTACTTAGAACAAGAATGTATTATAACAAGAAAGTGTACACAATAAGTACATATAGTATTTCTGTATATTTCTGGGAAGACGTTCCGGGAGAATGTGTTGACTAGTCGCAGTTGATCAGAGTCTCTAGTTGGATCTCGTGATTCCTCCTCTCGTCTTCCGGTACCAACCACTATTTATATAGTTGGTAGTCACCTATGCAGATTAGGTGGATCCTACCACAACAAAAAGTTATCTATCTTGCTGTTTATGTGGTTAGATTCAACTTCAAGAGAGGCGTCATCAAGATCCTGTTTGGACATTATGTGCTGTATCTTCTTTGCCTGAGATCGGGGATTGTGAAATAGCTTTGTAGTTGCACTTGACTCGACCACGCGAGATGAGTTACTCAATTTCATTCAGCCTCTTCTCTTTCTGGGGAGAGTTGCAAGTGCTACTTCCTCAGTAGATGAAATAAGACTGGCATACACTTCTTCAACATTATCTGTGGGGATACCAACAGTGGACAAAGACTGGAATATATTGTATACTTCAAGAGCGAAGTTTTTCGATACGTCTTAGTTGCATTTTAGCAGATGCTGCCGTTGTTCACAATTTAAAACTGGTGTGGTTCCTTTTATTTCGTACATTTCATTGTGATTATGTATCGCCAGTGACAAGATTATGAAAATGGATGGTCTTATTTCTGCACGAGTTTGACACCATTGATGTCCTGATCTGAATAGAATATTTAAGAATATGACATGACCGTTTAGGTTAAGGCTTTCGTTTTGTCGTAATCTGCAATGTTGGACGATATTAATTCGCAGGGACATTTTAAAATTTGTAGCAGTTAAATTTAATAGAAAAATAACAATTACTATATGTACGCTGAGGTAACACCATGAGAAGAAAACTCTCTCCTTGTGTAAATACATCTAATGTGATTTCCAGACACAAATACTGGACAAGTTTTTATACTGATCCCATGAACGTCGTATACATTAACGTAGTGGCGCAACTGAGGTGATCGACCAACGACAACGGTCGTCAAAGATCTGTTTCAAACAATGAGAACGGACACATGGCAGTGCTAGAAATACGGAACACATAACCAACGACATAATATATCGTGAAAATATCAAAAAGACCTTTTAAGGATGTCTCTTTTAAAAAGAAAATTTTTGAAGGAGGTCCTTATTTTTAAAACATCCTCAGAATTAACTTAGCCACAACAGGTTCTTTCTCGTTTCGTTTATTCGCATCAATGTAAATAATATTTATATATTTTCTATATATATATATATATATATATATATATTTATATAAGGTATGCAATATATATATATATATATATATATATATATATATATATATATATATATATATATATATATATATATAAATATATATAAATATATATATATATACACACATATATATATATATATATGTATATATTAAAATATAGTTATAAGGTATGCTATATTTATGGGTTAACGTGTTCAATATTAGGGATAGAGTGAATGTAAATATAGAAGATTTCGACACCAAAGGTGTTTGTCTGTTTCATGTCAAAATCGAGTGCGTTTAGCCTGAAGTAAATAGTTGCCTCTTGGTGTTGACTTCAATGTCCACTTTTATATTCTGCTATATGCATATACATATACATATATATATATATATATATATATATAAAATAATATTTTCGAAAGAATATTTTTCAAAGAATATTTTTTCAATCTAGCCAAATCTGTCAGTATTTTATATATATATATAAAGTATGATATATATTTTAAAATTTAAATAAATTCAGAACATTTGCGGCTATTCTTTTCTCTTTAAAATATAGACCATTTTTATTGAAACAACTTTAATCTCTCCCTTATATGCATATGCGCGCATATATATATATATATATATATATATATATATATATATATATATATAAATTCAGGTATTTTATAATACTTATATCATTCACGACGTTTCTGCCGTTGTAAGCGTAAACCTTCTTCAGGTGATATATCTTGGAATTTTGAACCGAAATCATTCACCAAATTTAGCTTCATTTCACCAAAATCTTTTTTTTAAATAAAAGAGTAAATACTCATATTATTTACACTATTTGGACTGTTATAGTCTTCTTCATTACCATGTTCACAACGTTTCGGACCTTGTATCCTCCGGCCTACTTCAGGTGATTGGAATTTCGAACCGAACCATTTTTTTGACCACCGGTGTAGATTGTTCTAGTTCCATGTGCCGTGAGATCTCAGTTATTTCCCTATAACTCCAAGTTTTTTGGTACACTACTGCTGTAGCCTGGTATTGAACTCACAACTATTTGGGTCTAGTCAGTGGATCTAACCCACGCTTTTATCCACTGGGCTATGTGCCCTTGATGGATATGAGGATAACAGTCCGAATAATGTATGTAATGTAAGTAATCATAATACATACACCATCTCAGAGAAACAAAAAAAAAAAGAATCAGTGTTAGCAAATGTTTTCTCTTAATAAATGTTTTAAACATTACCCTAAAAAGAAAGTGTAATAGACAAACGAGTAATGGATAGCTGCTCGGACTGAGGAATAGGAGACCCGATTTCGAATTCCAGTCGAATCAATTACATTAACTTACGTGCTAATACCCTTGGGAAAGTTATGTATCCTCTTCTTCCTCCCACTCCGCAGCTATGGAGGACAGACCGGGTTCTATAGCCTTGGGTGGCAACTGGTCTACCGTAGAAAGAAATGGCAACCAGCTGCGGTTAAAATCTACCTCCTCAGTCATGTATCGAAAGATATATGATCACCTAAGTTTGTATCACGATTGGCAAATTAACTGACTGACTGCGTCTGTTTTATTACTTTTTTTAAAAAAAATGTCCCCTTTAATTGCACGTAATTTTGCATTTCTTATTTCGAATTTGTGAAAAAGAAACATATTGCAGCATGTTTCCCCGATCACTGCTATTTTGATCTCTTCAAGTTTAGGGTAAAACCTTATCTTTCCTACATAGTCTCCTGAACTTCACTTCCCGCGTTTTCTTACGCTCATACAACATAACAGACTAACCTTCTAACTTGAGTGATTCTTAAGCATTTTATAGAGGAACTTCATTAAAAAAATTCTAGTAAGAAAATAATCGTTCCGTGCTGATATTTGAAAGATATTAAGCGTGCCTTACTAATATCAAATACTCCCTATTCAATTTTCCTCCCGGCTCTCTGTTTAAATTAGCAATATGCCGGGAGCAAACTGATTTTGATGGTGCTAGAATTTGCATTTCATGCCCAGTGCTATTGCTGATTGGAAAATCTCCCAAATAAATATAAAAAAGGAAGAGAGAAAGGGGAAATTTTAAAACAAAACCAAAGGAACTATAAAAATCGTTCGCATAATTTGAAACGTCAGAAATTAAAAAAAACAAAAATATAAAAATAAAGATTTCTTTTAATTTCTTCCCCAAGCTTTTCTCGTGTAGAAATCAAAACCACTCCTTTAGACTTTCTAATTGGAAAACAGCATATCACTTTAGTCTAACTTCATTTAGCTGTCATACCTTTTCACAATCTGGAGAATTGCGTGTATAAGCCGATTTCATGTATAGTGCAACACATGCATTTTTTAAAAAAGTTTTACTCCTCCCCGCCAAAACAATTTACCTGTGTATAGTGTAACCGGTCACAGAAAATGTATGATTTTTAAACACTGAAAAACATTACCGGTGTATAGTGCGGCCTCCTATTTCTGCGTTAAAAACAAACGATAAAAACGCGCACTATATACGGTATAGCGGTTTACTAAACTTAGCTTAAATATGACACAAGACCAAAAGCAAGGAGTACCCAGTCAGGATCGATCTCACTGCTCATTCATAACTGACCTCGAAACACAAGTTTGGTAGCCATTACACCTCAGCGAAGTGACCCGTGTATAGGTTATACTAATGCTAATGGAAACTATAGCCCTTTCCTTATATGGAAACATTTGGCATTCATTGACTGAGCAGTCAGTACTGCTTTTGGTTGAGATTTAAAAAAAATCTTTTTTTGAAAACAATTTTTCAGGAAAAAATATTTTTCATGTCCTGTAGCTGTTATCGCTCTTTCCAGTATTAATGGGGGTTACCTTCCTAACAATTTCTTTGTAGGAGAATGAAATTACTCTTTACAAATACCAGTTTTTTGTTGCTTTGAACATTAACAGCTCTCTTTGACATTGTCCTGCCATCCATTGTCTTCAACTCCTTATATAGGTTACCTGCGGCTTACCCATTTTACAGTACATCATCTGAGTATTAAATTCTCTAAGCCCACTTTTCTTTTATGCGTCTCAGAAAATCTAGCGGTTTTTGTGTGTTTTTCTTTCTTGTAGTTCATTAGGTGATATCTTTTTAAGAAAACTGTTATGGATCTAAAGGACGTATGCGACCGTTGATCTCTTCAGCTACTCGTGCAATAAATAGTTACAGATAAAAATAAGAAAGGAGAAGAATAAAAAGAAGAACACGGATCAAGGCATCAAAATATATCGATTGACATTACATTTAATTTTTTTAAGAAAATGCAAGTAAGAGGAAGGGAGTTCCACTGCCGGGAAGTGCGAGAGAAGAAGCTGTTGGAGTAGAAGAGGCGGTTACATTTAAGTGTTTCGACAATAAAAGGGTGGGACCGAGATGCTAACCCAGTAGTGCGCTTTAATTCGTATGTTGTAGCACCAGTGAAAATAACTCGTCAGAACAGATGCCATGAAACTATTTATAGAAAAGACAGAGCGAAGCCACATTACGTCGGTGAGAAAGTGCCTGGAGCCGAAACCCTAAGCAAGAACAATTCTTATTGCATATCTGTCTTTGGATTTTGTGGCGGACATCGAGATGAACAGCGGGATCACCAGACCAGATATGGTAACTGTATTCAATGCATAAACGAATATGTTTTTTCTTGAAAGACAGGAAGACCAGAGTATAAAATCTCCGTTCTTACATGCTCATATGTGATGAAATACCAAGCACCGAATTACCATGTAGATAGTCCGAGAAGATGCATGGAGTTCAGCTCCTTTAATATACACTATCCCTACACATTAAAAAATAAACGTAAATTCGGAAACTTCAGTATCTTAATATAGAATTGAAGAGATCTTTCTAGCAAGCACTTGTATATCACGAAAATATTTTTGGCCCGAAAATGACGTCTTCCAAACGAGGAAGACATTTCTAACCAGCAGTTGAAGTCTTTCGAAGTGACAACATCATATATGTCACATCCGACGATGTGGTATATATTTATTTGGCATTTAACTCACGTCTAATAAACTCCTAAGACATTATCAGCAAAAACTCACATCTCACGAAAGGACTTAGGAAGCAGCTCAAATCTTATGGATTGACAATACCTTAATTACACAGCTCACATCTCACCAACTAAAATGACCTTACTGACAATGATACGCGGGAACTGAAAACATGTTGTTAGAAAACAGTACACATTACACAAACTTAGTAGACTTTATTGCTAAGCCACTCGCATATAATGAAGTGGCAATATCTTATCGGTAAAAAGCTCACATGTCACGAGGTGATAACACTTTACAGGCAAACAGCTCGCATCTTACTAAGTAACAGTCTTATTGGTTAGCAGTTTACATCACATCAACTGAGAAGACCTTTCTGACAAGCAGTTCGGAACTAACGAGTCGTTATCGGAGAAAAGCCCACATCTCACGACCTAACTAGATTTTATTGGCAATCAGCTTATATTTAACGAAGTAACAAGATCTTATTGCCAAGGAGCTTGCATCTCACAAACCGATAAGAATTACTGGCAAGCTGCTAAAATCCATAATCAAGATAATGTAACTGAATAAGCTAGGAGGAAAGACTCGTTTGAAAGATGTAATGGAACAGAAAAGATTTTCCTGTGCAAGACTTGTAGTGTTGCAACACGACATCGGGACATGTAGCCGACAATCTTGAAAGTTGTACAGGAAGTTATTCTACATGTAATTCATCTCAGGAAATGGCAACATTAGAATATCACATGTTCAAATTGACGAAAAAAAATGTTCGTGTCACAGAAAGAATTGCGTAGAACATGGATGAGAAAAAGTTGTTGGAAATTCGCATAAATTCGATAGAATGCCGCGTGAAAATATTATGTTGATTTGAACTGAATATGTATCAGCAGAAAATGAATATTTATCGGTAGAGAATTTTGTAGAATAAATTTTAACTATTTACTCCAGCTTACACATACTCGCTTATATATATATATATATATATATATATATATATATATATATATATATATATATATATATATATATATATTATATGAGAGCGGATAAGTGGATATTTATTCTGACGCATATTTGCAGAATTTTGATTTTAAATGTTGAAAGTATCATCATCTACTTAAATTATTCATATTAACCACTGAATTAAGCGCATTGGCAAACGAGATCATACAGAAAAAACAATTTGACTTGTAAAATAAACGAATTTGCTGCGATTAGTCTACGGGATTGGGGATCAACATATGTAAACTTGGGTGGACATAAGACCTGTAAGAAACATATATACACAACAGTTCAAAAGCTTAAGATAAACCCCGGGTCATTTTTTTTTAATTTGCCCAGAAAACTAATAGTTTTGTGCTTTAAATTAGATAAAATTATTATTCATAATTAAAAAAAACTACATGATATTTTATTAGAAATTTCAATATGACAAAAAGAAAAGAAAAAGCTTTTTATGATTAAATTTTAATCGCGTCAAAATATCCTCCTTTAGCCCTGATTAATGCAGCACAAGCATTTGAGAACATCCCCCAAAGTATAAGTTATATAACTGATTCAATTCCATTGTTTATTGTTACTTCCTTACACGTGACACGTATCTAACCAATCGGAAATAGCCACAACTTAATCATTAATATGCGTCTCTTTGCTTTTATCATTTTTCATTTTTCTATCAAGATTTCTGACAAAGCTTTAATAAAATGAAACATGTTAGATTAAGATCTGTTTCCTACATGTTCTTTACCCTATCATATATATATTTATATATATATATCTATATCTATCTATCTATCTATCTATCTATCTATCTATCTATCTATATATATATATATTTATACATATATATATATATATATATATACATATATATATATATATGTATATATATATATTTGTATGTATATATATATATATATATATATATATATATATATATATGTGTGTGTGTGTGTGTGTGTATTCAAAAAATCAAATTCAGTTAAAATTACTCCTCGTCTGGTTAGCCAACTCAAGTGGTGTTTAGCGTCGAAACGTACATCAGAGTTAGTGTTGAGTCTTGACTCATTGTTGAATCTCGACTAATGCATGGAATAATAATGCAACACAAAATGTACTTAGAACAAGAATGTATTATAACAAGAAAGTGTACACAATATTTACATCTAGTATTTCTGTATATTTCTGGGAAGACGTTCCTGGAGAATGTGTTGACTAAGTCGCAGTCGGGCAGAGTCTCTAGCTGGATCTCTGTATTCGCCTCCCTGTCTTCCGGTACCAACCATTATTTATATAGTCGGTAGTCACCTATGCACATTAGGTGGATCCTACCACAACAGTTAGATAATTAACAAATCGATATATAGATAAATTACCTGACGTTCAATTTTCGTTCAGATTTTGTTCAAATATTTTTACTGTTTCACCCATTATAAAAACAAAATTGTGTTTTCAGTATGGTAGATCATATTTTGTTTAGATCCATCTTGCAATTATTACATTATTTAATTCACTTAAGCAGACTGAAATCATACAATATAGAAAGCCAAGTATACTTCAATCAATTCAACCTTTAACTGAACTTAGAAAGAAGGAAAAAAACATTCCAATTTGAAAAGGAATCCACGATTTTCGTATTTTTAAACAGTACTGAAAAGAATGCACAACTTGTGTCCATTGATGAAGCAAAGCTGGGATGTAGTTCCAAAAATAATTTCTAACCGCCTGACAACAACTGTTTTATAACATCTGAGACGGCCGAAGATACAGGAACAAGAACGGAGTGTTTATTCGCATTTAGACGCCAATGTATGATCATCTATACAAAATTTAAAAAAAAAGGATATTTTTAAAAATATCGATCACACATTGTCAAATAAATTTAACAGAATTGGTTTCAAAATCTCTCTTTCTGTCCATCTTCCCATCTTTCTCTCCTCTCTCTCTCTCTTTATATATATATATATATATATATATATATATATATATATATATATATATATATATATATAGATACATAGATAGATAGATAGATAGATAGATAGATAGATATAGATATAGATATATATATAAGAATTAGGGATAATAATTTTGAAAAGTGGAAGATGAATTCGTGAGATAAATTTCTCATGGGCCAAATGCGTCACATACGAAAACTTTTTCCACTTTCTCAGACATGTTTCACCATATATATATATATATATGTATATATATATATATATATATATATATATATATATATATATATATATATATATATATAAAGTGTGCTATAGTTATAAGATAAATTGCTCAATATCAGAGATAGGGCATGTGTAAACATAAATATAAAAGTGAACATTGAAGTAAACAATCAGAGGCGACAGACTGTTTCATGCTAGACGCAATCGTCAAGCGACCTGACGATTGTGTCTAGCATGAAACAGACTGTCGCCTCTGAGTGTTGAGTTCAATGTTCACTTTCATATATATATATATATATATATATATATATATATATATATATATATATATATATATGTGTGTATATATATATATAAATATATATATATATATATATATATATATATATATATATATATATATATATGTGTGTGTGTGTGTGTGTGTGTCGTGTGTTTAATCATTTCCCCCCAAACAAGGCAAGAGTGCCACGTGTACACAAGGGGCTACGGAGAGTGCAAGTAAGGGAAAAGACGAGGTATAGGGGAGAGAGGAAAGTATAGAAAGAAGAAGGAAGGAGGATAAAAGAAGAACGGCGATCAAGGCTACAGAAGATGTCGATTGACATTCCATTTAACATTTTGAAGATTATAGTTATTAGTGAAACAAGTAAGAGGAAGGGAGTTCCACTGTCGGGAAGTGCGAGAGATGAAGCCAATGAAGTAGAAGAGGCGATTACATATAACTGTTTGCACAATAAAAGGGTGGGAGAGATGCCGACCTAGTAGCACGCTCAAATTCATGCAATCAGGGCACCAGTGAAAATAGCTCGTCAGAGCAGTTGCCATGGAAATATTTATAGAATAGACAGAAGCAATTCACAATATGTCGGTGAGAAAGTGACTAGAGTTGAGACCCGAAGTCTTTATCGATCAAAGTGCATATCCGTCTTTGAATTTTATCAAGAACCTCGAGATGAACGGAGTGGGCACCAGACCATATATCGGAGCAGTATTCCATGCATGGACGAATGGTAGATTTGTAGATATGAAGGGTAGACACAGAATCAACTTTCCTTGGAGTACATCCAGCAATTGATTCAATGTAGTTGTTCCACCTAAGGTCAGTGGAGAACGTGAGACCAGGAAGGCGCAATGAGGCGCTCTCTTGGAGCTGAGTATTAACCAATCTGATAGGATACACGAGAGTTTTTCTAAGGTGAGTAAATGACAGAAATTTCGTTTTGGATGCATTAAAATTGACAAGTCATTTCCTGCCCCAATCAACCACAGATCGGGGAATGTTTTCGAGATCACTGGCCAGCTTAACTTTGTCAGCATTGACGTATTCACTATTGAAACAGTAGTAAATGCGTTGATGCATACTTGAGAACTGATGACGTCAGGAAAACATCGATGAAAATCAGAAACAGTGTAGGAACAAGGATAGAACCTTGAAGAACATCAGTTTTCGTATGAAGAACACCAGTGTTCATGCTTGTCTAACCGTGAAATTCCTGTCATTGTATTAAATCAAATAATCGTCAAGTAATATCGTATATTTGAAGCTTACGTAAAAAGCCAGCATGCCAAACCCTGTCAAACGCCTTCGATATATCTTGAGCAACAGCTCGAGTTTCGCCGTTATTATTAAGGGCTTGGTATACATATTCAGTAATGGCCAGTAAGCACATAAGCAGGAGACCGGACAAAGCGGAAACCATATTATTTGTTAGAGAGCAAATCGCGGGAATTGAGATGCTTAACTAATTCAGCATTGATTAAGGCCTCGAAGACTTTGCTGAAGAGTTGTACGAGACTGATGGAACGGTAGTTAGATGGGCCAGAAAGATCTCCAGAGTTTTTAAACACCAAAACGACAAAAGAGGACTCCCATTAGACTGGAAAGCAAGAATCGGCGAGGAAATAGTTGTTGAGTTTGGAGAGAACTGGAACCAGCTTAGGGGCACATTTCTTTACGACTACGGTCGGTATCCCGTCACCACCACTTGCTTTATGAGAGTCTAATTTAGAGACGATCTCTAATACCATCGACGTGGTTATGCACATCTCACTCGGAATAGCCTCAGTTCTAAGGAGAAAATTGGGGGTGGGTACCAATCTTAAGAACCAGACGAGATGCAATACGTTGTTTCATCCTATCAGCAAAAAGTAACTTTGAGGAAGAGCTTGCACTCAAAACGAGCAGAGACAAAGAGACGCCTGTTGCAAATCAGACATGTCGTTCCGGTACAGACGGAAGAAGTGAATTCTATGGGCCCTAGCGGAACCAAAGAGAGGTGAGCGATTAAACTTGGTATTTTCTTGATGGGTTGAGAGCTTCGATGTCGGCGTTTACCCAGGAGGAAATCTCAGACGCATTATTTTTATTTGTTATTATTAAAAAGCCATTCCAAGGAGAGTCGCAAAGAAAAACAAGGAACGAGTCCCCGTCTGCTCGATGATACAGAAAGATATTCTGTTAATAGTAGGTTCGCGGGGCAAAGGGGATTGGAAGGAAATGAAAACAGACCCCACGTGATCAGTGACGCCAAGAGGGAGAGGTGCGTCGTGCGAAAAGAATCAGTGATGGAGGTTAAACAGAGATCGGGAAGGGAGGTGTTATCGTCCGTGTTACAATGGAAACGCGTAAGAAAGTGAATCACTTGCGTGAGGGATTGAGTAATTTAAAAGTTAAGTGTTTGAATGACAGCACAGTCAAGCACAGACATTTTCAGCCACATGGTATGGTCAATGAACAGGAATATTGCAAACGGAGGTAGAGAGATGGCTTTGTCTATATTCTTAGAAATGCT
Source organism: Acanthosepion esculentum (assembly GCA_964036315.1). Taxonomy (NCBI): domain Eukaryota; kingdom Metazoa; phylum Mollusca; class Cephalopoda; order Sepiida; family Sepiidae; genus Acanthosepion; species Acanthosepion esculentum. Next base: position 68,919,837 of record OZ038483.1, read on the forward strand.
ATCAAGTACACAACAGTCTTGAGACGAAATGGAACGTTCGAGAAAGAAGAGATAAATTACTGAGACTCATATATACATGAACATATATATATATATGCACACACACACACATACACACACTTACACATATATATATATATGTGTGTGTGTGTATGTGTGTGTATGGGTGTGTGTGCTTATATATATATGTTCATGTATATATATATATATATATATATATATATATATATATATATGGAGAGAGTGAGAGAGAGAGAGGGATATATATATATATATGCATGTGTGTGTATGCTTGTATGCCTCTGTGTATATATATATATGTGCATTAATATGCTTATATATGTTTATATATACATATATGTATATATATATATATATGTTTATATATATATATATATGTATATATAAACATATAATATATATATATATACATCTATCTATATATATGTATGTATATATACACATATATGTATGTATATATACACATATATGCATATATACATATATCTACATATATGTATATATACATATATCTATATATATGTATATATATATGTATATATATACATATGTATATATACATATATAAGTATATATATATATACATTTATATGTATATATATACGCACAAACATGTGGGTGTGTGTAGACATATATGTATTTATATACATATATATGTGCATTAATATGTATATATATATATATATATGAATTAATATGCATATATATATATATATGTGTGTGTGTGTGTGTGTATCTGTCTGTGAGTGTGTTCCCCCTTCGTCAAAATCTTCAGACCAGATCCAAAAGGGTTAAACAATACAAAATTATGTTACTTTAATCAAAATATGTTTACGAAACATTTACATGTAATTAAAAGAAGTAGTTTATCAACAAACACGTAAATATTTTAAGCTTTTAAACGTTGAAAAAACGATTTTGTGGGTTGGCCCATGTAAATAAAAGTAAAAAAATACGGACTAAATAAGACATGCCGACTATTTAATTATCAGTATATCCTCTATTTTTATTTTGAATTACATAGAAAATTTACTTTAGCATACTTATTAATAACGTATTAATAACCTCTGCAGGAGGATGCTGAGAATGCGCACCCAGGATGTATAAACTGCAGCGTGAAGAGCATCGACAGTTTCAAATTGCGATCCATCCCTTGCATGGAGTATTGATGCCAGATATGGTCCGGGGCCCCTTCTGTTTGTCTCGAGGTTCTTGATAAGATCCAGAAACGGATATGCAATGCAATTGGCCCGGATCTGGCATCTCGTCTGCAGTCGTGCCGTCGCCTCCCTCTGTCTTTTTTTACAAATATTTTCATGGTAACTGCTCCGAGGAGCTGCTTTCGCTGGTTTTCCAGACTTCATGAATTTAAGCGTTCAACTAGGCTGGCATCTCGATCACACACTTTCACTATCGAAACTGTTAAATATAGCCGTCTCTTCTAGTCCATTAGCTTCATGTCTCACACCTCTCGCCTGTGGAACCCCCACCCCTTCTCCTGTTTCTCTGATAGCTATAATCTCCAACTATTCAAATGTAATGTCAATCGACGTCTCCAGATGCCTTGATCTATCCCCTATCCTTCTCTCCATGCTTTCCACTATCACTCCTATTTGCTCTCGCTCCAACTCTGTAACCCTTAGCGTGCTAGTGGCTTCCCGCCTTGCTTGAGGTGAAACGGTTAAGAAAAAACAAAAAAAAAACCTTTGCCATCCATCCCCAAACAGAGAGCGTTGTGAATTGCATTTTCATAGATGATGGCCTTCAGTAATTAGCGATTCCTTTCTTAACATGTCAATTTAACTATTAGCTGTTTGACGAACTTTTACCTTCTGTAACTCAAGAGTTTCATTGTATGAAAATAAACCCCAGACCATAATTGATCCACCTCCACTGCGTCTTGTTGAGAACATTTCTTTTAGGACATCTTTTGCATGCCAGTAACGCTGAAAACCGTCTGGGCCATCAAGATTGAATTTCTTTCATTATTTTTAAAAAAATTAATCAATTAAAATCTTAAAAACTTAAAATGATTTCAAACATCAAAGCAAATCAACAAAAATGCGTTCTCAAAATGAAATTTCAAGTCTTTGATGCTACAAATCATTTTCTCTTTGAATGTTCCAGCCCAACATTGGAACTAAGGACAAGAGACTTTTGTTCAAAATTGTTTGGTATCTTTCAGAGTCCATTATGCGTACTAATTTTCTTCTTCCAGCTGCATCAATGCACCCCCCAAATCATAATGCAGTCCCCTCCAAGTTTAATGGTTGGTATAAAAATCTTCTCATCAAAAGCCGTATCAGGGGCTCGCCAGATATATACTTATTGTTCCTCCCAAAAATCGCTAGTTTGGTCTCATTCGACCATACAATCTTTTGCTAGAATGTTTCTATCTTATTAATATGAGCTTTGGTATAGTTGCGGCGAGCGTACTTGTGCTATTCCATAGTCAGTGAGATTTTGTATACATTCTGCCACGAATATCGTATTGCATTAAACTGCAAAAAAAGCAGTTACCATGAAATATATAGATTTCGCCGCACTCTAGGTGTGTGCCCATTGATTGTGCCATTGAGCAGTGAGCACTGGAGAACCACAAAAGCCACAGTCGGATTTCCCTGGGCTTCCCGAACTAGATGTCTACTTGCACTTGCTATTATTTTACATGGACGGCCATTTCTTGATTGTGACTTACCAACGGCCTTCCATTTATAAAGAATTTGTTACACGGTGGAGAAGTGTACTCCGAATCATTATGAAAACTTTTGTCGCCTTCTCTATCATTATAGGCTTCTGCTATGTGACTATTTTAAAGCATCCAGAAGTTCTGATGTCCTTTGCATATAGATATATGCGTGTCATTTTGAATTTTACATGTGCATAAAATTATTTTCACTGACAACCATGTAAAACAAAAATACAGAGTGCAAATATAAAATTTTCAATTAATAATTTTTTTTTTATTCCAGCTTGATAAAAATCTTTGAAAGTGATTGTAATTGATTTAATAAAGTTTTTTTTTCATAATGAACATATAGTTTAATTAAGATTTCTTGATTATCTCTAAAAAAAGAGACAATTATTTTAAATATTATAGGGTTCAGTTATTCTTGCGCAGCTCCATATATATATATATATATATATATATATATATATATATATATATATATATATATATATATATATATATATATAGTTAGATTGAAAGAGAGACGGATATCTTTGACATGACACTTAACTTTACATATAGATTAATTATGTGAGTTGAGTAACTTATGAAGTTTTGATTTATTTGAGTTTTAGGACTTATCAACCATTCTAAGATATTTATATTAATATTTACTCTATAAGAGACCCAACAACCACTAAGGGCTATTTGATTAGTGTGAAGTGTATGGGACATTTCAGGAATCCTAACGGGCATCGTTAGACCTGAAGGTGTCAAGATTGTAGTGATTGGGAAAAAATTTGTTGGGTGTCTCTTCCACAAAACATGAGTTCTTTGGAAGATGTCCGAGTGGAACTTCCTATATACTAATGGGATACGGGGGGAATGGGGATGATTCACCCTTGTGCACGTGGCATGGCTGGTCTCAGTAATAAAGGCCCGGGTTGGTGTGACTAGAGAATGTATCTGGTCAGGATATTCCATGGAAAGAGCGACTGAACAGAAAGAAACCCGCGACGTTTCGTATGCTGGAAAGGTTTCGTAGGTTGAAAAATATTTCAAGGCAGCGTGGACGCTTTTGAACTCTATCAAAACAGTTGAGGGAGGAATGAGTCGCTCCACTCTAGAGTTGGCAGCAATACTCCATATTTTGCCTTGTCCGACTCTTGCAAATATAGAGTATAGCAGGGGGAGTGAGATACTTACTAGAGTGGTACAATAAACAGCCGATGTTTCCAGCATCTTTAGCAATATACCGTATATATTTGTTCCATCTGTGGCTTGGGTTGAGCCTGAGTCTCAATAGATGTTTTTGGGAAGGAGCCTCCCTGGGAGAAGACCCATCCATCATGATAGATGACTGTTTAGGGTCTGCTCGGTTGTGGTGGTGGAAGGTTACTAGTTTGGTTTTGACTGCAATTTACTGGCCAGTTTTCCTTCTATTGATCCCCCAGTGCTATGTCAGGGTAGAGATGATGCGATAGAATGGGGTATTCCAGATTTGGGTACGCACTCCTATAAACTGTTATAAAATCCGTATAGATACTCACAAATAGTCGGAGACAAATCATGAATATACAATAGAAAGAGGTTAGGACAGAATAAGACACCGTGTGGAAGGCGAGCATTGGTATTTATGGGCTTTCGCTGAATGACCATTACCAACAACATACATGAACCTACCTTTTAGGAATGACTTGATAACTGAGAAAGCCCTTCCAGATTCAACAGCCGAATAATTTAAGTAGCAGTCGCCGAGGCCACACCTTGTGAAAGTTCGTTGTTATATCTAGAGCAATAATCCTCGTAATGAATTTATTTATGAATTTATCTCGTATATCCTTGATTCTGTTAATTGATTGAACGATTCGCTGTGAAACTAGTATGCCGAAATCCATACTGGTTATCGCACCAGAAAATTGTTCTTGTTTACGTATTCATGACCCATTTTTTGTTATTGTTTCGAAGAGGTTGCTGATGTGACTAAGGCTCGATATTGTGATATACGCTTTCTTAAAAAACAGGTCACACAACTAACAACTACCATAGATTTAGGAAGCGTCTCTCCTTCAGGCAGAGGGTAAACAATTTTGCCAGTATTGGAGATAACGCTGAGCTGATATCCTTAAGAACTATCAGTGGTTTTCCCGACCGGTGGTATTCAAGACTCTGCGACATTTAAGGTAGCAGAAAAATTCTGAAATTCTGGGTAAACACGAATTATATTTGCATATGATGTATCACCGATATCGAATCGCTAGTAGGATGTGCGGCGATATAATGGATATCGGCTCAGAATGAAAGTGATAGAATGAGAACCGAGTTCGAATCCTGGTTGTGTTTGTTACATTCACTTACATGCAAATATACTTTGGAACGGTATGAACACATCTCTTCTCCATCCAACAATGGATTGAATAGTAAAAACTTGTATCTGGAAAATCTTTGGTAATTTTAAAAACTTATTAATGCAATATTCATTCATAAATAAACCTTTGGCGCGAGAAGTTTCCAGACGAATCAACAGGAATCTACGAAGGCCACTAAGAAGAATTGTCCTTAAGAATATCAGCCCAGAATTATCTACAATATGCTTAAAGCTGTTCAACATCTGTCTGAAGGAGATATGCTTCAAACAACTATAGATGTAAACTGTATACTCTGTTTTTTTTTTGTTTTTGTTTTAAGAATGCCGATAACCGCTCATGTCGCAATATTGACACATGAACCTGTTTAATGCCATCAGCAACATCTTTGAATATATAATCACGAAAAAGTTTTTTGAATACCCCAACAGATATAATTTTCTGGGCCGATAAACAGTACGGATTTCGCCCACTTTGATCCAAAGATGATGTCTTACCTGTCATTATTTAGAATCAGAGGCGAAAAAAAAAAGTGAAATCTCCAGACTTATCAAAAGCTTTGATTCTAAGAAGGCCGCCGGTTTTTCTTAAGAGTATCAACCCAGGTTATCTCCAATTCTTGAAAAACTGTTCAGCTTCTGCCTGAAGGAAACATTCTTTCAAAATATCGTCTCAATTTTAAGGATCGATATAACCAATGTGAAGTTCATACCCTTCCCAAGGGTATTACCACGTAAGTGATTGTAAAGGATCTTCAATCATAGCCGGTATCCATCCTCTTCGTCTCCCCCATCAGCTATGGGTAAATAGTATGACAGACTGGTTTATATAGACTTGAATGGCAACCGGTCTAGGAGAAGGAAAAACTCTGAATTCAAAACCGGCCTGGAAAGAGTTGAGCTCCGTCAGGCTATCTTGCCCAAGAATACAACTTCTACAGCGGCTGCAGTACACATGGTGCCCTTACGGGTCACGGAATAAAAAATAAAATAAAATAACCAATTTGACAATAGTCTAGTGTTTTTCGAAAATATAAATATCAATGTGTCTATATTGAAAAAAAAATAATTATCGGTTTATTGATATAAAGCGTTACTTGATAAAGGGTCACTGTTTAGATGAAACTGATTTGTCGTTCAAATATTAAACAACAGATTATATATAATATGGACAAAAATCGATCAAATCTATCCACTATCGACCAAGGATTGAATTTAGCTAAGTCAAGTATTTTGTTCGATATTTTTTAGGTTTTAATTGGGTTGGAAAACTAAGAATCGGCATTATCAAGAGCCTCTCAAAATCTATCCTCCTTCTTGAATTCGGAGATGACAAACGCTAATGCAGTTTTCAGAAGATACATATGAGTAGTTATTTTTAAAGCACTTCACTAATTCCCCTGCAAATAAACCTTGTTATTTTGTTAGTGTTACTGCAACTACTAGTAAACGCACATATACATATACATACAATTGCAAGAATATTTACACAAACGCACACGCAAAAGACATATATTAGCAATAATTTACAAATAATGATAATAAACAATAGAGAGTATTACATTCAAAAACACACACAAACGAGCACACATATTAATTAATCTCAATGTGCATTAATGCAAAGATAACCTCGCCCTAGCCGGGAGGTTAAAGCACTCAGGATGAGATAGTGGTTTCTCTTGCAAGAGGCAACAGTTGTTGGAATCCACCCGGGGGACATGTTCTTTAGAATTTTTCAAATGCGCAAGCAGATATATATAATACACACTCTTTTGAATAAAAGATAAAAACGGGACGTCTGCATCAAATACGAATATCCACTATACTATGGTTTGAAGTAATAAAAATGATGGATTAAACATGAATCCATTAATTGCTAATATATATATATATATATATATATATATATATATATATATATATATATATATATATATATATATATATATAACTACTATATATAATACATATATATATACATATATATATACCTATATACATATATATATATATAACTACTATATATAATACATATATATATACATATATATATACCTATATACATATATATATATAACTACTATATATAATACATATATATATATATATATATTCATATATATATATATATATATATATATATATATATATATATATATATATATAACTACTATATATAATACATATATATATACATATATATATACCTATATACATATATATATATATATAACTACTATATATAATACATATATATATATATATATATATATATATATATATATATATATATATATATATAATTATATATACCTATATATATACACATATATATTTAACTATATATACATATATATACCTATATATATATACAGACACGCACACACACAGACATATATATATACATGCATATATATAACAACGTCAATATAAACTATGAAAAATAATTTAAATTTAATTTACAACTGGAAAACGGAGACATAAACAAAAGCTCAATTTCATGCTCGTGCGCGTGTAAAAAAAAAGTTAAATTTATGAATGCGCACGTCTACAATACGAATTAGAAAACGCGAAAGAAATTGAAAAAAAATTGGAAATATCATTTTAAACAGGTTCTCTTTGAAGAATGACCATTTCTAAGAATCTTGCTGTACCCACTGAAGAGTGGACGCACGGGTCCGTCTTCGAAAACTCTAGATTCGGGATTCTGAAGGAAGCATCAATCACCTAAGTGATAAACATTTACTTATGTTATTTGTATTAATGCTCTTTGATATCGACGAATTTATTGCAAAGACAGCTTGTCCAGGGTGTTGCAGCAAAATCCGACACTTGACAAAAGGAAAACGAAATAAGCAATAAAAACAAAAGTTGTATATGCAGAGACCCAACAGTTTGTAAACTAAATAATGTTTTTCCCTCTACCCTTTTTGCAGGATGGAATATGAGCGTAGAGCAGCGGTCGTAACTTCTTTTCGCGTCGGGAAGAAGCCTGCAAAAGAGATGGCCTGGTTTGGGTTCAATAAGACCATGGTCATGGACATTTGGAAGAAATGGAATGCCTGTGAAAACAAGGACGAGTTTACTGCCAAACGAAAAGCCTACAAACGTTCGTTCTTCGGCCGTTAGGACCGACAAGTTCGTCGCCACCGTCAAGGAGACAGTCGACAATGATGGAAGCCTGGGCTGTCACAAGTCGACGATCTGCCGAACGATCAAGAAGGACATCGGTTACTCCTCCTACCGCAAGTCTCACCGCATGCTCATCACGAATGCCTCCAAAGTGTTGAGGAAATTGAAGGGGGCGGCTTTGCGGAAAGAGCTCAAGCACGGGCCTGCCGGGATGCTGAGGTTTTTCTCTGATGAAAAGAATTTCATCCAGGTCCAGACGAGCAAGAGGAAGAACGACAGGTGGATCTGCAAAGACATCGAGGAGGTTCCTGTCGTGAAGCATGCTAAGTTTCCCTCTTCCGTCAATTTCCTTGGCGTCATCTCCAGCGAAGGGGACCTTATTCCTCCGTTCTTCTTTCAAAAGAGCCTGAGAATCACTGACGCGTTCAACCAAGAGGTGCTGAGGAGCGTGGTGAAGCTCTGGATGGACGAGATCGCTGCCGGACGCCCCTAAGTCTTCCAGCATGGCTCCGCTCCTGCACACAAGGCCAAGACGACCCAGCCGTGGCTGCTCAACAATGTATCTTACCCCTGAACTTGTGGCCGCCCTCCTCATCCGGCTGCAACCCCATTGACTATTTCTTCTGGGGCGTGTTCGAGGCCACGACCAACAAGCACGCCTACAACACGGTCGACTCTCTGAAGGCTGCCATCGTGGAGGCGTTCGCCGATATGGACAAGGACATTGTCGCCAAAGCGTGTGACTCGTTTCGCGCCTGCCTTGAGATGGTCGTCGCCGCAAGCGGCGGTTACATTGAAAAATAATGTATGTAACTCTAACTGTTGCTAAATAAACTGTCGGGTCTCTGTATATACAACTTTTGTTTTTATTGACTATTTCGTTTTCTTTTTGTCAAGTGTCGGATTTTGCTGCAACACCCTGTATTAACTGACTTTTCTCTCTGTATCCCATTGATTGTCAGCATTTTTGGATTCATATTATCTTTAACATCGTTACTGTCTTAGTTCCTGAAAAATCATTTTCAGTTGAGAACTCTTTTGAAAGATTTTGTTTCATCACATTTTTGCAGCATTCAATTCTGCTATTAGATTTTCTAAAAAAAACAAACAAACAATAAAAAAACAAAACATGTCTATTGCTTATACCCCCTGAAATAGTGAACGGACGTGCTCGTCTACGAAACTCTGGAGTCGTGATGCTGAAGGTAACGCCAATCAGCTAAGTGACACTTTTACTTATATTAATTATATATATATATATATATATATATATATATATATATATATATATATATATATATATATATATAGATAGATAGATAGATAGATAGATAGATAGAGAGAGGGAGATGAATCGATAGATAGAAGGATAAAATGAGGATATCAGTTTTGAAAAATTGTCTTTCAAATATTTAATCGCGAGAATCACTCAAGCGAGAAACGTAATTATCAATCTTATCTTTAAATTAATCAAAGTATGTTGGGCTTCGCAATAATAGCTTTTTCCCTGATAATCCTCTTTGCGTAATTCTTACAAACTTTTACAATACACAATATATGCGCAGGAGCAAAAAAATCTATGTGTGCATTCATTTATCCATATATATATATATATATGTATATGTGTGCACACATGTGTTTAAATGATCATTTCGAGATCTATCATCGTAATGGAGGAAAATTAATTTTGCTACACTGCAAAACTAATTACAAGAATTCTTGCTCCGAACGAAAAATGTTGCTTCGGGCTGTGAAAATGTTTACGACGGGAAAATTGAATCTGACTGCCTTTTCAAATGTCTGTTGAGAAGAAAAACAAACAAACTTTCTAGAACACAATCAATACCAATCAACAGAAGAATAAAATAACACAAACAGAAAATTAAACGTAATCAAACCTTCCTTCACGTGGTCAGTTCTAATTATCAAATTATTTCTACTTTACTTATTTATAATAAGCAATACGAATGAATTATTTTTATTGTTATTACTGTTCGTGCCTCTTGTAAAGCATAGTACACATCGAATGATAAAGCAGAGTCTTACTACGAGGGTGGGTTGAAATGATCAAAGGCTGTTTATGATGCTAGAGCCCTGAAATTCTAGATGAATTAATTTCTCCTCTTATTATTAATAACAGCATCATCTCTTTTGGTGTTAACTGACATCTGACAGTCCAAAAACTTCAAAAGTAACTTGCACCGATTTCTCTTGTGCATGGACAAAATTTGGCATTGTGATGTTTTCCCGAAAAGTGTTTAATTCCTCAAGGACATTTATGCTCTACCTGATTTCTACATTAGGGGATGATGCCCAGCTTTATAAACAGTTACAAAAATGGACAGCTAAATTTAAAAGGGGAAGTGAGAGTCTTTAATATATCCTAAGGTCTTGAATATTTCTTAACCCGGGATAAATTTGAGGTTCATTTCTTTGAGCTAGAGAGTAAGTGACAAACTATAGAGTTGTTATGGTCCAGGTCCTTGTACCACGGTGATGTTCCAATGTAGAACCAATGAAGAATAACTCGAACACAGGTATGGAATAGTACAGATATATATTACAAATAGAATATATGTACAAAAGAGTAGAAGTGTTAGTAGTAATAATCAGGTTAGGTTAGAGAGAACTATGTTGTCTCGACCAGTATCACTATTCCAATGTCTTACAGTAATCGTCTAACCGACTGCCCGACTCACAAGGCCAGGTTTAATGTGGAGAACCCGAGCGCGTACACCCGGGCCAAGGAAAGAAATTGGCCAGACCCCGAAAACGTTATTTACGCTAACCTCGATATCGACTAACATTGCCGGCTCTCTAGTACAAAAGTGAGGCAGCGGTTCCCCAGGGTGGGGTACCACGCAGTGTTTATTTTTTCTCATTTGCGCCTCTGTCCACTGACGGAGCCTTTACTGAGCCTTTAATTGAGTTCGAAGACAGAGACGCAACTGAGAGATATAAATCCCCTAACCAGCATGTGCCAGGTAAGTATATTTAATCAGCAGGGCGACTTCAGATCAAAATAATTTAAATAAAAGATCACGGGAGACCAACAGAATCGCAGGAATTACCAATTACTAAATCACAATAGGAAAAAGAAGCCGCTCTTGTGTAATTCTCCAGACATGGATTCTAATTCTTTCGTTCATTTTTTGTTTATTTTTGTCGATTTCTGATTAATCAAAGATATAATTGGCAGAAGCACTCTAAAAGTTTTATCATTTCTTTTCACAGTAAATGTGTCAGTGATGTATTGGATAGGTGTTCAGAATGAGGAATCGGAGAGTCCGGTTTGAATTCCAGTCGAGTTCGTTACATTCACTCTCTTCTCCCGACCATGCGTTTATTAGCAGGGCAGACCGAGCTTACTAGACGTGGTTGGCAATCCGTCTAAAACAGTGGTGCCCAAACTTTTTCTTCTTGGGACTGCATTTTGGAAATGAAGATTTGTTCTTACCTCACCAAAGGCAAGTCCTGGTGAAAAGGCGCAAGCAGCCGTAATGAAAGGAAGCTCCAGAGAGAGGGTAAAATGGAGATAACAGCGGATTTGAAGATAGAATATTATCATTGATAACTCTCTCCTACAATTTACGGACTCTAGTTACTATTTTCTTAATACTTGATATAAAGAAAAACTTTCACAGTGATAAAATCGGTCAATAACTATTTATATTTATACTGGGACGCAAGCATGCAATTATAAGTAGTCCATAATAATATTTGAAATTTTGAAATCAAATATCTTTTTGGCATATGAACTTTTTGAAACTGTTTCTAAATCTTTGATTGTCTTTCAATCATTCCGACTCACCTTCTATAATCGTCTGACGCACCTATGTGGCCCGACACATTATTTTTAAACCACTGCTCTAGAACAAAAAACTCAGAATTTAAAACCGTATGTGACCCTGGGACCAAATCACTGATCACCTATTTGGTAATCGCACTCAGAATCTATGTCTGGCAAGGTTACGTTGCAGGGTTACGCTTTCGATATTTCCTTCCTTCATTCTTCCTTTCTTTCTTTCTTTTTTTCATTCCTGCATTTCTTCCTTCTTTCTTTCCTCCTTTTATTCTTTCCTTTTCCCCCTCCTTCATTCATTCGTTCTTTCTTTCTATCTTTTATTCCTTCCTTTTTACTTTTCACTTTCTTCCTTAATTCTTTCTTTCTTTGTTTCCTTAAAGATAAAGAGATGCTACATACCACGAACAATTATTATTATTATTATTATTATTATTATTATTATTTGTTACTAGTTTCATTTTTTTCAACACGCTGACAACCGGAAAATCGGATATGACACGCACACAAATTTATGTGCCGACCAAGGATACCGAGATCTGATTACTTCAAACTCTGTAGCCAGAATATGGCTGGGTTCTCTAGGACGTACGTCCCATAGGCATGCCCACATTTAGGGTACTATTAGCTTGAAAAGGTAATCATGCTCGGGAGACCAGACACGTCTCCCGAGCATGATTACCTTTTCAAGCTGAAACCAAGAGACGAAAACCTTCACCTGTATTACTCTCCCTTTTGAATGAGAATTCAAATTTCGATAACGACCCAATACGTATTACTCTGATTTCGATATTTTATGATGAAGCTGAACCTGAGGATTTAATCCACTGGCCTCATCGAAAGACAGACTTCGATGACTGACACTCATTGTTTAAAAACGCGTCTTTTTTCAAATATATGAACAAACATTATAAACCGTTATAGTGATGTTTAGAATAGCTTTCTGGTGATTCTTAAATTCACTTCTTTCTGTTCGATGCCCCGTGTTTCTAATTGATAATTAACCATTATAATTAATTTTAACATCACTAACAAGCGATAAAATTTAGCTTCTTTACCCATATGCAATACCACTTCCGGTCGTTAGTGATCATAGCTCTCCCATTTCCTGGGCCTTGGAGATCTTAGTAAATTTTCTCTTTTTGCTATTTCTCCTAAACCCTGTTCTACCAACCACACACACGTTAGGTAGGTTACGCACTAATCTTGGTCCCATCTTCCCTTCAGTATGTCTTCTGATTGTCAAATTTCCAAGACCTTCTTCTTCTTCTTCTTCTTCTTCTTCTTCTTCTTCTTCTTCTTCTTCTTCTTCTTCTTCTTCTTTATTCCGTGTCCATTTAGGGCGTTTGCGATCATACAATTCCGTGTCTTTTTGGATCTCTTCATATTTTTCATTTCCCAATCTCTTCTTAACTCTGTTTTCCTCTGTCACTCTTGTCCCGTGAGTGTCAAATCACTAAGCACACTTTCCTCATTATGGCCGCTAGATATTTCAACTGTCTCTTCCTGATGTGATGAATAAACGTCCTTTTCACTTCCATTTTTTCTAGAACTTCGGCGTTGCACACATGCTTAGTCCATAATATTCACAACTTCCTTCGGTAGAACCACATTTCTATTGCTTCAAGTCTCTTCGTCATCTGTGACGAGATTGTTCAGCACTCACTGCCATATAGAATGACTGATATCACGTAACAGTTCCGTACTCTTTTCTTTGTTTTTAACGACATTTTCCTGTTTCTAGGACTTTGATTAGCATTTAGAAGGCAACTTTCGCTATCCCAATGCGCCTTCGGATTTCGGTCTGGCATTTGCCGTCTTCTCTTACAAAATTCCCAAGATATTTCAATTGTTGTACTTGCTTGATTTTGGTATCTCCAATTTGTAATTTGCGTAGTATGGTGTTCCTTTTTGCTAACAACCATACATTAAATCTTCTTACAATTGATGTTTAATCCTCCCTTCTCGCTTTCTTTCACTGTCTTCCTTATTATTATTATTATTATTATTATTATTATTATTATTATTATTTCCTTTGATATCTGGCGTTTACACATTTCTTTCCGGGTCCCGCCCAGGGACCTAAGGATAGAAATGGCGTCATGACACTTTCCACTGCAAAAAAAATAAAAAAAATAATTACATAGATAAAGCCCTTCGTAAAGTGTGGGCTGTACTTGTCAGAACAATTTTTTGTATCTCTTTGAGGCATGGACTTCCAGGGATCCCTTCAATCAGCCTACTGGAATCTTTTCCAACCAGTCCAAGGGCTCCAACGACAACAGGAATTGTTGATGTTCCCATGTGCCACATTTTTGTGATTTCTATTTCAAGGTCCTTGTATTTTGACAGTTTTTCGAATATCTTCAAAGACACATTGCAGTCTGCAGGGACTGCCATATCAATAAGGAGGCACTTATTTTGTTTGTGGTCTTTAATAACAATGTCTGGGCGGTTGGCTTTGATTGTTCTGTCAGTGTGTATTGTGTAGTCCCATAGAATTGTAACAGGTCCTATCTCCGTAACCGGGTGAGGATGGTGTTCGTACCAATTTCTTCCAGTTTCCTTCCCATAGGAGTTGCAAATTTTCCAGTGCAGATATTGGCCCACTCTTCTTCTTCTTCTTATTATTTTTTGTTGCTAGGTTCATTTTTTTCAACGAGCTGACAACCGGAAAATCGGATATGACACGCACCCAAATTTATGTGCCGACCAAGGATACCGAGATCTGATTAGCTCAAACTCTGTAGCCCGAAATGGATAAAACATATGGCTGGTACTGTTATCTGATACTTTCTTTGTCTGCTATCAAAATTGTGCCATCTTCAAATCTTACGTTGTTAAGATTATGGTCGCCAACAATGATTCCTGGTACGATTTATCTTATAATCACTTCACTGTAAAGTTTAAGTAAGTCAATGAGAAGATATATCTAAACGCACCTTTTTCTGTTTGTATATTTACTGGATTCAATTTTTATACAGATGCAGGCTGTTTGCTCTCGGTATAGGGTTTTTGATTATTCTAACTGCTTTCCAAGATATGTCACGTTCAGCTAGCAGTTCCAACAGGTCTTTGTTACGCAATCTATCAAATTTTAGGATAATATATAAAAAAGTAGGTATATATCCAGTATTTACATTATTCGGACTATTGTCCTCATCTTTGTCGCCATATTTGTCACAACGTTTCGGCCGTTGTACGCTCCGGCCTTCTTCAGGTGGTTGGAATTTCGAACCGAACTCTTTATTTCGATCACTGGGGTAGACTGTTCTAGTTCCACGAGCCATGTTTGATGGATGTCAGTTATCAGTTATCTCCTGGTAATTTTTCCCTCTGAAAATTCTCCACTGCCTGAACCGGGTATTGAACTCACACTCTTTGGGTCTGTCACTGGATCTAACCAACGCCTTTATCCTTGAGGACACATGGTACGGTGGATAACGGTGGATAAAGGAGATAACTGATAACTGACATCCATCAACCATGGCTCCTGGAACTAGAACAGTCTACCCCAGTGATCGAAATAAAGGGTTCGGTTCGAAATTCCAACCACCTGAAGAAGGCCGGAGCGTACAACGGCCGAAACTTTGTGACAAATATGGCGACAAAGATGAGGACAATACTGTACATAATACCTCATCTCAGAAATATAGACAGACTCTGAGGTATATATCCGTTTATATTTGTATTGCTGTTTCTGATATTATTTTGAGCCTATCGTGTAATAATATTGATAATATATTGCAAATGCACTTTATTGAACCTGCCATATGCCAGTTGATATGCTAAAGAAGATATCAGTAAGGAATTTATCTTGTTGGATTAGATATCTGGCAGGATATTGGCTTGGTAGAAAAGGAGATTGTTCGAGATAAACACCAGTGTAATTATTTTTACAGATATTTTTTTTTTATTTTTCATTGCCGTCTAAAAGCTTTCTATTACAAAAAGAATTCTATATATGCTTGATATTCGTAATTTCGTTCCATAAAGATGGTGCCAATCAATGAACCCAAAATGTCCTGCGTGCAGCATCTAAAATCTTTGTAAGAACGTTTATTTGAATTAAACTTACCCAAATCCTCTTGGAACACGGATAAAATGTGGTGCGGAAAAGATCAATGGATAATAATTTTAAAAAAAGTCTTCTATATAACAAATTAATATATTTCAATGTAACTTTATGCACAGTGAGGTATCGATAAAAAGGTAAACAAGTCACTCAATATGACCACCATCAGCGGCCACCACTTTCTCCAGGTGGGTCCGCAAGCTGGAGCGACCCTATCCATGTTGTGCATGGCATCCTTGATGGATTCATTGAGAGCCACATTTGTGTTGTAGGTCCTGCTATACATCTCCCTCTCCAAGATGCATCACACAAAATAGTCGAGAGGGTTGCAGTCTGGCGGTGAGTGGGGGCATAAATTGGTCGACCAATGGTACGGTGAGCAAGTGGCCCCTCTTGGGCATATAAGATTTATAATTCATGTCCTCCTCAAGAATACGCCCGATTGTTCGTCTGCTGGTGCCCATTTCCTTGGTGATTTCCCTCATGCTTTTGCTGGGGTTCTCATTGGCAATATCAACAACGTCGTCGACGAACATGGGCGTTCTGGTGGCGTCAGTGTTCTTCTTACGAGTCTTACGTTTTTGCCTGAAATTGTCCTTGTCGTCTGAGGACCCATATGACTTTGCAATTTTATATACCATAGATTTAATAATATTTAAGCCATCCAATGATTTTCTTGGATTTGGGGTTGGAGGGAAAGCTACCTACAACAGCAGCTCGACGATCGTATTCTGAAGACATGTTGATTACTAAGCAACTTGTGTGTCAGTTTCCAGACAGCTACTGAGGTGTAGTACTTTCTGATAGGAATCTCTAAAATCTCCCTACGCTGGTACGGTGTTGTCGCCACATAAAAATCCCTGATTTATCTGCACCACACTGGGTGTTTCAAAACTCGCATTTCCCTTGATATCATTTTAAATTTGATATTTATTTACCAAATCGAATCATGTTTCTACATGTGACAATATATTATTAAGAAATATGATTGACCAGTTTATTTGTATTCAATAAAACTAAGCGTTTAAATTTTTTTTAATAATAATGGGTATAAAGTAATTAATAATAACAAAACAAAAGTCATTGAAACAAAGCAAGTTCAGTCGACCAATGATGACAATTCTAGAACAACGTAACTATAAACAATTTTTTCTTTCCTCTGCCAGCCGCTATGATGGAGAAAGCATTACCTCGAACCGTCGCCAGTGAAACACGCTGCAAGAGCCACTCTATTTCGCGAGGCTCGTTCCTTAATCGAGACGATATCGCGCCAATCCTCCGAAGGAACACCATCGAACGAGGGCCAATAACCCCTGAAGTCTCCACTGCCACAGGAGTAAAAAAATAAGAAATATTGTTGGTCGAAATATGGAAGATGATGTCATGCAAATTTTCCCTGGTTGCTATTGCCAAAGTGTATGTTTTCTAGCAATTGTCGCGTGACTTTTGGAACACCTTATAGATGATCCATCTTTAATAAGCATGTAAACAGGGTTGGTTAATTGTACGGCTCCAGAAAGTAACGTGACACTTCCTGCTATGCCTTGTCTTAACAGCAGTCAGATTGGACAAACCAGGCAGTATATGGGCAGTAGGTACCCAATCCTCTGTTGTCAGCCTTGACTGAGTTCAAAAACATTTACGCAGCCTTGTTGTGGATTAAGTTTTCCAGCTTACATGTTATTTACAAGGGACGCTATGTCACAAACCTCTCGCTACTCTATTTCCATGTCAAATGTCCAGACAAGCTAATTTTCTTTAGTTCCACCAGCTCTAACCTGTATATCTAAGATCCGCGGGGGTTGGATTACCCTCATTCAAACGGTATTCAGTTGGTAGGAAGGAGTTTCTTCAAATACTGCTTCTTCCCAGAAATCGTTGGTTGATAATCCGTAAAAAATCAATCAACAGATATGAATATCTACATAACACGGTGTGTTGTCCTTATCTTTACTGCCATATACATGACGTTTCGGCCGTTGTACATTCCGGTCTTCATCAGGTGATTGGAATTTCAAACTGAACCATTTATTTCGCCCACTGTGGAAGATTGTTCTACTTTCACGTGCCATGCCTCAGATGTTTCAGTTATCTCCCTTTAACTCAACTGTCCAAGATTTTTTTTAACCAGTGCAGTAGCCAGATATTGAACTCAAAACTTATTGAGATAAGTCACTGGATCCAGCCAGCGCTTTTATCAACTCAGCCATGTTTCTTTGAGTACATCAGTGTATGAATTTATGTTTGTTAGGACTAAGAAGTGTAGTTCATCTAAGTACTCTATGTACTCAACATGTATGATGGCGATAAAGCAGTGAGAGGCTTGCGACGTCTCGTCTGTGTGAAATGGGCTGCAGAGTGGAAAACTATTCGTCGTCTACATTTACTCGATCGAGAGTGGAAATTGAAGTCTGGGCGATTTCTGCCCAAAATAAGGTAGCAGCACTCCATTTTCGACCTCATCTGGCTCTTGTAAAGGTAGAGGAGAGCAGGAAGAGTGCGGGGCTTGCTGGAGGAAACCGCCCACTTTCCCAGCGGATGGATCGTAAGTATAGGTCTCATATGAGGTCTGGGTTGAGTTTCAACCGTCCCAATAGGCGCTCGTGATTCCCTGAGGGTAACATCCGTTCGACACGATTGCTGAAAGTTCTGGGTCCGATCTGTGATGATGGAAAGTATGTGTACGCGCATAGTCACCATACGTTAAAAAAAATTTTTAAAATTAAAAAAAACTATACACGTGCAAATAGCCATTTACAATCTGGGCTAAGATCAGAGTGTAATATCTGTTCACCCCTCTGTCGTGTTTCTGTATTCGGACAGTTAACAAAATTCATTGACGGATGCCGGGCCTAGAAGATTCCAACTCTGCGGCAGCACCTCAATCATCACAGTACAGATGGTTGGCGGATAAAAATGCTAGCATGTCACTGGGCGCGTTGACTGGATATTTTTGTCCTAGGTTCATATGTCCGCGTATGTGCATTCCATATTTCAAATGACCCCTTGTTACATCCGGCCATTTTGGCAGGGAGAGGCTAATTACAGTTAGAATGGGACCGTTAAATAGGAAGCTACATGCAAATAGAGAAAGATGCCTTCAGAAAATAATGCAAAGTATTAAGGCAGAGAAGTGTACTGAACTGCTATGTAATGTCTAATCCTAGGTACTTCAACGAAAACACTAAACAATCAGCACATCGAGATGAAAATATTCTCCAAATGTAACAAAAACAAAGTTTTAACGCTAAAATCTTTATTTTATTATTAAAACAAAGGAGCAAAATATTTTTTTTTAAATTTTACTCCTTTTTAGAACCTTCGAAATTTTGATTAAAAAATTTGTTTTTATAGCGTCAGCGGTGGTACTAACTTTTAGCATACCAAATATTCACCTTTTTCTAGGGTGACAGACACTTTAATTTGGAAATTCTGGCAAAAGTTAAATGATTGTCAGATTTTAATGAAAGTTTCAGGACTTATTCACGAATGAATGAAATTATTTTGAAATTTTTATTAGAAAATCATGGTAAAAATATTTTTTTACGTTTGTTTATCTCCCGTACTTAATTTTATGAAAGCTTCAGAAATTCATCAAGATAATTTGTAGTGATTATATTAGTTAAAAGAAGGATTTTCTTAAGATTTTAAATCAACGATTTTCGTTTTGTTTTTTTGCAAAATCGAAACCGATCTTACCAAAAATCTGTTTTGAATCGGAAAATAAAAAAAGCAATAAAACTAAAACATTATTTAATTAGAGAAGCTTTTCGTTGCTTTTATGAATAATATCTATTAAAGACAATGTTGTCTGAAGGAAAAAAAATCGAAGAAAATGAATTCTTACATTTTTTTTTTCATTTCGAATAATTTATAAAGTTTTTGTATATTTTAAGCTCAATTTCGATAAGATAATGTTTAGGGAATATTATTATTAAGTAAAACTATATGTACTAATCATATATTTTAAAGTTTATTACAATCTGAAGAACCCGACTATTGTTAAAAGAATTTCGATAATTTTTATATATGTATAACGATGCAGAATTTCTGACATATGGATACAGAAACTGATAAATCTATTAATAAAATGTCATGTGTATTACAGAAAAAAAAATCAAAATCCTAAGTAAAATTGTCGTCTGCTCCACCATAGATAACTATGATCACGTTCAGCGGTCAATCTGTCGTCAATACGTCGATTAACACATCAGCAAATCAAGCCCCGTGCTTATACACAACATTTTATGCGATATGTAAGATTTGTTTCAAATCGGATTAACCTAATTTTAAATTTGCTAATTTTCCCCAGATAATGTTTCAGAAATATATATATTGTTTTTGCAAGATTTTTAAAACGGAAAATTAAGTTTTATTTACAAATGCCTAAAAATGGCAGGCATGATAGATTTTACTGAAAAATGAAACTATTCCAATCAATATAATTTCTGTCTGAAATAGACTAAAATATTTTGGTTACCGGATATAGTATATTTAATCCTTTTGCATTCATTTGAATGTTCAGGAAAGATTTTTTTTTTTTTTTAAATGAATTTAAATCGTTACGTTTACCGAATTCGTGGAGGTACCTATCTAATCTCCTATATGACAGTGAACGCTGTACAATTTTCTGAACGATGACGAGAGTTGAAGCGGCGGTGTTTCTACGGCCAAATTTTAATGATGAAACGGATAGAACATAAGGAAAACATTGACGAAAATAGGAACTGCAAAGAAACAGATAAAAGTTGAAAAAATATTCAAATTCTTAGGATGCATAACGAGGAAAGAGGACTTGGCGAATTTAATACTCACAAGATATACTATATGAAAGTGAAGAACAGAAAACTGGAATTAGCCCGCTTAAAGAGTTATTTCTGAATCTATTACAGAACAACAATGATAAGTAAGGATGATGAAGGACCTAAATATTGGTAAATGTGGAGAGCTGCGATCGTCCACGTCCTGAAGCGACACCGTAGATAAAAGAACTACAACATATCTCCTTTCTATTTGTCTCTTCCTCTCCTTTTTCCCCCCTTTCTTTATGTCTACCTTGAGAATTTTCGCGGTGAAGACAGATCTTCTCAATGATCAAGAGGTACAGTGAGGAAGACGTTGATTATTGTCGAGATTAAAATTTTCCCGCCTAAAATATTCGAGGACGAGCGAAAAGGAAAAGAAAATGGAGTTGGATGTGTCGTTTTATTTAACAGCTGCACGGCTTAACCGATTAGAAAGTGATCTCAAGCGTTATCTTTGAAACTTCAAAATAATTAATCACCTTTTCTATTATAAGCGGAATTAAATTTAGTTGAATCACCTTAAGAGTTTCTGTCTACTTTTAAATTGATCTTCCTGCGCCATTCCAAACAGTACCAGTCGGCTCGTTTTCAAGGACTGGTATTAGAAGAGCTATGGCTTGAAACATGATGGCTGGAAACCGGATGGCCTTTCTCACTTAGCATTAGATAGAAAGCAATTTCTTTAATTAACCCTTATGATTTAACGTAGTAGTAGATTGATGTATATTTTCTAAATAAAACACGATTTTTAAAAATAAATTCCCCTTAAGCAAGTCAATAACGCCACTATGATAGAGGTGGCTTGCTGAGAGTAAAATAAAAATAAAAAGAAAAAACTTTATAAGTCATGGTGAGTTTTTTTTATATATTATTGCATTGTCTCGCTGTTGAGTTTTAATAGTCCGGTAAGAAATTCATCCTTGTCTTTGTCGACCCAAAATTATCCTCTCAACAGTGAGCTAAAGTTTGTAATCCTGTAGTTGTTAAATTCCAATCTAATCCACGAGGAAAGATAAAACCCGTTTTATTTTCATTGATTTTCGTCTTATTTTACTGGGGTCCCTGATGTGTTTGTCAAATTTTGTTTCAATTAGAAATCTCTGCGGAGATAATGTTATCCCAATGCAACCATCCATTTCATTAGATGTACTTTTTAAAAAATAATTTCACCCCAAGAAAGGCAATAAATCCACTAAGACACAAGGGGTAATTGAGTATGAAAGAATGGGAAGTGAGAAAAACATTATTGGGGAGAGATAACAATAGAAGAAGATGTATCAAGATGACAGTAGATAACGACTGCATTTAAATTTTTGAAAATCAAGGAAGCCGGAAAGGATGAAGTTGGACGACATTTCAAAGGCGGGAAGTGCAAAAGAAGAGGACTTAGCATGGAACTTACGGTTACAGCTAGCCATTTCAACTGTAAAATGATGAGACCTAACCACCAATCCAGTACTGCGCTTAATTTCACATAGTCTAGGTACATCAGAGCAAAGATTATGAGAACAATTACCATGAAAGTATTTATAGAAAACGTACAGGGAAGCTACATTACGGTGGTGGGAAAGAAACCGGGATGCCAGGTCAGGATCAATAACACTGCAGATTTACTTTTTTGCACTTTATAAAAGAATTTCTAAATTGTATGACTTGGCCACGCTCGAATCTCACCGCTTGGTCAAGGACGCGACTTCTTCATTATATCGGCCTGTGATACGGTCTGGGTATGCAGTACGGTTGGAAAGTGACTGTAAACCGTACCCTGGGTTGACCCAGTGAAATTGGGTGGACATAGCTGTCTTAGGTCCTCAACCACTGGACAAATAAAAGCTCTTTAGCCTGGGATGGTAATCTATTTAAAGAAAAAAAAAACTCTCATGCTCTTTGGTTATTAACACCGTGATGCGCCACTTGAAGAAATATCGCTTTGACTGTATTTCATGGAAATGGAATTCTAGTGTACTTGTAAAAGGCTGTTGATGGAACTAGAGGAATATGGCCATTATACCTTGCTTCTGGATGCTGACGTCTTACCTAAGCTATTATGTAATGATTATTGTCCGTTTAGATTAAAAAGAAAGGATTTTAGCATTTGTATTGAGTGAAACATTTAGTTACAGACGGAAGCATAAAGCGGTTGAAATTTGATGAAGAGGAGAGAAACATGAGCAAAATCGTTGAATATGCATGTATAATATACTGTTGTTTGGAGATTCTGTAAGAGAGAATCAGTTTGCACGAGGCTGTTACGCTTAAATCATCTCGATTTCTGAAGAGGTAGTCTTCCGTTACATGTCAGTCTAATTCCTCATTACCAACACTCGATCTGGTTTTCATACCAACTCGGTGTCTGTGATGATGACACAGATATTTACTTCTGTTTCAATCGTATCCCTAAATGATGTGACATCATCCTATATGTCTATAGTAAAATCTGAACGGTTCGATAATGTCAAATTTAATCAGCTGATCTCAAAAGTGTCCTAAATCTAACTGTCAACTAGAGAAAGGGATTGCTTGATAATTTTAACGCCTCCAAAACAATACTGCTCTCTATTAATCGTCTCCGTTGCACCATTCCGTCTTCCATTAACATGGCTGATGCCTGTCAGAGCTTTGTCCGTGAAGATAGAGATAGAATAGCGAGAGTCGTGCGCCTTGGAATCGAGGCATATTGCGCGTAACGTGAACAGGACATAAGAGCAATGAGTATGTTTTAACAAAAATAGAAATCCGTATACTGACATTATAACCAGAAAGCTGAAACAAACAAAAAACAAACAAAAAGAAAACACCAAAAAAACAAAGCCTGACCGGAGAATTAAACAGTGCGGGGAAAACGCTGTAGGTTTAAGCAGTCTTAACCTACTTAGCGAGTTTGAGAGAATGGAGTATAAAACAAATTCAAAGAGGATAATAATGTGACAAAAGTCAGGGATTTATGAAGAGACGTCCACGCATTCATATGGATGCCAGACATGGCACCAAACCCGGTCAGAAATATATAAAACTAGCCGAAGTACTTGCGCTTTGCTACCCATCAAATAATTTTTGTAAGAAAATGAAGATCGATTTTAAATCGTTTTTATAATTTGTTGAGAAGAAATTATGCATTTTAATATTACTCAACGATCTTGACCATGCGCCCTCCATCTTTTGTCTTTCTCCTTCGATTTTTTTTTTATAGGAGTCATTCTCCTGTTCAAATGTAAATTTAATTTAGATCAAATGGAAACAACTTTTGAGTGGGATGTTTGTACCCACCTGGTTACTCCATTTGTTCGAAATGAACTATATTTATCCAAGTAGCTTAGAAGTCATTTCCTTATTCAAATTTAAATTTAATATATATCAAAGGAAAAAAAATCAGTGGGGGTTTTGTGCTCCCCACGGTTACCCCCACCCTTTGATCAATGTGAAATATACTTATCCAAGTACCCTGGGTAATGTAGTTTCAAAATGTATATAGTTACGGGGGTCTATTTCCAAAATCCTAGGAGGAGCTTGATAATAAACAGACAGACGTGGGCTACAACTTCATATACAGATGTTAGCTTTCTGGGATAGAGTGATTAAAAGTGGCTTCCGGCAAGTCAGACCTATAGGTCTTAGCGAAGACCCATCTTCTTTGAAAAACCTTTGAACTGCCGCTAGAGAATCGCAAATAAAGAACTATGCAAGATAACAAAGTATACCATATGAGGAATTTCAATAACAGCAACAAATATAGAACAAGTCATCCGAAGTAAAAAAAAAAAAAAATTAATTCTAGGAAGGAAATTCCCATTAATACTGGAAAGAGCGATAACAGTTATTTACTAGAAATATTTTATAAATTTCAACTGACGATAGCGCTGGAAATAAATGCGGAATATTTCCTCATAAAAATACTGTAAATGTGATGATTGCCATGATCGCCATATATATATATATATATATATATATATATATATATATATATATATATATATATATATATTTTTAAGCGTATCACCCCAAGCAAGGCTGGAGGCCACTATCACGCAAGGGGTTAAAGAAGGGTTGGAGGAAGAGCAGATAGGAGTGGTAAAGGAGAGGATATGGAGAAAGAGAAAGACAGTGGGTCGATCAAGGCAAGGGGGTTACAGAAGATTTGGAGCGAGAGCAGATAGGAATGAAAAATGAAAGGATGTGGAGAAGAGAAGTGGATAGATCAAGGAAAACTGGATATGTCGATTGACGCTACACTTAAACCGTTGGAGATTGTATTTGTCAGGGAAACAGTAATAGGGAAGGGAGTTCCATAGGCGAGATGTGCGAGACATGAAGCTATTGGAGTAGAAGAGACGTCTACATCTAACAGTTTCAACGGTGTAGGGGTGGGAGCGGGATGCCAGCCTCGTAGGACGTTTAAATTCACGAGGCCTAGGGACAAGCGAAAGCAGCTCCTCGGAGCAATTACCGTGAAAGTACTTGTAAAAAAGGTAGAGCGAGGCAACATCGCGTCTGTGAGAGAGCGACTGCAGACGAGATTTGCCTATCCGTCTCTGAAAGAGTAATAATTATTAGACTAGAGAAACGAATGTCTCTTAAAAAAATATTTTTACTAAGAAGATTTTATAAAGTTCAGCAGAGGTTAGCACTGACAATGAAGGCCGAATATTTTCTTATAATGTTAACTGTAAATATGATGATTTCCATGGTACCCCAAATCCTGTAATAAGTATAAACTACACAAGAATCGGATGAAGAAAAAAAGAGAGCGTTCGGCAATTTAAGTGATAATATTGTAGTCATCATAATATTCGGCAGTAGTCAGGGATAAGGGTTTATGGCGTAAGAAATGCCAGACATCAATATTAATCTAATAAAGAAAAAGAAGAAAAGGAAACAGAACCAAAATTTCACTTTGAATGTTAACACAACACAAACTTCCTACATCTAATAATTCGGTCGCATATCTTTGTGACTGTCGCAACTAAAAGTAAATATTATTGCCTACAGATATTATAATGAATCTCTAAGCAAAGGTGTCATGCCAATGTTAGATTGTAACCTCTCGGTCGTATATCCAGGGCAGTAATGATACGGCATAGCTGGGCGGAGAGCTTTCAAGAATGAAGTTAACGGCCAAGAGCGGAGGGTACTTCCGAAATAATCAACGTGTCCGACAACAAAGCGAGCCATCAAATCTGAAACCATCGGCTGTGGTCCATTTTGAAGAGAGCTAGTCTCAGCCAGGTCAGCTTTGCCCAAGTAGCGTTACGCATGAATACACCGAAACATATGACGGAAGATACCCAAGTGTTATGACAACACCCACACATGGGACTGATGATGATGATGATAATGATGATGATGTAGTTAGTGTCAAAATTATGAGCGCGAAAAGAGCAATCGAGAAGACGTATTCAATTTCTGTGCGGGTCTGATGCGTGCACTTGTGTTGCAAATGTTCTTGCGAAAGGTATCAATCGTCTCTTCTCCCCTCTTGGTTGTGGGTTAAATTGTTTAGAGTGAGATCTCTAGGCCTGAGTGGCAGCCAAACTAGCAGAAAAAAATCTCTGAATTCCAAAACCGTAGAAAAGCGAATGGGAAAAGATTCCACTTCATTTCCTGCAGAAAGTCATGACAATTAACACATTAAAGTCTGTTGGTGTCCTTTCTCTAAAGAATCTATGTTAGACTCTTCCACCTACTATAATATTAATAGGAGAGAAGGCCCTGTGGGAACAGTCGACCAGATAGTTCATCTGTCGAACTCTCTGTCTTGAGCAGAGAGGAACGCGGACGAGGCTTTACCCAAGGGCAAAGGTTCGTCCGGGGAGTTAGACAGGCCCTGAACCCGTTTATACGTGTTCTAAGGAAATATTTTTGGCCGAGCCTACGGGCACGAAGAAACCACGATAAACTCAGCCTTGTGCCACATACATCTCTCGTGGGTGGAAGGGCTGTTAAATATTAACAGTCAACCAGATTTTTCATCTGTCGTACTCTATGCTTTGAGCAGAGAGGAACCCGAACTAGGTTTTGCCGAAGGGCAAAGATTCGTCCGGGGAGAGACAGGCACTGAACTCGTTTATACGGGCTCAAAAGGAAATATTTTTGACCGAGCCTACGAGCTCTGAGAACCCACGGTAAACTCGGCCTTGTGTCACATACATCCCTCGTGTGTGTGTGTGTGGGGGGGTGTTAAATATAACAGTCGAATAAATTGTTCTACCGAGGTTGTGACTTTTCGCAGCTGCTGTCTAACTATCTGCTTTGATCAGAGAGGAACCCGGACGAGGCTTTGCCGAAGGGCAAAGTTTCATCTGGGGAGGTAGACAGACCCTAAAAGCGTTTATGCGGGTTCTAAGGGAATATTTTTGGCCCAGCCTACGGGCTCAGAGAACCCACGGTAAACTCAGCCTTGTGCCACATATATCCCTCGTGGGCGGGGGGGGGGCTGTTAAATATCAACAGTCGAATAGATCTGCTCCAGCTGTGCTGGTCAAACTCTCAGCCTCCGGTCAGAGAGGATCCCCAGATGAGGCTATGTCGAAAGGCAAAGTCTTGTTTCGGGAAACAGCTACCCGACTCCGTTTTATATGGGGTCTATGGGGAATTTTTGGCCGAGCCTACGGGCTCGGATTTGCCCCACATTAAACTCGGCCTTGGGCCACATCCTACCTCGTGGGGAGGCTAGTAAATATAACAGTCGTATAGATCGAACGCTGGTTCAACCGACACACACTCACTAGTCATGTAATACTGTTTTACTTACTGTTTAATATATTATATATCTACAACACTTGTTTTGTTATTTCTTTAACCATTTAGTTGGTCACATCATAAAGAAAGCTGTATTAGGCACTACAAACGAAATTAGTTTAGAATAACTTTAAGAAAACATAGCACAGGTCATGCGTAGCTACGACTCACAATCAACATGACTGATAGTTCAGCATCTCATTCAGTGCTAAACAAGGAGGTAAGTGGAGGGTAAATCATTGTGAACCTTGTGGGGCGGGAATTTCGTAAAACATTTATCCATACTGAACCTTTGACAATAGATAATTATCTGCCGATAGTGTCATTAATATTTCATCGCTTTGCACAATCTGAAGTTACAAATTGAGAGGATTTTAAATTCAACGAATCGTATTTTAAGATTCGTAGAATTTTCTAATGATTGGCTTCATGGAAACATCACTGCTGTTCTAAGAGTTGTTGTTATTATTATTATTATTATTATTATTATTGGTAGTAGTAGTCCTAATAAAATTATTATCTATTTACTTAGTTTCTGTCTTTATTCCTCTGTGAAATATTCGACCTACCTTATAGCCAAAATAACCTCTAGAAAATCTATCAGAATATAAAACGATTGCATGTTAAACAGATAGTGGATAGACAGATGGGTAGATAGGAAGAGAAAGCGGAAAGAGAAGAACAAGAACAAGAAGAAGGGGGAGGAGGAGAAGAAGAAGAAGAAAAGAAGAAGAAGAAGGAGAAGAAATACCGAGAGAGAGAGAGAGAGAGAGAGAGACTCGTGTAAAAGATGCGACAAATTGCATAAAACGAAAGAAATATAACAGCTCTAATATTCTCACCGATCGTCATTATATTGAATAAAAGATGGCGCCAGAAATTGTATAAAAGAGTTTAGCACATTTCTGTATTCATAGACGCTGAAAACTAAAGTGGCCATTTCCGAGAAGGTGGCGTAAAGCGCAGGGGCGGGGGTTGAACATTCTCGTGCATAATATATAATTTCTGTTCTCGTTTGCCAAAAGCTGTGAAAAGCAGACAAAGTTTTAAATGGACCACAAAACGACCATTGGAAAACTGGGAAACTATATAAAAACCACATGGCGATTCAGTGCTGAAATCGAGAAATTATCTTCACATAGAAAAGCGATAATGTAAATAGTAGCATGTTTCATGATCTCTTAATCCTAAGTTGTAATTATTATAGGGAAAGAAAGAATATAGCTAGGAATTTTCATTGACATCACCAGCAGTTATCAGAGAAGTTTCGCAAAAACTGAAAATGCTCTCATAGTCTGCCGTCCGACATTAAGTAATGTGTTGCGTAATATCTGACAGATATTATCGCGAAAAATTGGATCAGATGGGCCGAGTTCAATCTCCGGTCTGGTCGTTTGAGTTTTGTTTATCACTATGATTTTTTGTACTGTTTATCAACGCTGAGTGCGTTATTTAATCAAAAATATTTTTTGTTTCTAATAATATTAGGTTGGTGCAAAAATAATGTCGTTTTCTCACATATGTTACTTATGTAAATAACGACATTATTTTTGCACCAACCTAATAATTTGTTTTTTAATATTGTGTTAACAATTTGGGGGAGTTAACAATGTTTGATTTTTTTTTTGCTAAATGCCACTCCTACTATTTAGCCCGCAGCTGATGGAGAGAACAGATTGATCTCCTGTTAATTTCCCTCTGAATGTTCTGCACTGCCTTAACAGGGTATTGAACTCACACTCTTTGTGTCCTGTCACTGGATCTAACTAACGCCATGTGTCCTTGAGGGAAATTAACAGAAGATAACTTATAACTGACATCCATTTAACATGGCACGTGGAACTAGAACAGTCTACCCCAGTGAGCGAAATAAAGGGTTCAGTTCGACATTGCGTACAACGGCCGAAAGTTTGTAATAAATATGGAGACAAAGATGAGGACAATAGTCCGAATAATGTAAATAGTGTACATAATACCTCATCTCAGAAATATAGACAGAGATCGATTCATGACCTTTTCAAAGGATATTTGCTCATAAGTGAACATAACGATCTCGACTAGTACTTGAACTCGGCTCTCTGACTTCACATTCCGAGCTGCTATCCGCTACACCACCCGCACATTCTCACTTTCTTGCAAATTTTTGCTTAGAAAATTAATCCGCCTATTCTCTCTTTCTGTTCTATCTAGAGGTCAAATATCAGTGTAGACTGGGATCACGAGGCTAAGAAAAAGTTAACACTAGGCAGTAAAGGAGTCAGCAGGCAACTGCTGCACTATATTTCACAAGAATTCGTATCAATTCACAGATAATAGAGAGCTATGGAAGCCACGACGAATCATTATATACTACGTTCGGAAGGAACGTCGTATTAAAGGCTTCAGCTGTATCTGTACCCGACATCTTTATATTCGAATTTTTTAAAATTTTATTTTAATTTCTAGCCTACAGTCGCTGAACAACGATCCGAAGAGTCGTGTCGTTCATTTCTCTCCGCACCGTGGGAGTTTGACCTCCTTTGCTTTGTTATTCATTTTGCGACCATTCACACGTTGACGATCAGGTGACTTCATTCGCTCAGTGTGAGGAATTAACCCCCAATAGACTTGACAGCTTCACGATGTTATCTTTTATTTGCATTATTTACTGTCATGATTTATCTTGGGATGCACAGTTGAACAGAGTGTCTGATTGATTCGTTTTATACGGCCTAACAACACATTACAAGCTATTTAAAGCTAGAAATAATAATGGTTTATTGATACGTAATATTTAACCCCCCAGCTGGGGAGAAGAAAGGTGGATCAATACCTTTCCCAGGGGCATCTGCACCATGTAAGTGAATATAAGAAACCCACCTGTAATTTGAACCCGTCTCTCCGATTAACAATTATGACTCATTACGCATTACACCCTACTCAACATGCCATCTTACAGCACCTGGTATTTCCAAAACGTCACAAAACTAGGTACTCGGAGTTGCTTTATTTCGGTGATCGTACGGGAGCCAATGTTCCAACATGCTATGGCCGTAAGTGTAATGGTTCCCTTGTTGCCTTTTTCACGTTGTTTTTATCGAACTTCTCTAGTTATCTGACCGTTGTCATATTAAAAGTTCTTCCGCCTTTTCATAGGTCTTATTTTCCGTCTTAGATGGATCATAATTGCCCTTCAACAAACCCAACGAAATAGAGTGGAAGAGTCGGTTTAGTCACCGATTATCGGACAACATTTTTAAATGTTTTTCTATCTTTAAAATAAAATGTCTCTTATCTTGACTCGTGTGAATAATGAGTTAGGTGAATTAAACAAAATAAATAACACATTATTGATTCACTTTCGTGCTAGACAATTTTCTTCTCCTGAATCTATCTTACATATTTATAAGTCATACAATTCATCCATGCTTTGAATATGTCCATTCCGAAATTCTCAAAAGTTATCCTGCTTTGTTTTGGGGCTGTCACTACGATCTCTAGTCAATATGAATTCTCAAACACTGGATATTTTCCAGAAATTCAGATTGGAAGATTAGCTAAAAAGTTAATAGGCAGACTATGAATGAGCGACGCTAGATCTGTGTAATCTTGTTTAAAATCTGCTGTTATCAGGAGCAAGTAATAGCTTGTTCATTTTAACGCTTCTAAAACAAAACTGCTTTCTATTAATCATCTGAGAGAACCCTTTTCTGATTACAAATAGCATGGCTAATGCTAACCTTTACACGTGTGGCTCGTTTCGCATTCTCCGGCTAACGTTCTCTGCTGACATGTAGTGGAAATATTTATATCGAATCAAGTGTTAAGTCTTAAGTGGTTCACTGTGTATATCTTATATATTTATAAGTCTATCATTCGTCCTTTCTTTGAATATGGCTGCCACATATGGTCCGGTTCTCCTGCTGTATATATATAAAGATTCTTAATAAAATCCAAAGAAGAATCAGCTATATTATTGGTCCTCATCTGGCAACTCGGCTTCAGTCACTTTCCCACAAACGTAATGTAAGTTCCCTGTGCTTATTGTATGAATACTTTTATGGTAATTCCTCAGATAAAATCTTCGCTATTGTAGGTAGAATTTATTAATTTAAGCGCAGTATTAGGTGTCAAAGTCTTATAAATTCGCAGTATTAGGCGTCAAGGTCTCATAAATTCGCAGTATTAGGCGTCAACGTCTCATAAATTCGCAGTATTAGGCGTCAACGTCTCATAAATTCGCAGTATTAGGTATCAAGGTCTCAAATTCGCAGTATTAGGCGGCAAGGTCTCATAAATTCGCAGTATTAGGCGGCATGGTCTCATAAATTCGCAGTATTAGGCGTCAAGGTCTCATAAATTCGCAGTATTAGGCGCCAAGGTCTCATAAATTCGCAATATTAGGCGTCAAGGTCTCATAAATTCGCAGTATTAGGCGGCAAGGTCTCATAAATTCGCAGTATTAGGCGGCATGGTCTCATAAATTCGCAGTATTAGGCGTCAAGGTCTCATAAATTCGAAGTATTAGGCGTCAAGGTCTCATAAATTCGCAGTATTAGGCGTCAAGGTCTCATAAATTCGCAGTATTAGGCGGCAAGGTCTCATAAATTCGCAGTATTAGGCGTCAAGGTCTCATAAATTCGCAGTATTAGGCGGCAAGGTCTCATAAATTCGCAGTATTAGGCGTCAAGGTCTCATAAATTCGCAGTATTAGGCGGCAAGGTCTCATAAATTCGCAGTATTAGGCGGCAAGGTCTCATAAATTCGCAGATTTAACCCTAAGTCCTATGCTAAGAGTTTATTTTCTAGCACTTCTCGTTTGTGGAACTCCTGGCTTAACACTCAACTTTAATCGTCAAAAATTTAAATCCTATGTCAACCGTTATCTACTGTCTTCTCGATTACACTTCAATTGTTCTCGCTCGATAATAATGCTTCTGTTTTTTTCTTATTATTTCACAATCAGTAATGGCCTATATCTTAGTGACTTTAATGCCTTGCATGGGGTGAGACGGGTACAAAAATCGCTTTTTTTATTTAAAGCTAGAGGAACGGATTAAAAATCAATTGAAAGAAGGTTCAACAGTTGGTTGTAACCAAGAGGAACAGCACAACGTGTAAATTGCAAAGTGAAGTTACCAAAATCAAACAGGTGCAATATTTTAGATATCTGGGAAGCGTATAATAAGAGGATTGAAAGTGAAACACGGAAATACAAAGACGTTTTGGGATAGCGAAAGGTGCCTTCCAGAAGCTAAACAAAGTATTACGAAATAGAAAAATATTCTTAGAAAGTTTTGTGCTATTATACGATGTCAGTCCTCCTCTATGATAGTGAATGCTGGATAATCTTGTTACAAATGAAGCAATAGAAATCTTGTTCCACAGAAGGATGCTGAGACTAATATTGACGAGTATGCGAGCAACATTGAAATTCTAGAGACAATGACAACAAAAAGGTATCCTATACTTAACATAAGGACAAGCCAGATGAAATTTCTGAAGCCACTTAATGAGAAAAGAAGGTTTGGAAAATTTAATACTCAGGTGACAAATTAAAGGCAAGGGAAAATGATGCATAACGTACCTGACGAGATTGGATGGCGGAACAGGTTTTTGAAGAGATGGCAAACGGACAGAATTTATTAAGAGCTACAATATGGAGTGATATAATCGCCTACTTCCAGAAGAAAAACGTCATACAGAAGATGAAGAAGTAAAAAATTGAAGCAAAAATTGAGATAAAGTTAAGGGCTATACTGCTAAGGTAGAAGATAATTCTCTAATCCTGCCGATTACACTGGTTCACAAAAATTAGGCAGGTATAAAAATGGATGTGCGAATTTCGGTGTGCTGATTTCTGACACGATATCCATTTTCACGTCTCAATCTTTGAGATATAAATTTAATACATCTACGAGGGTCGACTGAAATGTCTAAACGAATATCATTGTCAATGAATTCTATAGATGACAACGACGACGTCTGCTCACCTGTCGTGGAACGCTGGAATTTAAAAAGAATACAAGAAAGAATGAAGAATGATGGAGTAGAATTTTGAGCGTTAGGCGGTTAGGGTGAGGAAGAGGTTGCGCAGACCGTCATCCTCAGCGACTTGACAATGGAGATCCAAGTTCCACTGGAAAGGTGGACTCGAAACGACCAGCGGCTCAAATTAGCTTGCAACACTAAGCCAGAACCAGAAGTTAAAAATTGGAGATTGCCTAATGCGAAGACGGCGAAAGGTAGATGTGTCCGTCCTCTATAGGAGATACCAACAAAGTCTCCGGGGCTCTCTCCTTGGGATGCTATTTTTCTTCGATTTGTGTGACTCTACATCCACCCAGCGCAGCGTAGCAGGCTCTTCTTGTGCAGATTTTAGACTGGGACGGTGTAGCTACGATGTCAGGTGTTGAAGTCTTCTTGACAAGATGCAAGCGTAGAAAAGCATAACAGCTGATCGTCCTGCTGTTATACATGTACTTTCGTCTAGCAACTGCTACGTTTATGTCTAGGTCGGCGTATAAACTTCTCAGTTGAGCCTCGTACGTACATATATACAGAGAAGCCTGAAACCCAAAGGACTTACAGTTTCAGCATTAAACTACATATACAGGTATATGACGTCTATCTATGGATTCTGAATTCGAATTGATCCTTTGACACGCTCATGAAATGACGTAATTCGCTTTTTTAGAAATTAAAATGTCATATTTTATCAATGACTTTTGACCATGGAGAAAGGTTCCCGCAATATATTAAGAAGGTGGTGAAAAGATTTAAAGACAAGTGGAACCGCGCCCTGATGAGAAGACTCCTGCTGGCTGATTCTGCGCGACATCCCGGAAACAAAGTACACAAGAACGGCCAACAAAAAGCTTACTTCTGACTGCTGCCCATGTATAGCGTGTGTAACAGCAAAATTGTCCAAATCGTGTAACATAAAAATTGTCCAATTTTCAGATTAAGCTTTGAACCGTTGTATCTTAAAAATGATTAAATAAATCTTACTGGAATTCTCGGAGGTTTTTATAACACTATTGGACTCTACTTTGAAGAATAAGAATGCATTTAGCTCTAAGTTGAAATGATGATCCCTCTTGCTGTTGTGTATTCCTGATCCAGTTTTCCTTTCTACTGTTCCCCGTTTTTTTTAAACTTATTCACCGTTCTCTTGGCGGTTCTTGAATTGTCATCGCAGATGGAAGGCAGAGTATGAATGTTGGCATCATTAGTGATGGCTTGAATTGTCTTTTTCCCTTTGACCATTGCACAGGCCCGAAGACATGTTGGGGATGACACAAAACAATTTTAATCGGTTCTCGTTCTAATTCAAGGCATTTTTCAGTGTTTCTAACAACAAATGGTGCCAAGATGAGGAAATGTCTTATTTGAAAATCTGGAAAAAAGAAACTCAATTATTTGAGTCTCTTTTATATATTAAGCATTTTGTGGAATCGACACTTGTCGTTTGGACAATTTTGCTGTTACATCCGGTATATCTTATTCTCTCACAGACGTGATGTGGCGAGTACCTTACTTCTCTATCGCTTGTACCTTATAAATTGCCCGGATGAACTGAATCTTCTGGTTC
Source organism: Acanthosepion esculentum (assembly GCA_964036315.1). NCBI lineage: Eukaryota > Metazoa > Mollusca > Cephalopoda > Sepiida > Sepiidae > Acanthosepion > Acanthosepion esculentum. Next base: position 68,955,016 of record OZ038483.1, read on the forward strand.
CACCAGGTCTGGCCTCCACGGCTAGGACCCACCATGCCACAAATTTTAACAAATCACACACATTCCTTCCGTATTCTATCGACGTGAAATAATTACAGCTTATTCCAGCGAACCACTGCCCTATGGAACAGACTCCCAAGTGGAAGTTTCCCGATCACTACAGTTCAAATCTAGAGTCAACCGTTATCTTTCCTTCCTATCCATAGAAAATACCCCTTAACGTATCGTTCTACGTTGAGTGGCTGCCGGGCCTCGTACAGGGTGAACCTTACTGTGAGGAGAAATAAAAATTAAAGATCAAAGTCGAGTTTAATTCTCAGTTTTCTGCATCTGCGCCGTAATTTTCTGTAACGTAACTTTTTTAAAAATATTGTATAGAATAAACGTATAATATCATAAATATATGTATTATAGTAAAAACGGGATAATTAAAAGCAATAAAATAAATGTGATGGAGCAAAATTGTTTGGAAATTCTGTGATGTCAACGAACAATTTTGCCACTTTTGTGATGGTTGTCACTTTCGAAATGCACGTTCTAGTAGTGACTTTGTAATCGCAGAAACAGCTATAGTAACGCCGTTGAACAATTATTGTAACAGACGCCTTAGAATAACACTCGCACTAATAATACTTGGTTGATGATACTCACTCGAATAGAAATAGTATAGAAAAGAGCGACGTGTATGGTAATAGAGGATAGAATAGTATAACGATAATTTATTGTACAAAGGTACAAAGGTGGCACAAGGCCAAAGGGGGAATGAGGAAAACGATGGTCATCTTCTGTCTTAACATTAAAATTAGCTAGCCGCAAACACTGACCCAAACATATAAACAATATTCCTTTCACCAAAACAACTCATTCTTACATACCTCATACACCATAATGCCTCAGAAACTCTATGAAGTCCTAATTCGTACCCATATGTACAATTCATTGTCTGTAGGGGGAGGGGAATAAAATAACAATTTAAAAATCTAAAAACCCCAACGAGTATTTACAATAAGAACAAAAATATATACAACTAAACAAAATAGTGTTAGTATTACCAGTAGAATAGCGATAATATGTATTGTACAATATGTACAAATGTGGCACAAGGCCGAAAAAGGGGAACGGATGGTCAACTTCTGTCTTAACATTTAAACTTAGCTAGCCGCAAACACTGACCTAAACACACAGACCATATTCCTTTCACCAATACAACTCATTCTTACTTACCATTCTTACCTCATCCACAATAATACCTTAGAAACTCTATGAAGACCTAACTTGTCCCCATATAAACAATTCAATAGTAGGGGAGAGGGAATAGTATAACAATTTAAACATCGTGTATTTACAAATGAGTACAAAACTATATACAAGAAACTAAACAAATTAGTGTTAGTAATACAAGTAGAAGAGCGATCATTTAGATATCACGTGACTTCCTACTTACGAGTTTCCTCTATGGTTAATTCAGTAATGGGATCGCCTGTGTTTGGTCACTGGAGATCTATGTTCAACCTCAATTGTCGACAACGACGTATTATTCCTATATAACAGGTAACTTGAATTCACCACATCAAAATTTGTAAAAAAAAGAAACCTATTCATCATACCCACATCAGAGCATTGTTTTTCGTAAACCACTGTTCCAGTTAATCCTAGTCTGTTTCGAACACTTATTGATTGCCCTGTTAACGGGTCTGGGAACACGCAGACCGCACCACCAGAGAGACAAGACAATGGGGATCGTTTTTGGTCGGTTGCCAGCTGACACAAAGACACGCGAACAATGGTGAACGACGGTCGCAAGTACAAACCCGACCAGCTTCCACCAAACGAATCAGTCAGAAATTAGCTGCGTTAAACACGCCAAGACACTGACTTTTAATTTCTACTTAGCAATTTTTAACTTAATGTTTGGATAATGGTTTCTGTTGCTTTCAATCATTTCACCCCAAGTAAGGCTAGTCCTGGGTATGACGATCAACTACATCCTGGAGCAAGACCTGTGACTCGAGATTGGAGGTTTTGGGCAGCTTGGAACCACTTCTTAATTGCTGTTGTTACCAGGTGGTAGCACCTGCTAGCTTCCCAGCGATTGGCAATTAGTGAGCCTCCAATCAAAAAGAAAACACTGTGAAAGCGTGAAAGCGCATATTGTGGTAAAAATACCAGCATTGTGTTTTTGTATAAGGAAATTACCGATAACACATATGTAGTGAAAAATTACCAAAATTCATTTTAAAAGTAAAGTGAACAGCAATATATTTTATGGTAGAATTAGCAAACTATACATTTTATAGTAAAATTACCAAGTATACATATTATCTGTAGTTTGAAGCCATAAAATTGTCTTCAAAATGTTTACTTTTCAGCCTTAAATAACCCATAGAGGTAGACATACCGCTAAAAAAAATCCAGCAAACAACTGACATGAAAGAAATTTTCATGACATTAATTCATATAATATATTATAATTCCTTAAAGAAAATTAAACGCACATATCACTGTAGTAATTATCTCCACACAAACATATATATATATATATATATATATATATATATATATATATATATATATATATATATATACAAAAGCTGAGTATCATCTACCATGTATTCAACTGTGAAAGCAGAATAACATATATCATATTTATATTATTTCAAAGTTCGCAAGATAATTAGATTTCGGCATGAAATGACCTATGAGGTGTTGATGTGTCGTTAATCAAACTAATAAATGAATCAATCAATCTCATCAGACACGCTGAGTTAGTGTGTCCAGTATCGCAGTGTTAACAAGGGCCCACTTGTAGGACCGCTGCTCCTTTTGCTAAAACTACCGGATTTGTCTGCGTCTGCGATCTTCTCTATTGATATTTGGCTGTGATTTGATCCAGTGTCCTTTCTGTGCTACCGTAGATAATTACTACCTAATGACTCTTGTCACGATCATTAACAGCCTTTGGTCGACCGCTGAGCTGTCCACGATAAGCGATAATGTATTCCATTGCGTAATTCAGATGCATAAATAGCACACATATCAAGGGATACCAAAGGTCACCATAATTTCCAAAGTTCGATCTCTCTGTCGCCCATGATTATACTGCGTATATATTAATTAATTCACATTACCAGGAATGACGTCCCCGAGGTTTAGATTAACTCGGTCTCAAAGTACTTCAGCATTAAATGACCCATGAGGATTTGATATACCGTTAAACAAACAATTAATCAATCAACAAAACAATCAAGGCGATAAGATCAGTAAAACAATACGGGTTATTAAGTGTGAAAGAATAGGAGAAAGAAAAAAGATTATTAAGGAGCAAGAACAAGGAAAGAAAAGGAATCAAGAAGACAAAGATAAAGATTAACACTATATATATATATATATATATATATATATATATATATATATATATATATATATATATATTGTCATCCACAGATAGACTGTTTCGCTGTATCACAGCTCATCAGTGTGGCTAGACGTCCGGTTGCCTCTGGCCAGAATCGAAAACCGGCTGAATTCGCGTCAGTCGGAAATTTTACCCTGAAGCCGTTGGCGCACGGCAGAGAAGAAGGTGAATTTAAGCGTATTTATTTTTAGATAAACACACAGTGACTGCGAGAACTCGATTCGATTTACCGAAGAGTCTTGCATTATTAGCCGTAATAGTCACTGTTTACAAACCCACACATCCTCCCCAGAGAGCTCAATCGAAATAAATTTTTCAGGAGCATATATATATATATGTAAATGTCTACTCAAGTGTTCCTAAAATTTCAATAGTAAGATCGAACAACCGGCAGCGCGTAAATTTCCTACTATACTACGTGTCCAGATGTCTTAATTTATAGTGGATTATAACATCAAAGGAGACGATGGACAATAGTCCTGTGTTTAGGTAATATTTTATAGGGAAAAACATCGAATCTTTCGACTGCATCACATACACACACACACACACACACACACACACACACACACACACACACACACATATATATATATATCTTTATATTTCTGAGATGAGGTATTATGTACACTATTTACATTTTTTGGACTATCATCCTCATATGTGTTGCCATATTTATCACAACGTTTTGGCTGCATTACGCTCTCTCTCTCTCTCTCTTTCTCTCTCTGTATATATATATATATATATATATATATATATATATATATATATATATTAACGTAAAAGTATCGTTAATAGAACCAACAGACAACTTGCTAAAACTTAAAACTCTTATCCAGATAAAATCCCCGACAAAAAAAAATACTGAATAAGAAAAAGTCCTAAAGGCACACCTACCTACTCAATAAAGTGCTTGAAGCTTAGATTGCCCAGGCAGAGAAAAAAAAACGCTTTACAGCGTTAAATTCTATGAAAGGATGACCCTAGTCGTAATCTGAGTTTCACCCATTAAAAGCAAATAAATGAGGGAGAGACGAGTTTTATATAACCTGTGTCACATTCTTTCACTCTCAGTAACTCCTTGCATGTTAGTTGCATTGCAATTAAGCGGCTAAAATGCAAGGGGTTACTGCCGGTGAAAGAATGTGACAGAAAAGCGATATTAAGTAACGAGAACAATAAAATTGCAGGAATTAAGAGGACAGAAGATAAACGATTAACACTGCATTTAATTGATGCTCTAAACTGGCTGGAGGGCGAGAAGCCTAAAACGAGTTCCGCAGGTTTGCAAAAAACTTACGATTACACCAAATCTCAAAATGATGAGACCTTGCTGCCAATCTAGTACTGCGCTTCCTTCTTAAATTAAAATGATATTGTTCGTACATATCAGATTTTATACGTCTTGCGATCCTGTATTTATTATTATTATTATTACTATTATTATTATTATTATTATTATTATTATTATTATTATTATTATTATTATTATTATTATTATTATTATTATTAACCATGATACTTACCCTAATCCTAAACATAATCCTAACCATAACTCTGCCAGAATTCAATGACTAAATCTGACTTCAAACATCAACCTCGCCAATAAAAGATTTTTACGTGTTGATTTAAAACTTCAAATGAAATCTTGACAATGTTTCACACACTAAACGTTCGCCCTGGGCATGACGATATGCTACATCCGATAACAAGGCCCCTCATCGGGAGACTGAAGGTTTAGGAGCATGAAACTTCCTCTTAAATGTTGTTGTTCTCAGGTAAATCCTGATCCGGCGCAGTAGTACCTGTTACTGTCCATTTTATGGGCAAATAATGAACACCAAAAACAAAAACAAAAACCAAAAAAAAAATCAACAGTACATTTTTATAATAAAATGACTAATAATAATTTTCTATACCAAAATGATAATTAATGCACCACTAAAAAAATGAAAAAAACATCTTTTCGTAGTAAAATTGCCAACAAACATATTATGAACTACAAAAGGCAGTAGATATTGTAAAAACATACCTGTACTCTGAGAATATAAAATTACGTACAAACAATCAATAGTTGAAGCCATAAAATTGCGTACAAAATATTTAGATTTCATCATTAAAAGAACACATAGAGGTGATTATATGACGCTAAACAAATTCACACAACTAACCAACACACTATACGTATCACTGCGAATTACCTCGTTGTTGCTGCCCGCAGATCAACCTGTCTAAAAAATTATGCCATGCACGATATAAGGCGTCGTTTCCACGCGATAATTCATAATAATAATAATAATAATAATAATAATAATAATAATAATAATAATAATAATAAACAACTATCAACTACGCGTTATCTCGGGATTTGCAGTCAACATGTTAAATATCTATCAGTTGTCCGAACATCCAAGCCGACCTTAAGCAAATCTTGGCAAATATTTTATTGTATCTAGTTTTACTTTTCGAACGCACACATTGCAGAAGATTATTACCAACATAACATCACGGGCCATTTAATAATATAATAAATGCGATGTTTACTCGGTTTTCAATTATCCAGGCCCTGTGATAAAGTTAGTTAAACTCAGTGACTATTTACCGATGTTTCGCCTGACAAGGTTATGTCTAGTAAATATACGTACTGAATTGCAACACTGGTCTGGTCTTCTGCCAGGTGGAGCTAATACTATTAATTATTGTCTCTAGATTCTCAGCCTCCAAATCTATACCAAGGATTATTCCCTCTTGCCGAATCATTCAACGATTTCATAGCCTAGAAGCATAGTCATGAAAGACATACATGTAAATCATTCGTTGATAGAGTGAATCAATCTGAGGTTTCTTATTATTGTAGTTAGATTCGGTTTGGTTTGGTTTGGTTTGGTTTGGCTCGTTTTACGGCATATCAAACTTAATGGCTTATTTAATACCGACAAGATCTTTACTACTTGCATTTTCTTAAATCCAAAATAGTCATTGCTGGTAATATTTTCCAAAAAAGATACTGCTGGTATTGCTGGTAATAATTCTCTCCTTCAAAAATGCATTGCTGGTATTTTTTCCCAAATGTATTGCTGGTAATATTTTTTCAAAAAATGTACTATTGGTATTAAAAACTATTTTTACACTTTCATAGTGTTTTGACCCGAGTTTGCGGTTAACTATTTGCACATAGCTGGGACTCTAACATGTGCTACCATGACGGGTCAGGGTGGACCTGGGAACACCAGGGATTAAGAGCTGGTTCCGTGCCCCTTAAAACCTCCTGTACAGTGGCCTTGCTGTCGCATGTACTTTATCGTCTTACGCAGAACACGGATGTCGTTATTTTAGTTAGATACCAAATTTAGATGAAATAATTAAATAAGAATTATGATCCAATGACGATTCATTTCAAGGTGACGATAGAGATATTCAGCGGAGTTGTGACGAGAAGAATTGTCTTGTACGACATAGTAAACCAACTTTACTTCCAGTAGACCCAAATATACTGTTAGAATAGAACAGACGGTTGAATCTTAATAGTTCAATAGTAAAAACATTGCCAATCTAGTCGCAGGCTTAAATTCATACAGTCGAAGCACCAAGGAGGAAATATTGAAACAATTGCCATGGAAATATTTTCGGAATCGACATAGGAATGACACGTCACGTCGTTAATAAATTGATCGTAGTCGTAGGTCAAAAGTGATTATATTCAAACCCCACTTTAAATTTTATCAAGAATCCCGAGATATATATTAGGACCACCAGATCAGATATGACAACAGTGTTTAATGCAGAAACTAATGGTAAATTTATAAATGTTCAAGATGGATTCTGAATTGTCTGACGACACGGCGAGACAAATTTCCTTGCAGAAGACCTAACAAGTCATAGTGTTATTATCTCCATGCTTGGGGTTCAAATGATTAAAATAAAGCAAAAAGATGTCTGACTCATTCTAACATTCCGATAACATTCTAAGACCTTCTACTATGCAAGGAGAATATAGCTCAAAATGAAATATTTAGAAAAGCTGGAGCTGTTCGAGGCCCATCCCCCTTTGCAGCTTGATAGCATTCAAACTCATTTACGCCGCTTTCTAGTTGAAGATATATTCCCCGTTCTACAGTCGCAACCATATAGTCACAAGAAGAACAAGCATTTCATTTCTCTTTCCCTGTTTCTATTTTCACATCTTCATAAGAGCGCGTTTCATTAGTTCTTCCTTTTCAGAAAATTATGATACGCCATTCTATTTCCACGACATCGAATCTTTTATTTCCACCCTATACAAAATATAATGAGAAACACAACTATTCCCTTGCTACGTTATGAAACAGAATCCCACGTGGGTGCTTCTGTGAGCACGACAATATTTAGCTCTTTATACTCCGTACACGAATCGTCTTAATTTCCAACCACCTTCTCATTCATTCATGATACACATATTAATAATATCTACATTGAAAGTAACCAACTTCCGTTGGTGGCTCAAGAGCCTATTTTTGTGTGAACTTTATAATAACCTATACGCATACACGCATGATTTTAAATGTCAGCGCTTAGCCCGGAAATGTTCTGTACATTCGAACAAAAAAGAAGAGGTGGATTATTACCAACATAAAATCATAGATCATTTTATGACATAACAGACGCGATGTTTACTCGTTTTTTGTTTTTTTTTTAAATTATTCGGTCACAACCGTAGTGAAGCTCAGTGATTATCTGTCTTTGTTGCTGTTGACGAGCCTGCGTCTAGCAAATATACGCACTGAATTCCATCATTGGTCTGGTCTTCTGCCAGATGGAACTAATATTATTAATTATCGTCTCTAGATTCTCAGTCTCCAAATCTATACCCACGATTATTCCCTCTTGCAGAATCAGTCATCCATGCGTAGCTTCGAGCCGTAGTTAACAGAGACAGACATGCAAATCATTCGTTTATATAGTGAGTCAGCTTAGCTTTCTTATTATTTTAGTTAGATACCAAATTTAGATTTAGTAACCAGATAAGAATTACAGTCCGATGACGATTCATTTAACGTTGAAGATGTACAACTGATTTGTTTTGCCGGAAATGTTCACTCAGCAATTCTAAAAGCAACTGTTTTAATGACCTTCCCTCTTTGGTAACACGAACGTACGAATACATAACGACTAATAGATTGTGAACTAGGCCCCATCGTTTTACTGTTGACATAGATACATGTAAGCTTTCCTTATATTCGAACAGTTTCTTTTCTCGTACTTTTCCACCGTGTAAACCTATTCCGTTTAATCGCTTACCTGCCACATACGATCTTCAAACATTAAAATGCAACGTCAATCACAACCTTCTGTCTTTCTAGGACCTCTACACTTATGATACTTTCTCCACACGAACGTCCTCTCATTCTATGTCACTCTCAGTATCCCCCTGTGTCATAGTGGCATTATCAACTTGCCGAGAATGAAATTAATTTAAAAAGTAAATAAACGTAATTGAAGGGATATTTTTATTTTTATTTTAAACATTGTTTTTTTTTTCATAAGCTATAGACATTCTCGCGTTACTTGGGGTGAAATTAATAAAACAAATATAAAAAAATATTTTTTAAATTGTTTTTCTGTTCATATCAAGTCAACCTAAGTAGAGCTTAAGCTGAAATTCCCAACGAAAGAACGGATTACAATTCGAAGATTATATAGGATTAAAACTAGATTACTGGAAAAGAAAAAAAATAATCCTGTCTTTGAAAGATGTCATTCACTCCGCAGAAACCTTTAAAGAATACAGACCGTGAATCCCCCGAGAAAGGTCTATTACTGATTTCGATACTAATCGCTCTCGGAATATTTACTCTTACACTTTTTCACCAAATACAAGGTGTAACAGAAATACCTCCTACATGATTGTCAGACATTAGCGAGACGAAAACATCCTTGCCACACTGATGTCTTACTATTATGTGGGAGGTATTTCTGGGAGTTATATCTGGGATGTATTTCCAGCTCCCTCAGACTCTCTCTCTTTGTCTTTCTCTCTATCTCTCTATGTATGTGTGTTGCTATATATATATATATATATATATATATATATATATATATATATATATATGTCATCTACAGAGACACAGTTTCGAGGTTTCACAGCTCATCAGTGTGGCTAGACGTCCGGTTGCATCTAGCAATATATATATATATATATATATATATATATATATATATATATATATATATATATATATATAGACCAGATACAAAAGCGTTAAAAAAAGTATCAAATACTTTTACTTTAATCAAAATATACTTGCGAAACATTTACATTTAAATAGAAGTGTACTTTATCAACAAAAGAACAAGTGGAAATTATAAGATTTTTATTGATTAACTTAAACAAACATTGAAAAAAGGATTTTTTGGGTTGGTCATAAAGATAAGACCATGTAAATAAAAATAGCAAATACAGAACAAATAAGTCACGACGACAGTTTAATTCTCAGTACATCCTCCATTTTTGTGAATTACTTCGAAAATTCGCTTTGGCGTACTCATTATTAATTTCTGCATGAGAGTGCTTGAGATGCTCGCCGAGGATCCATAAACTGCAGCACAAAAAGCATCCACAATTTCAAATTGCGATCTGGAGAGCGTTGTGGATTGCAGCATTGTCCTGCTGCAAAATCCAGTTTTCTCAACATAGGTGAGGTCCGTCAGTAATTATCGATGCTTTTCTTAGCATCAATGTAACTAGCAGCTGTTTGACAACTTTTTCCCTCCTGTATCTCAAGAGTTCCACTGTACAAAAATGATCCCAAGACCATAGTTGATCCACCTCCACTGTGTCGTGTAGATAAAATTTCTTTTGGGATAAGTTTTGCATGCCAGTAACGCTGAAAACAGTCTGGGCCATCAAGATTGAATTTTTTTCTCTTCTGAACACAACACTTCCTTTTATTTATCCACATCCCGAGTTTGATAATCGGAAGCAAATTGTAAACGAGAAGTTTTATGGCAAAGAAGAAGGCGAGGCCTCTGCGTCCGTTCCCAGTTTTTAAACTCTTTCTTACATAAATGCCGTCGAATTGTTCGAGAGCTGAATTCAGCATGCTTCGCTTTTATTTGATTTGATGTTAGGCTTGAATCTCGCCTAATGCGTCTGTCTAGAGATTGTGATATTTTATTGGAGCAACCGCTTGACTTTTTGGAAGGATACGCATCCGGATTTTTAATGGAGTTTACAATGACAGTTCAGCTACGGCCAATTTCATTTCAACAATCCTGCCCTGTTCGAACTTTGTTAAAATTTTACCCTTAGCGATTTTAAAATCTGAAATTTAATACTGGAAATGAGCTACGTGGATGTCTACATGCCTGAAGCTATGAGCACACTGACTAGTTCTAAAATATTTGTACAGTAATTTGTTTTTTCACACATGGTCTTATCTTCATGACCAACCAAAAAAAATCGTTTTTCAATGTTAGTTTAAATTAATCAATTAAAAGCTTAAACTTTTCATTCGTTTGTTGATTAACAACATTTCCTAATAAAATGTAAAGCTTTCGCAAATATATTTTGATTAAAGTAACATAATTTTATATTTTTTTAACTTTTTTGTACCTGTTCTTAAGATTTTTACCAGTGGTGTATATATATATATATATATATATATATATATATATATATATATATATATATATATATATATATATATTCCTTCATATTTTACTAACTCTATTTTCCATTTCTTTCTCAAACCCCACTTCCCCCTCTACTTTCTTATTCTCTACCCACATTTTTTTCTCTTTATCTCGTTTCCTGTGAGATGACTCATTAAATAGGTCAATGTATGATCCACCATCTCTCTTTCTCTTAAATATCTTAATAAAAATAAATTTAAAATTATTCCTATCTCTCACCTACCTCTATAATTGACGTTGCTTAACTTATGTGATCAAACGGGAACCGGTGTTTCGACGTGATGTGTCCGTAAATTGTGAAAGTTTAGAGGGACCAAGGAAAACAACACAGAACCTACCTAGCAAGCTTGAGTAAATGGATGGCGGTGCAAGGTTTGGGTTAAAACATGACAACACAATAGCAAATTTATTAAGGGCTACGAAGGAAATTGTGCAATTCCGAGCCAGTATCCATTTCACCACCCGCGAATCTGGAAGTCAAAGCCCTGGTAGTCCCAATCGGTTACCCATCTAGGTATTTAACAGACATGACGTTGCTTAACTTCTGTGATATGGGGCTAAGTGTCGAATATGATATACATCCAAATCATGAAGACACTTAATTTCTTAAATCAATTGCCACCACCTTTAAGTTCTGGGTTGAGCTTGAGGGCCACGAGACGTTCGAGCTGGCTTGGGAGAACACCGATCTAATATGATAGTTGAAAGCTCAATGTCTGCTCGGTGGTGGTGGAACTCGTCTTCTGTCTCTTTCTGATCCTAGGAAAAAATGCCCATTTCGTTATCATTTTTTTAAAACGGTTTCGTTGTTAAGATGCGCCTTCCATGGTATTTTTTAGTATTCACCTTTAGAGCTACATTTACATTGCTTCAAGTTTCCTCTCCTTATGTGAGGAAATTGTACAGCATTCACTGCCATATAAAAGGAGTTCTAAAGCGCTGTAGACGATACCACTAAAAGAGAAATCAGAGCGATCCACTATGGCGTATCCTGTCCGAGTTCTGTGTTTGTTTGAACCCTTGAACTAAACTCAATTATTTTCTGTCGCTCGATATAGAGGGGGGGCATTTTTTCTTGTAATCAGTTTCTTTCTGCTACACTCGTTTCCACTTAAGTCTATTTACCAACATGATAGAGAGATAAGATGAATTCATACCTCGGTGTATTATAATGTACGCGACTCGACCGAGATTCGAACCTGACTCTACGATTCTTCAATCCGAGCTGCTAACAATCAAACCATCGTGTCTTTACGCGGATGCCTCCCTCTTCTTAATATTTTGCTTTGTTTCTGGAAGTTTTATTTCTCTATTCCTTACTTTGGAATAAAACTTGGAGATGAAGATAAAAATTAGGCACCTAACATTGTCTGCTAGATTTGTGTTGAAGAAATACGACTCTGACCAAAATGCAAATTAATAGATTCGGAATATCAAGTGAATAAAACTTATATAATAGTAAAGATTACTATGTTCGTTGCTGTAATATAAAGGAAAGAATGTTTAAAATAATTCATATCCTTTTCATCAGCAATACGAATTGTACTAAATACATCTAATCTACTAATCCCACCTCCACTTGTTAATACTGACTTTAAAAAAATCATTTCGCCCCTAAGAATGGCGATAGTGTCAGTAAGACGCAAGGGGTTTGTAGTAGTGGAAGAAAAAGACAATATTTTTCTGAGGTAAAATGACTATGAAAAAAAACGTTTCAGAAAGTAAGAAAATGGCGATTAGCTTTGCATTTAAATTTTTGAAGATTATCGTATTAGGAAAGTAAAAAGGCGAAATAGATTTATGCAGGTGAGACGTGCTACATATAGCTAATTCAACAGTAAATTAATGAAACTCAGTTGCCCATCAAGTCGTACGCTTAAACTCATGTGGTCGTGGTATCAAGAAGCATGAACAATTGCCATGAAGATATAGAAAAGGTAGATGGAAACCACGTCGTTCGAGATGACAGGTCGGATGCCAGTAACATAAGAGTTCCTTCTTTGGTTTTTATCGAGAATTTCGAGATATATAAACGAAGCTGACCCGATATATCAGTAATATTCCATGCACACATGAATTGTAGATTGATAAATATAGAATATTTTACACGACTAAGTGAACCAACCTTCTTGGCAGTAGAAATAGCAAACGATTCAGTTTAATCGCTTCGCATCTTGACATTGGAAAACGTGAGACCAAGAAGGCGCAATGAGTTGCTTTAACTGCAGGTTAGCATCCAACATGGAAGGGAAAACGGTCGTCTACGATGATTAAAGGAGAGCGATTTCGTTTTGAATGAGTTAAAAATTTCAAGCCATTGATTGACCCAGTTAACAACTGATTGGGTGTCATTTTCGAGAGCAGGTGTCATTTTCGAACTTCTACTAAAACAACAGTAAATAGTATATATATATATATATATATATATATATATATATATATATATATATATATATATATATATTGAACGATAAAAATTATTAGAAAAATCAATTAAAATCTTCAGACATACTGGGTTGTAGATTAATATTATTATGCTTTTATTATTATTATTTCATTTATATTCCTCGACTAGTTTCGACCAACATGGCCATCATCGATATATATATATATATACATGCATACATACATATATATATATATATATATATATATATATATATGGTGTTCTTTGTTCCAATTTTTAACCATTATTTATAATTCATTAATTATTTGTTGCTGATTAATAATGCTTACTTCTGACTATGTGTGTATTCGTAGTTCGTTATTTTGTTTATTATTTACTCAATTTGATTACTTATTTATTGATTTGTATTCTTTTATATTATTTCAATATTTTAATCTAATTCAATTTATTTATTTTCAATATTTAAGTAACATAGTAAAAATTGGTTTTCGTATCTGCATTTTGAGATGAGTTCTGGTCGTTTATTTAGCACTTTGTATTTGTCTGGGAAAGTAATTATAGCTATTTTCTCGCTCAGACAGAATTCACAGTCTTTGAATTTATTGTTGTAGGCTAATGCTGATTTCGTTCATGTCCATGATAGTTTTGGGATGATTTGGTTTTTGCTTTTAATTTCCAATATATGTTCAGAAAGCTTTGTTCTGTTCGCACATTTACTATTTGTAAAGTATGTTTTGTGTATATAGTTTCTTTGTTTCCTTCACTTACTTCTACGTAAGATTTGTCCTCGTTATCTGCTAATTTTACAGTGGCTTGGTATATTACATTGTTTTGCAGTCAGTTACCGTTTAAGCGACATTCGTTCATTGCTCTGCAGTTACATGTCAGTTTGATTTGTTCAGGTGGTTTGTTGGTTGATAAAACACCTCTATTGCCACAGATTAAAAAAGAAATAAAATTAAACTTATTATATTCAGAAACAACTTTCTCTTAGTAAAGATAAATTTTGCACCATATAAAAAGATATATTCTTTTGTTATGGTATTGCTCTAAGTGGTCTATTCAAGAAATGTAGCAATGATTACAATACAGAAATATTGATATTATTAATATCTTTATTTAAATCAAGTCTGATACGAGTACGCGTTCATAAGATTATGCGATGAAAACATTCTATATGTATTTTTTAACAGTTTTCAAAGTTCAGCAATGAATCAATACGCAGAAATAACACAAGACATAATAACTTCTTTTTTTTAAACCTGAGTTATCAATGTTTTAATGGCGTACTGTTAAGGTACAGCGCGCGAAATTCATCCACATTCATTTTTGTTTTATTTCCGTTTTCTCCTTGTTACTCGTGCGCTATTACTGTAATTATAAGCAACAAATACACGTTGGCTAAAACGAGATTTAAACTATTCTTCATTTACGTTGCCATATCTTTAAATGGCGTGAGTGATCATAGCTCTCCACAACTTCTACTTTTTCATGCAAAATGTATTATTTTACCTATTGAACTACAACGTCGGAATAGGCCATGCATTTAATTTCACACCTGGCCATCAAAGCAATCTAGATGCAGCGTTGAACTGAGAAAGCCCCCAGCTCAGTTGGGCACGGGATTTTACAATTTTCGGCGGTGACGCTAGAGGTGAAAGCCTGTTGCTACGACTACGCTTGATATGTGAGAAAAAACCGTTGTACTGATGTATATGTAAAAGAAAAGGTGCCAGTGAGAATTTTGGCAGTCTCACACACATCTCAGATAGAATGTAAGGTGCACGTGTCGAATCAGTTGTGTTGGGGCTAATCCACATACCACCGGAGAGTGATTAGCAAAGTTAGAAGTGAAATAGAATGTAATTGTAGTTTCAGGTCACGTCATTCCATTTGTTTGCTGTTCTCATTCGATCAGTGAGATTAAGTAATGTCTAGCCCGGCAGGTAGTTAGATGGGGTTTGCTTAAGAACACCAGGTACTGTAAGCAATCTCCTAGAATCTGGAATAGGTTTCTGCTTTTAATAGCCCACAAAGGGTTGATCAACCTTAAAAGAAATCAACAAATCAGCATCATTAATCCGGTTTCATCATTTACTGCTATCATTTAGTCAGAACTCCGTCACTTCATTGCACCAATGCAAAGTCTATTTGTTTATTAATTTCCCCCAAACTCGTTAATAATCTCCATAGGATCATTTTTGTTTCTACTATTTTAATTTTAATTTAAATTAATATTAGAATTACACTTTCTGGGAATTTACGCTCCCGACTTCAGTCACCCTCTTATAGACGTGATGTGGCTTCCCTCTGTCTTTTCTACAAATTTTCATGGCAAGTATTCAAATGAGCTAGCTTCCCTACATCAATTTAAGCGTGCTACTAGATTGGCATCTAGGCCCTATCCTTTTACTGATGTAAGATTTAAAAGCAACCATCACTTCTACTCTATAAGTTTCTTTTCTAGCGCTTCCCGACAGTGAAACTCCCTTCCTCTTACTTACTACCCTGATAACTGCAATATTGAAAAATTTAAATGCAACGTCAATCGCCATCTTCTGTTGCCTTGACCCCCGACTGGAATTGAGGAATCGGTGAGCTGATTTCGAATGCCAGTTGAATCTATTACATCCATCTACGTGATAATAACTTTGGCAAAGGTATGAATCCTCTTCTTCTCTCCCCCCCCCCCATCAGCTATGTGTAAATAACACGACAGACTGGGTTGTATAGCTTTGGATGGCAAGTGGTCTACCGCAGAAAGAAATTGCAACATACAGCGGGAAAAAAACCTGCCTAGTCAGTCATGTATCGAAAGAAAGATACATGATCGCCTAAGCGTGTATCACGCATGATACATAACTGACGGACTGGCGTATAATGTAAATAACGATGAATCTGCATTCGCGATACTCAACATATTTGAAATGCCCGTCGTGCAATACAGGTTTATTAGACGATATTCATTTCTGCTTCGAGGAATAACCGTTCTTTTTTTAATGTTAGAACAGTGCGCTTCAACACCTCGTATTATGACGGATAATCGATGGCAAGGCCCATCCTGCTTTGAGAAAATCTTTTTATCTTATCCTATTCAAATTAAAATAATCATTTTTGATTGGAGTATCTGGTGAGAATCGAACAAAACATAAATTTAATGATATGCAAAACTGATTGTATCGCAAACGGCTATCTAATTTTCCAATATCAGGATTAATGCCCTCATCTTAAGACTCTAGATTAGAGGATTAAAGTGGTTTGTGGATTTAGCGGGAAAGTCCTACATGGGCCGGACAGTCAGTATTTAGTAGTGAGGAGCAGCAATATCTGAAAAGTACTTAAAAAAGAGAATAAGATGATATATATATATATATATATATATATATATATATATATATATATATATATATATATAT
>OZ038483.1:68974427-68999427 GCA_964036315.1 Acanthosepion esculentum
AAAGAGACAGAGCGAGAGAGAAGAGTCCACATGTAGTATTTAAAATAGATATGTTGGTTAATCGCACCAGCCAAACAAAAAACAAAAAAAACACCGTTGGTGAGTCTTCCCCGTTTCTCCATTTATTTCTCGCACTGCTGATGAAGGACACATGCGTGCCTGAAAATTCCGGACTAATAACATTAATCTCCATGTTTCATTTCTGTCCTGTTATTAACAATTAATATATAATAATTTTTTTCGCACTAATCCCATTGATACCTTTTCGTTTTTCCTTGTTTTAATAATTAACCTATCTATTTTATATATATATATATATATATATATATATATATATATATATATATATATATATATATACACGATCCGATGAGAACGAAAGTAATATTTTAATTCCACCGTTCACAGCATTAATAAAAAAAGGGCTCGATACTGATAGTAGAGTAATAATTATTTATTATAATTTTATCATATAGACAAATCCATTTTATCATATAGACAAAACCAAAATGCTTTTGTCTATATGATAAAATTATAATAAATAAATAATATATACATAAATATCTATCTATCTATCTATCTATCTATCTATCTATATATATATATATATATATATATATATATATATATATATATATATTCTGAGGAATAATGCCCCAAATATTATAACAATTTTATCTATCTATCTATCTATCTATATATATATATATATATAGATATATATATATATATATATATGTATGTATGTATGTATATATATACAAATGTAAAGGAACGAAGAGTAAGATTTCAGCGTTCAAAACATTAATTTAAAACAAGTCTCAATTAAAAAGTAGAGCCGTAAATATTTATTTATTATAATATATATATATATATATATATATATATATATATATATATATGTAATAAAAAACAAATAATATATATAGGTGTGTGTGTGCGTGTGCGTATATGATAAAATATAATAAATATGTGTGCGTGTGTTTTTTAAAATATTGTTTGAATGTACTCTATATCTATGGTTTAAAGTGATCAATAGCAGTTATAGAGTGTATGAAAATATAAAAGCGGACATTGAAGTCAACACTCAACGGCGACAATCTGTTTCTTGTTTTTACGCAATCCACATGCGTAACGTTTCAACTACAGTAATCTCCAAGACTGAGTTATTAATATATGTCTCTCTTGATTCCTCTCTCAACTTCTTGTTCCAGTGTTTCCTTACAGTATTTTTATTCACTCATACAAGCGTTATACAATCTTAATAACTTTTGAAAAAATAATTATTATTAGGTTATAATGAGTTTTGAACTCACGATTACCAATATACTCGTAATCTAGCGAAATTAGAAAATCGTGTTAAATCAATTGCCGTAACAAAGACAACTGCAGTAGCAACAAAAACAACAGCAATATCAACAAAAATAAAAATAAAAATAACAACAAATGCTACAAATATTGCAAAACTAGACAAGTATGTTTAAAATGATATTGCAGAAATCAAATGAAACTAGTACAACTGTTCCGTTCATGCCTGATGCAGTTGCATCTATTCATGAATACTTTAATAACGCAATAGAAGGTGTTACTTTTATGTAGTATTCGAGAAGGGACGAAGACATTTTCCAAAAAGATTGCCAGAACTGAGCAGATTATTCGGAGTAGAGAGCCACAACACTGTATGCAAAAAAGGGAAAATAATATTCACGCATGCGCATATTTTCCTACAGGGTTAAAAGAGTTTCTACCACCTGGCACATCCGTTGCCATGCCCAGAAACAAATTTTCAAAATTAAATAGTGGCAGATGTTTTTGTCAAACATTGACCTGTCAGCCTCATATTTATAAATGCAAGTGAATGAAAGATGTACAATATTGTTAATAGTTAACACCTACGACATATATATATATATATATATATATATATATATATATATATATATATATATATATATATATATATATATATATATATATGCACATTTCATTAAAAACGATTGACAAGGTGCTTTTATTTAGTTTTTTTATATAATTTCTCGTGAGATCTAATAAAGTTTTTCTTTTCAGAGGATAAATTATATAAAAACTGTCCGAATGGAAACTTGAAAATGGCTAAATGTATAGCCGAAAGCGCTCGGATAAAAAGAACATTCGGACAGTTTTTATATAATTTATCCTCTGAAAAGAAAAACTTTATTAGATCGCACGAGAAATTATATAAAAAACTAAATAAAAGCACCTTGTCAGTCGTTTTTAATAAAATGTGCATGAAACAAGGATTGCTGCCTAAATACTCAAATTTTATATATATATATATATATATATATATATATATATATATATATATATATATATATATATATATATATAGTTTCATAAGCTACGGTTTGTTGTCAAAGTGGCACGTAGCATTTAGCAGTAAGTCATGGATACGATACTAACTCGATTTTACCGTTTTATTTGAACGAGATACCCATAAAAAGCTAAAGTAAACAGCAACATCCAGAAAACATACAAGTATTCTAGAGAATAGAGAGTTACTAGTTCAAACTCAGATAGGAGAAATTTTCCAGGAGCAATATGAAATACATGGGACAAATAATTGACACAAATTGACATAGATTAGACCCACCAAGGACAAGCGTTATTAAAAAATATACCTCATCCGACAAACCTTGCTGCTTTAAAATCATTTCTAAAAAAAGCAAGCTATTGTAATCCTTATGTGCCAAACATGCTTAAATTTAAATAAATTATTGTAAAAATGTGCGGTGTAGAATGGCGACAATCTTTTGAAGACATAAAGAACATGTCAACATCTGAATTAACGCATTTTAATCTTGATTCAGAAATATTAGTAGCATTAGATGCTAGCGATTATGTCATTGGAGCAGTTATTTGTCATAAATTCAAGAATAGTAAATAAAAGCAGTTGCCCATGCATCTAGAGCGCTAATAACGAATGAAAAAAATTATAGCGCTAGCTATTACTTTGAGAGGAAATTTATTCTGCAAACATGTAAGCGGGCATAATTGATTATCGTTGGTTTTAAAAGAAGTATTCCGACACATACTGATAACAGGTTTCAACTTTGGGAAAATATTTTACTAAACTATGATTATTTATTTAACAGACGATCTCAAATATAAGTCTTCGTTTTAAAGCACTCTTTAAATTTACCAGTAAAGTAGCCTGGGTGTCTATTTTACCGGGAGATGCAAAACAGTCAAATAGCCTATTGGGTTTGTCTTTATAGTTTAAAGTTTCTGGTATTTGAAGACTTTTGTTTTATTCATACAATTTAAGTAATCTTATATTTTACTGTTATTGATAAAGAATTATTGGAATTAGTTTGTTATTCATGTGTTGGTTCATAAATGATTTAAGTATATATATATATATATATATATATATATATATATATATATATATATAGATGGAATGATATTATGCTAAAAGACGGTTATATTTTAATTGATTTAATTAAAGGAAAACTCTTTTGCAGATTTGATAATTACAATTATAGAGATGAGATAAAAAGCCTCGAAGTGGCGGAGTTTATTAGAATCTGCTTACAGGAAAAAAATATTCTTGGCACAACATAGACCGAAGGCGGAAATAATGTTAATTTGTTTACAGTAATTATCTTGGCAGGTAACAACGGAAGGCTCGGCATTTTCAGCAATTAATATCTGTTTGTAATCCATTCCTTAACGCTCTCTGTCTCTGTCTCTGTTCTCTCTCTATCTATCTATCTATCCATATATATATATATATATATATATATATATATATATATATATATATATATGTAAGGGGTGGTGGTGGTAGTGGTGATAGTGGTAATAGAGAGAGATTTGATATTTGATTTAATTTTAATAATAAACGGTTTCTGTGTGACAAAAATAACCTGAAGCAAAGCAAAGATGATTTCATACGATTGAAAAGAAAAAAAACATTCGAAAAATAATTTATTTTATTCTATTAATATATACGCATAGTATATTTCTATCTGTCTCTCTATCATTCACTTTTTCTGTCTGACTGTGTTTTTCTGTCTGTTTCTCTCTATCTATATTCATTATCTATCTATCGAACAATTTCAGTTTATCTATCTGTCGCTTTCCGTCTGTCTATCACAGTCTATTAAGAGCTATCTACCACAGTCTATTAATATCTATCTATCTATCTATCTATTGTTGATTATGAATAAATTATGTTTTATTTCATCAAATTGGAACCAATATCTTGGAGAATACGCCAAGATATTGGTTCGAAGAATTACTTACCATAATTGTACTTGTAGTCATTTTTAAAGATTATGCCGTATGTTTGAGTGTTTACTGAATTCCTTGCCATTTTTCTGCTATGTCATTTTATCATATGTGTCGTAATTGATCTCACCTGTCTCTCTCTCTTTCTGTGTATATATATATATATATATATATATATATATATATATATATATATATATATATATATATATATATATATATATATATAATAAATTAATTGATTTAAAATATGTTTTTTCGCTACACAGTGATAACCATGTTTCAGAAATGGAAGCTAAAGCCCTTGAATTTAATTTAGTTATTAAACCAAAGACATTAGTTCCATTTCATCATCAAGCGAATTTTGAAGTAACTTACTTTTTAAGTTGTAAGTTACTCCAAAATTCGCTTGATGAGGAAATGGAACTAATGTCTTTGGTTTAATAACAAAATTAAATTCAAGGGCTTTAGCTTCCATTTCTGAAACATGGTTATCACTGTGTAGCGGTAAAACCATATTTTAAATCAATTAATTTATAATATTAATGCTCTGTAAATTTAAATTTACATTGAGCACTATTGTGTAAAAATAAAAATATCTATAAGAACACCGGATTTTATATCTTACTGTTATATATATATATATATATATATATATATATATATATGAAAAAATAAAAAGTCATTTTATGTTTAAGATTCTTTTTTATAGATAAAAGTATTTAAGTAAATGCTCTGTTTATAATAAACAGTCTGATATAACATTTACAGGCCTGAATGTACGAGAAATTTTAATAGAAAATATTCGTCCTCCAACAGGATCCGAACCTGTATCCTATACGGAACCGTCATATAGCCTGACATGCCTTAACCGTTTCGGCCACCCGAGAATCGCTCGGTTGGCACGGTCGAATTTACTGCTTATAAACTTTAATCTTCCATGAATCTCTCACGTACATTCATAACTGCTCATGGCGTTTCAAATGTAAACAATAACGTAAAGTAAATCTCGAAAGCTAAACGATACTATGAAAGTCAGACTCATGTAAATTTCGTCTTTTAGAAGAAACTTATTATTTTAAAACAGTTAAATAACACCGACTTACTGAACAAAAGAAGTGAATTGGTCGCTTCATGTAAACATAAAAGTAAACACCTGTTCAAATACATTGAGCTCGATTAAAATAAATTTTAAAGTAGCTTTTACTGTAACCTTTATTAGTATTAATATAATATGCAACATCTCTTAATATTCATAGCACCACGCATTAATAGTATTTTCATATATCTATATAAACATTATATATCGTACTTGATTATTTTACTACGTGTGTATATATAATTTCATCTTGCATGTATAAGATTAGTTTTTAAATGCATTATATACATCGTCTTAACATATAATTAAGATAACATCGAGAGAGCTAAGTTTATTCCATAAGGTATTAATTTAGTAATATATTTTAATTAGCACCAGTTATTTCTATTTCCACTATCGAAGGTTTTTATGCAAAAAAGAAGTCTCTCTGTTTACGTAAATGAATTTTACGTAAATGAATTTTTTTAAAAACAGAATTAACATAAATTATTATTTTAAACTTTTCATCTTTCGACCTTGAGATTTTGATCGAGATAAATTACAATTAATTAATTTAAATATAATAGACAGTAATAATAAATTGAACAAGTCTTAACTCACAATTTTAAATCAACACTACGACCGCGAATTTCATAACGATCAGTGAGTATCCTGCACCTGAAGATTGCATAGCCGCATGAAACTCTGAGTCGTGCTATCGAAGTGGGATATTATATTCACTAATATATACTTAATAGCTGTTTTATATAATACTGAGCACTGTTTTTATAACATCTGAGAGAAATATATATGTACGTGCAATTATAAGTGCATATATATATATATATATATATATATATATATATATATATATATATATATATATATATATATATATATGCACTTATATATATATATATATATATATATATATATATATATATATATATATATATATATATATATAAGTATGGACCTAAAGAGCCAGGCAAACCTACCTAGGTTTCACCTACGCAGATTGTCAGGGTACCCTGACGATCCGCCTAGACGAAACCTAGGTAAGTTTGCCTGGTTCTTTAGGTTCATACTTAGATATGGTCTACTTAGTGTATTAGGCACTTTGCTTAGTTATTTTTGTTTAATCGTGTTGGAGGTTTTTTTCTTTGGAATCTGAGGCTTGGATTCTGGACGAATGTTTTCGCCTGAATTACATGTTCTTAGTTCTTTCTTTTTTTATTCCTTATTTTTCCTTGGGTATTGGTTGGTTCATTTGCAAGCCAAAAACACATAAGGTTTTTTCCAGACGAGTATAATTACATATATTTATAAGATTATTATTATTATTATATATATATATATATATATATATATATATATATATACATATATATATATATATATATATATATATATATATATATATATATATATATATATATATATATATATATATAAAAGTGAACATTGAAGTAAACACTGAGAGGCACTAAGTGTTGACTTCAATGTTCACTTTCATATTTACACGCGCTCTATCTCTGATATTGAGCACTTTATCCCATAAATATAATCTTAAGAGTATATTTCTTCATATATATACATATATATATATATATATATATATATATATATATATATATATATATATATATATATATATATAGTAGTTTCACACACCCTGGCACTTACGTAGTATTCAAACATCGGCTTTGAATTGTGCTAGTTCAAATCTTATATATCGGCTTTTCAATCACTACTGCAAACAATGAAATGTTGGAAAAACGGGAGCAGAATGCCGTCTTTGGTTCAATAACCTTAAGAAAACAATCAGAGAAGTCAACAAAAATTACCCCGTCGCAGTATACTTCATCCAACCACTTTATAGCGTCGATGACATGAGATGCATGCTTTTAGCGTCTTCATACACCAGCCGAGAAGAAAGTCACAGATCGGAGATGAAACTTATTTTTAAAATAAATTCAAACATTTTGAGGGATTAAAACGAGATTTGGGTTTAGTGTGAGCGTTCAAGCTCCACAGTGAGAACTGCAACTGACAGCATTCCTTGGAAGAGTAAATCATAGTTCTTTATTTATCCCGCGAATCGTTGAAAAAGAACACAGCCGTGTTCGAAAATTCCGATATGCTTCGCGCTTCATTTCCGTCAAAAGTTTAATATATAATAATATCAATTTTATTGACAATATTGGTATCAGAGTTTTGTTGAGTTTTCATTCTTCAAATTTTATTAACTGACCTATTAATTCTGCACACAGACTCACAAACACATACATACATACATATATATATATATATATATATATATATATATATATATATATATATATATATATATATATATATATGTCTATGTGTGTATGTGTGTGCGTCTGTGTGTATCATGTGGTAGGCGTAAATGTGTGCAAAAATTGTCCGGATTTTATGTTGTCGCAAGCGCTTTCGGCCCCTTCTTTATCCATTTTCATGTGGGTTTGTCTTTAGGTGTTATTAATTTCTTTTAATGTTTGTCTGTTTAAGATGTTGTTTTTGTATTGTTTGAAAAGTAGTAGCGTTTATTCCGAGCTTCGCCTGTTACGCGTGGCTAGAATTCGAGTTGGCGTAATTCTATTAAAAACACACCCTTTCAGCTCCCCTAACATGATGAGATTTATACTGAGTGCAATACGTTTTCTAGCAACGAGAGGTTTTCGGTAACGTGACATATAGAGGATACTTGAGTTATCGACCAGAATCTACCTTAATGAATATTGTAAATGGAAAATATGCACTGCCACCGAAAGGTAAAATGTAAGAATGTTGTAAACAACAATTTAAAAAAATCATCAAATTTTCCTTGTCTGTAATATAAAACGAAACAGTTTTAATAGAAAGGTTGCTGCTCATATCTATATATATATAATTAAGTAATTCATCGAGTCTGAAACCTCAACAGAATGCAGAAAGAACTGGACAGCCGTTTCATCCTATATTTGGCACTCATCAGCAATGCGCATCCACTACCGAGAATTGAAACCCTGCCAGTTAGGTTATCAAGCAAACGTCATACCGACTGTTCCAACGGGCCTCGGTGGCGAAGAGGTAGCAAATCAGACTCAATATAGCGTCGCTCGCTCACATATTCCGTGGTTGAACTCAACTGAGATTCTCTCTAACCATAGGACGGTGCCCCCGGAGCCACGAATACTATCATCAAGCTGGTCAACCTTGAGCATTAGAAGCCGGTTCAAGCAATGATATACAAATGATAGAAATTATTAGGAGGATTTGACAATTATAATTAAGTAATTCATCGAGTCTGAAACCTCAACAGAATACAGAAAGCACTGGACGGCCGTTTCGTCCTATATTTGGGACTCATCAGCAGTGCGCATCCACTAGCGAGAATTGAAACCCTGACAGTTAGGTTATCAAGCAAACGTCATACCAACTGTTCCAACGGGCCTCTCTCTATATATATACATGTAGTATTTCGTTGAATTATCCAGGCGAGTCTTATTAACACAACATAGAATTTGAAACATGTGAAAAATGAGTCACAAAAAGCGCTCACAAAAGAGCGAGTTTAAAACCAATAATTCTGAATCATCTCTCTTTCATGTACTAAAGTTACCTCTTGATTGTTCTTTCACGTTTTCGTTAATTTCTGTGGGTTCCCGTCGAATTAAACTTTGAGCCGTGTGACCATTAGGATGTAGGTCAGCTCATCGGCTTCCCCCTCCCTCCCACTCGCCAGGCTCTCCTACCTCCATAATATAATTCCAGTAACGGTGCCTTGTTCTCTCCATATCTCCTGCTAAGTCCCTTATAACATCCTCTCTCCCTCTTTCTTCTTTCTTTCTTTCTTTCTTTCTTTCTTTCTTTCTTTCTTTCTTTCTTTCTTTCTTTCTCTAACTAACCAACTAACAAGTATCCCACTACAAGCTGATACCATAAACAGTTTGAAAAATCCTGCGAATTTTAAAATTAAAATTCTTAGTTGAAAATGGTCATTAACTAAATTTACCTTAATTCCAATTGTAAAGAAAAGTATATATATATATATATATATATATATATATATATATATATACATGTCTATGTAAGTGCGTGTGTGTGTTTGTGTGTGTAATTGTGATTTCCCTTTATTCGAATACAATGCTTTAATATATTCGAGTATTTAAACCGCTTGTTCATTTTAACTTCACTACATTTTGTATATGACGTTATTTGGATGAATTGAATCCAAGAATTCCCTACGTGTCTCATCATCCAAATTTTGAAGTATATTTAGTCGAGAACGACTGCAAAAATCCCCGAAGGTTTTTCTGATATTCTCTTCTTATGAATTATAAATTTATTGCATATGATGCGAGTGAGAAGCGCGGGCACTCACGCCGTTGATCGCCATTGAATATTTATGCAATCTGACTAAATGATTCTAGTAAATTACTTCCGTTCAAACTAATTTGAATCTCGCCTTTGGAAATGAATCTCAAATTAGGCGAATTCTGTGCGAAGAATTTCATTCGAAATTTTTACTTCCATAATTTTATTGATAAGCCCCTGGTCAGAAACCCATTGTCTGACCACCTAGGTCCTTCGCTACATCCGTAGCGGAATCATAAAAAAAATCTTCGATGTGACCAGTCGATTAACTCTTCGCCTGGCAGGGCAGTTGTTACTGGACATTCATCCGGCTATATATAATTTACTTCCGCTGACAGAATCCCAACTGAGTTGCACTCTGTCCGAAGATAAAGACATAACTTAGAGATTAAATGTACTTTATCCGCCCGTGGACAGATGCTAAACTTTGATCTCAGCCAAAAGCCCGGGAAGCGATTGCATCG
The DNA here is from genome assembly GCA_964036315.1 of Acanthosepion esculentum. Lineage (NCBI taxonomy): Eukaryota > Metazoa > Mollusca > Cephalopoda > Sepiida > Sepiidae > Acanthosepion > Acanthosepion esculentum. The sequence continues at coordinate 68,984,628 of OZ038483.1, forward strand.
ACCCACGCTGGCAGGATGCGAGACAATGTCAGTTTAATGCGTGAACAACTGAGGGCGTGCACCTGGTCAGGACCTAAATTAGCCCATCCCCAGTCGGTTGCGCTAGGATCGGTATTACTACTGTTGATCGCTCTTTAGTGCAATGAGGGGAGTACTGTCGGGGGTAGTTGTTCCCCAGAGGTGCGGCAACACCCCAATGATATCTTCAGTTGCGTTATTTCTGCAGGTAGAAACAAAAATGAGTTGCGCTCTGTCCGAAAATAGACACACAAACAGAAGAGGAAATATTTATCCGCCCGAGGTCAGATACTACACTTTGATCCCATTCTTCATCAAGCTACAAAGAATGCTGTTGCGAATGGGGAGAAGGTCCTTGGCAGTGACTTATCGCCCGGACATTCATTCATTTTATTCTTCGTCTATGTGTCACATCTCTTCAGGACATAGGGAATCATGGCTCTCCACAACTTTCTATCTCATATGGTTCTTGGTATTTTTACTCACTTTGCTAAGCCTCCTGCCCCCGTTCCGCTAACTATTCACAGAAGTTCGCTAGGTAAGTGGCTCGCCATCATCACATATCTTTCTTGCTCTAAATACACCTCTGGTCAAAATCTTAAGACCAGATATAAAAGTGGTAAAAATATAACATACTGTTATTTTAATCAAAATATATTGGCGAAGCATTTACATTTATTTAGAAAATGTAGTTTATCAACAAACAAGTGAAATTAAACTTTTAATTGATTAATTTAAACAAACATTGAAAAAAACTATTTTTTGGTTGATCATAAAGATAAGACTATGTGTAAATAAAACAAATTACTGTACAAAAATTTTAGAATTAGTCAGTGTACTCATAACTTAAGGGGTGTAGTCATCTACGTAGCTCATTTCAAGTATTAAATTTCAGATTTTAAAATGGCTAAGTGTAAAATTTTAACAATATTCGAACAGGGCAGGATTGTTGATTTCGCAACGAGCCATTGCAAATGAAATTGGCTGTAGCAGAACTGTCTTTGATAACTTCATTAAATATCCGGATGCGTATGCTTCTAAAAAATCAAGCGTTCGCCCCAATAAGATCTCACCTCCCTAGAGAGATTCATTAGGCAAGAGGTTAAGACAGATTCAATCAAGCCTAACATCAAATCAGATAAAAGCGAATACAGATGTTGAATGCAGCTCTTGAACAATTCAACGGCATTTAAATAAGAAAGGGTTTAAGAACAGGAAACGGATGCAGATGCCTCACTTTCGTCTTCGCCATAAAATCTGCCGTTTACAATTTGCTTCCGATTATCAAGCTTGGGAAATGCAAGGGTGGAAGAAAGTGTTGTTTTCAGACGAGAAAAGTTCAATCTAGATAGCCCAGACGGTTTTCAGCGTTACTGGCATGCAAAAGATGTCCCAAAAGAAATTTTCTCAGCACGACGCATTGGAGGTGGATCAAATATGATCTGAGGTTGATTTTTTTCTACAATGGAAATCTTGGCTTACAGGAGGTAAAAGGTCGTCAAACAGCTGCTAGTTATCTTGACATGTTAATAAAGGCATTGTTAATTACTGACGGCCCTCATCTATGTTGAGGCAACTGTATTTTCCAACAGGACAATACTGCTATCCCCAACGCTCTCCAGATCGAAACCCAATCGAGAATGTTTAGGGATGGATGGCAAAGGATGTTTATAAACATAGATCACAATTTGAAACTGTGAAATCTCTTCGTGCTGCAGTTTATGCATCCTGGGTGAGCATCCCAAGCACCCTCTTGCAGAAATTAATAATGAGTACGCCAAAGCGAATTTTCGAAGTAATTCGCAAAGATGGTGGATATACTGAGAACTAAATTATCGTTCTGACTTATTTGTTCTCTATTCGCTGTTTTTATTGACATGGTCTTATCTTTATGACCAACCAAAAAATTCCTTTTTTTTTCAATGTTTGTTTCAATTAATCAATTAAAAGCATAAAATGATCACTTGTTTGTTGATAACCTACATCTAATTAAATGCAAATGTTTCGCAGATATATTTTGATTAAAGTGATAGTAATTCATATATTTTTAACCCTTTTGTATCTCGTCTTAAGATTTTGGCCAGGAGTGTATATGCTCCAAGAGGTTTAAGTTTTCCAAAGCCTCATTCCTCATTATATATCCATGGAATTTTAGCTGTCTTTTCCTGATTTTGAGTTTACGTGTTGATTCCATTGCCATTTTCTTTAATATTTGCTTGTTGCTTACTCGCACCGTCCATGGGATTTTCAATATTTCTTCAGTATAAATAAATTTCTGCTGCATTTAGTTTTGCTTTTAGTGGGGAAGTTGTACAAAATGCACTGCCAAATTAACCATCCACTGATCTTGAAACTAATATCCGTCAATCCAAGCTCCATAGAACTGTCATTTTGCCAGCAACGGAGAGACTGCGGTAAATGTCTCACCGAACCTTCGTCGATCTACTGTTTGAAAGATTGATTAAAAAGATTACCGACGTGAAGGCAGACAAGACCCTTTGAGTTGCCAGTTATTTGGAGACATGAGGGTTAGGTGTCAAAGGATCTTCATCCGTCATACATCAATTGTTCACCACAAATATAAAACAGTAATGGGTGCCACGATATTTAACCAGTTTTGAAAATATCAAGTAGGCTAAATAATTATGTTATATTATAAAATACTAGGTGCGCAATTAATGGGGATTTCGTCAGCGATACAGACAGGGTCATATATATATATAGTAGGAGAAAAAAATAAGAGATCACCAGGACTAATACTAGACAAAGAAATGAAGAAATTCTTTTCTAGATAGTACCAACTGTCCGATAGGATCCTCCTAGTTAATCTCAACGAAAGTTGTTTATTTTATCAATTATTCTTCCTCCTAAATCACAAAGCACTGAACAAGTCTGGATAATACCAATACTCAATGTAAATTGCGGAAAATTACCGTTATCAGATGAGACCTGAATACCAAATTCGGAACTGATAGACGAAAATAGTCCTATTTTAACCATTAATTCTCATTTATCAATGCTCGTAATCCAACCCTTTTTTCAATAATCCGAAACGTGAACGTTATACAGATATGTATAGCTTGATGAAGGGAAGATATGTTCAGAATTGACTCCGAAGACGAAAAAGAGAAAAGTTGTGCTATTTCTGTTAGGCAGACAGCTTTTAGATCAGCCCTTATCAAACTAATTCTTAACTGTCATCTCACGAAAGAAATAAAAGCAAGCTAAAAAAAAAATAAAGGGAGACAGACAGAGGCCCACATGATACATCAGGCAATTGTACGCATAACACTTGTGTGTGAGGGAATTAGACGAGAAAGTGTTATGGTTTAAGGACAGTGGAAAAAAAATAAAAGAACTCACTAATAGCTGAAAATGTTGGAAATATATTGTATTTCTGATTACGACATATTTGAGAGGATTATTTCATGTTCACAAGTCACACATGTTTATCAGCATCCAGTTCATCGCCAAAAAGAAAAAAAAGATAGGAATGGATATGGTAGATTGGACGTCTTTTGTTGTTTGTCAGTTAATGAATCAACAGTTAGTGATAAGAAAAAAGAAAAGTAAAAGAAGGAGTTACTACCCACAAAAATTTTACGCGTTGATTTTTTACTCTTAGTGAGAAAACGTGGTCCAAACCTGTTATAAACTAATTCTCTCTATATATCTTTCGCTCTCATTCGCTGAAAAGTAGTCGGTAAAATTCCCCTTCTTAGAGTAATAAAGTCAATAGAGACCATACCCATTGTGCTATTCAACATTGCAAGAAAATAACCATTTCTCCTTGTGACATTTAAAACTGAGTTTGACGTATAAACAAACTAAATTTGCTCTGTTGTTCTTAAGAATGTCGTGGAAACTAAAGTTGCGACGCGTCCGACTTGATTACGAAATACTAACTAGGATTTCGAGACACATAACTGACCACATAAGACGTCGTGAGAATGATACATAATGAAAAAATCATTTTATTTAAAAAATACGGCCGATATCTCCAACTAAATATATGAATCTTTAATTGAAAATACCATAGTGCAACGTTTAGAATATTGAAAAAGTCGTATGAAAAAGTGTTTTAACGGACAGGAAAATATATTTTTTTAAATACCCCCCCCCAAGAAAGAGGATAACACCACTAAGACACATAGGTATATTGAATGTAAATGAATAAGTAACAGAAAACATTATTAAGGAGCGAGAACAATAGAATTTGAATAATCAAGACAGTAGAGATGGAAAGACATAGCGTTTAAAATTTTGAAAGTCAAATTTGACTGGAAAGAAAGAAGCAGGTAGAGAGTACCACAGGCGAGAAAGTAGAAGAAAATAAACTGTTATATACCGTACCTATGAAAACTAATGGGTAAGTTCCAGTCCTCATAAATACGCTGGACACTAGCGTAAATGGGGGTAATATGTTGTCTAAGAAATCCACCGCTAGCAGTGGTTTACTTATTTCATGCCGCTGGCGAGTATTGTACTTTGTGGTTGTTATAATGATATCCATTTCATTTTCATCCTCCGTTTTGGAGTTTAACTTCATTACATCTCAGCAATTTAACTGCAAAATGATGAGACCTTGTTGATAATCTAGTAATACGCTTAAATTTATAAAGTCTAGGCAAAATAGAGGAAATTTCATCAGAACAGTTAGCATAAAAGTATTTATGGAAAAGGCCCAGCGAAGTTACTTTATTGCGGTGGAAAATTGGCTGAAACTGACATGAGAGGTCAGGTACAATAATATTGCAAATTCTTTATTGGATTTTATCAAGGATCTTTAAATGTGTAGCAAGAGCACCAGATCATATGTGAAAGCAATATACTAAGCATGGACGAATGGTAGACTTATAGATATGTAAGCAAGATTTTGACGAAGAGAATTCTCTATTCTGAGAGTGTGAACGATCTTTCCTAAGAGCAGACCGAGCAACAGATTCAATATAATCCTTTGACTTGAATTCACAGTAACAATGGGGAGATATTTATCGGATAGTGTACGAAATAGTGAAAATATTAAAACCCAGAATATTAGAAAATATCATGTATCTGTGGAAACGGTGACATAAAAAATGGTAAAAACGAAAGGACATATATGTGAAAATTATTCGGCATAGAGCCTGACTTACTGCAGAGAGCGTGAATATTATGTCATCCGAAATGACAATAGAAAATAGACTATATAGAATTATAAAAATACTTCGTCTTTGGACCCCAAATAGTAAAATAAAGCTGAAGAATATATCAGCCTAAATGTTGGACTACAAACAACCAAGATGATGACAATATAACGAAGAATAAAATTATATAGAACTTCCGGTAGATATTTAAGTATTTTAAAATAACTCAAATGGAAAGGGTTTTGAGATTTGTGCTATAGAATTCCATATCACGATTTATTGACGTAAATATAGAAGTACCCATTTCGTATATCATATAATGAATAAAAATACACTATATATATATATATATATATATATATATATATATATATATATATATATATATATATGTATATATATGTATATATATATTGTATATTGATAATAATAATGGTCAATATACATATATATATGTATACATACATACATACATATATATATATATATATATATATATATATATATATATATATATATTCCCAAGAGTATAGAATCCATGTAGAACTCAATATGTCCAGGACAGAATAAGAATATAATATAAAAGGCTCAAACACTAATATTCCCTGGTTATAAATTATTACACTGGAATCATAATCACGATCCAATTCATCAGACCTACAAATTGAATTTGTAGGTCTGTTGAATTGGATCGTGATTACGATTCCAAAGTAATAAATTATACCCATGAAATATTAGTGTTATATATATATATATATATATATATATATATATATATATATATATATATATATATATATATATCGGTGTCATTATTCTCCCCTAATCCATGAATAGGTTCACTTATTTTTGGGGATAAAAAACGTTCGCATAAATTTCCATTGCTGAAAGCTAACCAAACATGATTAAACAATGAAAATCCTGGATTGAATTCAAACTCCCCTGGGGATGTGTCAAACTTGTAGTTTGATTTGACTGGCCATTCCTAATACACAATGAAACATATGGCAACCCTCCAACCTCTCTAACGTACGTGCAAGGCAATCAGATTCACACTGACATATAAAAGATTAAACTGAATATTATTTTAGTCTGGGAGAAGTGAACACTATCCTTACTAATGGAACAAAAGTCCTACCAAGTGTTAACGACCAAGCAGAAATTGAATTCAAGAAAACGACGACAGACTGACTTCTCCCTTCGTCGCTTATAACTTTTAACCAACCCACGCAACCATATTTTTGTCATGCCATTCAGCATGCTCCTCTTTTCTTCAACGAAAATTTTATCGACATTGATCAAAACACGATGCATAGCTCAGATGAAAATAATTGCATAAAAAAGACAAAATGCAATAAACCGGTTCTCTTAAATTGCCCAGATCAAGAGACTCTGAAATGGTTTCAGCTATAAGAATTTTCTGTTTGAATTTATAACTGTCAAGGTTGAATATAATTTAATTTTTATTTTCCATCTCCTGCTGCTGTTGCTGCATGCCAGCAAGAATTCTCACACGTATGCACTTAATATCATCGTAATATAACAGTGCAGTGAACATTTTACATATTTATTTGTTTCGAATATTTAAGTCGTTGTAAAGATTGCAGAGCCATTTCAGTGTAATTTTCAAATAGCCATGCCTAATAAATGAAGTTGATCACGATGACACATGTAGTGCAGTTTGTTATTGTTTATATATATATATATATATATATATATATATATATATATATCAGGCAAATAGAAAATAATAGGAAAAACAACTGGGATTTTAGAAACGGCGGCTGCAGAAACATATCTGCAAGCGGAGGTAGTAATGAAAGATGAGTCGGACTAATAAGATGAAGGCAAACTGAAATTGAAATGAATTTGGAAATACTGGCGACGGTCAGATATAGTTCTCCCGGTGTAGATTTATGGAAAGGCGTCCGATGTGGAGATTATAGTTGCATATAAAACGGCCCCCAGAATGCCAATCTTTGGGAAAACCGATGCCTAAAAAAGATGGGATAAAATAAAAGGTCATTAGCCACAATAAACACTGTTGGGCTGAAATTCTTTCAACGGTACGCTAATCAAAATGAGAAGATAATTAAGTATTACACAGAATTTATCAAAATCTGTCGTCCTGGGTAAGACGATAAACTGCATCCGGCAGCAATGCCTCTGATCGCAAATGACCAACAATACATTTTAGATGTAGTTGAAGTCAATGCACGTGCGTTCAAATTATTTAGTTGAAAGCATAAAATTATTTAAATATTTAGATTTCAGCATTAAATAACCCATAGAGGTGTTGATATACCACTAAACAACATCAATTAAACAACCAAAATGAAAGAAAACTTCTATGATGTTAATTCATAAAATATCCCACAATCCTTTAAAGTAATCAAACTTTATTTTAAAAACATAACTTCAACACAACTACAGCATTAAATGCACATATCACCGCCTCTAGTAACTGTGTCCACACAAATACGTATATATTCAAAGACTGAGTATACTCTACCATGGATTCAATCGTGAAAGAAGAATAATATATATCATATTTTTATTACTTCAAAGCAGCCAAGAAAAATAAAATTTCGGCATTAAATGATGTAATTATATATAAAAAAGAAAAAAAATATAACAGCGTGGTTTTCAACAAAACAATACTTCTAAGGGAATTCAGAGAGAATCTATAGTCCTACCGGGATTAAATATTGGCGTCTTAACAACATGGGAAGAATGCCGAAACTCGGGATATTGTTTGAGATATCTCGAAGCCATTCAGCAGAACACGACATGCTGACCATCTACCAAATCTCAAGGTTTACGATGACACGGGACAAATATTTGGCTTCATCCATTTCGTTCGTAATAAATAATTAGTAATGATGATCATGTTGGACGAGCAAGCTTCCAGATCAATTCATATTAATACGGGAGTCTCCCAGAACTCTACGCTGTTTCTGATCTTCATCAATGATCCCCATGATATCATCAGTTCCCAACAAGGCATTTATGGAGATAACGCATTCATTAACTCCTGTTTTGGTATCGAATCCTACAGAACCGCCAACGGAATCCTGGCAATTTCTATTGAAAAACACCTTCAATCAGTGGTTCACTGTGCCAAGAAATATCTGGTAAATTTTAACAAAACTGTATTTATTTAATCACCAGAGATAAACTATTCTGCCTGCCATCAGTAAAGCTGGTGGTAAACTCCGGGAGAGTAACATTCATTGCCTTCATAGCATCACGTTTTCCATTGACATGAAGTGGAGTGACTACATCAAATCAATAGCTGCATCTACTGCAAGGAATGTGGTTCACTGTGTCGTGCCAAAAAATCTTTCTCGTCAGATTCCATCCTGTACATTTACAAATGTACCATTCGTCTGGGTTTATATCTGATCTGGTGCCTCAGCTATTCATCTCGAGGTTCTTGACAAAATCCAAAGAAGGATCTGCAATGTAATCGATCCTGACTTGGCATCATGACTTCAATCACTTTCTCAATGACGTGACGTGGCTTCCCTCTGTCTTTTCTATAAATATTTTCATGGCAACTGCTCTGACGAGCTTTTTCTTCCCTGGTGCCCGACTACATGAATTTAAGCGTGCCATTTGACTGGCATCTAGACCCTAACTATTTAGGGTTGAAATAATTAAATGCAACATTTATTTGTTCGAATATTTAAGTCGTTGTAAAGATTGCAGAGCCATTTCAGTGTAATTTTCACAAACTTTATTTTAAAACATAACTTCAGCAAAACTACAACATTAAATACACATATCTAAAATACGATATGCCTCTATCTGGTTTCTCGCACTTCCCGCCTGTGGATCTCCCTTTTGTTGCCCTGTTTCCCTGATAACTACAATCTTCAAAAATTTTAAACCCTGATACAAAGAAGTGAAACAAAAGCTTAAAGGAAAGGAAGGAAGAGGAACCCAGAGCAAAGAGTGAGAAGAAAGAAGGTAGGCTCAGGTAAGCAACACCTTCCACCTTATTGGGCTCAGTTAGAGGGATTTTATTTAATCAGTTGCTAGGTCTACTGCTAGGAAAGCTGGTTCATCTTGTGCCAAACAATTCTTCTCGTAAGAATCCATCTGTCACATTTAAAAATCTACCATTCGCCTATGCATTGAATAAACCTGCCATATCTGGTCTGGTGCCCAAGCTGTTCATCTCGAGGTTCTTGACAAAATCCAAAGAAGGATCTACAGTGTAATCGATACTGACTTGGCATCGTGACTTCAGTCCATATTTCACCGACGTGACGTGCCGTCCCTCTGACCTTTCTACAAATATTTTCATGGCATCTGCACCGATGAGCATTTACTTATTTATTATAGGATATTAAAGCAAAACATTTTAAAAAATCGCCACACAATACCTATCGTTTTTCTACACTGCAAATGTGTCTTCTCGGGAGATGGTAAAATATTCACCAGTAATTTATCATCGCCCGAAAAGGCACACCTCTAGTGTTGAAAAACGATTGCTATTGTGTAATGATTTTTAACATGTTTTTGTTGTAACCTCCTGTAATAAATAATATTGAGCTTTACTTAGTATTGGACTCTCTTTTAATTAAATGTTACGGTGAGTGAAATTGTACGTCATTTGTTCTCATCTTACCGATATATATATATATATATATATATATATATATATATATATATATATATATATATATATATATATATTTTTTTTTTTTTTTAAGCGTATCACCCCGAGCAAGGCCGGTGGCCACTATCACGCAAGGGGTTACAGACGGGTTGGAGGAAGAGCAGATAGGAGTGGTAAAGGAAGGGTTGTGGAGAAAGAGAAGGACGGAGGGCCGATCGAGGTGGGGAGGTTACGGGAGATATAGAGCGAGAGCAGATAGGAATGGAAGATGTCAGGAAGTGGATAGATCAAGGCAACTGGAGATGACGATTGACGCTACACTTAAACCGTTGGAGATTGTATTTGTCAGGGAAACAGTAACGGGGAAGGGAGTTCCATAGGCGAGATGTGCGAGACATGAAGCTATTGCAGTAGAAAAGACGTCTACACCTAACAGTTTCTACGGTGAAGGGGTGGGAACGGGATGCCAGCCTCGTAGGACGCTTGAATTCACGAGGCTTAGGGACAAGTGAGAGCAACTCCTCAGAGCAATTACCGTGGAAGTACTTGTAGAAAAGGCAGAGTGATGCAACATTCCGTCTGTGAGAGAGCGACTGCAGACGAGATGACAGATCAGGGCCAATCACATTGCATATCCGTCTCTGGATCTTATCAAGAACCCCGAGGCAACACGCAGGGGCCCCAGACAAATGGCAGCAATACTCCATGCAAGGTCGAATGGTAGACTTATAGACCTGGAGGATCGATTCAGGGGAGAAGAATTTCCTGGCTCGGCACAGGGAACCAACTTTTCTAGCGGTGGATGATGCAATTGACTCGATGTATTTGTTCCATCTCAGATCAGCGGACAGCGTGAGACCGAGCAGCCGCAGAGAGGAACTCTCGAGAAGTTGGTCCTCAGACATTCTGATGGGATGCAGGGATGGGTCCTTGTGGTGGTTAATGGAGAGCAATTTTGTTTTAGAGGCATTAAAGTTGACCATCCATTTCTCTCCCCAGTCCACAACCGATTGGAGGTCCTTTTCAATTTGAGCTGCCAGGTTAATTTTGTCCGCCTCGGTGGATTTGTGCTTGAGGCAGGAGTAAATGGTAGTGTCGTCAGCGTAGATACCGACTTGGGAGTCTATGGCGTCAGGAAGGTCATTTATAAATATGAGGAACAGAGTAGGGCCAAGGATGGAGCCTTGAGGAATACCAGGATATATATATATATATATATATATATATATATATATATATATATATGTGTATGTATATATATATATATATATATATATATATATATATATATATATATATATATATATATATATATGTGTGTGTGTGTGTGTGTGTGTGTGTGTGTGTAGATCCATATGTTCTCTCAGCAAATCTTACAGGAAAGGTCTAGAGGGACTTTATTTTGAACACAGCAAAACTTGCTAGAGGATGTACTCCTGCTAATACGAAGACACATGTGGTTCATGCATGATGAGGTTCCAGCACATTTTAGTCCTATTGTTCGCAATGCACTGCTTGGCATCTATCATGAAAGGTAGATAGGTAGGGGAGAGCCGGTTCCACGGCCTGTCCGTTCCTCCGATCACAATCCTTTGGATTTTTATCTATGGGTCCTCCGAAAACCCTATCCAAGAAACAAAGAACTTTGTTTCACTACAGTCATCAAAAAAAGAATTAATGTACATAGTAAAACTAAAGGCTTTGTGTGTTTATTTATTTATTGATCACATATCTTTACCTACTATACACACAATTACGCAACAGTTTAACCTCCATAAATACGCCATAGTGGACATCTCCGTTGTTTATTAATGCGTTATTTGGCATCGAGAACCGAAATCTTTAGTAAAGAAAGGCATACCGATGAGTATCATTCTTTAGTAAGAACTTTTCTCCTTGAATTTTAGTATCGTTGTGAATTCGGTCCCCTACTTTGGACTGTTATTTGAGACACTGTACTAGACAAATCTACGCTGACGCTCTGTCAAAGACGTCTACAGTAGCTCCCTATTTAGAAAGCACGTCTCGCAGAAATCTTTGCTTATGCATATAAATCGATTCTCGTAAATGTATCTTCGTTGTGTAAATAATGTTATATTTATGCGTGTATATATATATATATATATATATATATATATATATATATATATATATATATATATATATATTGCAATATTAAATGAAACTGACAGAAATATTTTGCTAAGAGTTTTTAGTAAATGTCAAGGATAAAAAATGTCATGGCATTGTGTAGTTTTATTTTTTTTTGTTATCAAGTTGAATTCACTTATCTTATAATTGAAGTGAACAAGCCAAAAAAATATCCCTAAAACTTACACAACTTACCACAAGGGGGCGTGTTCATCAACGACGCCGGAGTCTGCGCATGACATCACAATGGATGGGAGATGAATAAGAAAAAAAATTCTCTTATTTATTGGCTTTGAATTAAAATTATCGTCTGCATGGACACTGCGTAATAAAGAACAAGAAACATTAAACAAACAAAAAAAAAATATTCACATATCTCTTAATGCATAAATGTAGCTCGCTAGAACAATTGATGATATCGGCAAATTATATTTCCCGACTTGTTGTATTTTTCTAAATGATTTTAATGTAATCTCTTTTTCTTTTAAACAGTTTCAAATGATTTTCGATAGTAGAATAAACCTCAATGTTAATTCAATGCTATCAGAAGGTCATGTCAGTTGACTAAGCCAATTGTTGAAAGTCACTGAAGCACATCAGATACACGAGATATCACCAACAAGCAAATTTATACTGATATAAAGGTTGCGGCAAAATAAAACCCTTTTTTTTTATTAACTCTTTGTAAACCAAAATAAATCACAGTAATTTAAGAAAATTTATTAGTATTGTCATAGTAAACCAACATGATTTCATATGATTAACAAACTATTTAACAGTATCTGTCTATATTTCTTAGATGAGGTGTTATGTACACTATTTACATTATTCGGAATATTGTCCTCATCTATTTAACATGTTCAAAATGCTCCCCTTCATCTTAAATACAACGCTGATCCACATCAGCAACATTTCTACAAACCATTTGACCATATTCTACATTTGTTTCGGAAAATCTATCCGAAACTATTTTTTTTCGTTCAGGAATTGTTTTCGGTTTGAGCCTGTAAACAATCTCTTTCACCCCACTAGAAAATATCTGTGTTAAGGGGTCTCCCCTTTTCACACAAATGGACTCACCCAAGGTATACATATACTACTACCAGTAATACCCGAGGAGAGAAGTGGTACGTTGAGTCAAGGAGTCGACACGGAACGACAGAAGTGTAGTAGAGTTCAGTAGTAGTAGAGTAAGTCACACACAGAGACGGCAGCAAGCGACACAGTTAGCGAGCACGTAGACTCAGTAAGGTGTCATACTGCGATACTTCAATACCAAGACTGTATATATATTATTGCTACTAACCCGCATTGCTGGATCTACTAACCCGTATTATCTGTTTGTATTATTACGTTAATACATTTATTTTCCTTATCTATTCCTGGCGTTTGTTATTCATTGATATCGGATTTCATCCCGGAATCCACAACAATCTGGTACTGTTATGTCTGCTAATTGTGATGGCCACTCAGTTGTTCGATGTCGTCCTGTCCACTTCAGCTCTAAATTAAGATTCCCGAGCGCCATATTTATTCTTAAGCTATCTGCAATTTATTTTAGTTGAATAAAAATAAATAGAATTGGATGTCATGTCAGTTGACTAGGCCAATTGTTGAAAGTCATAGAAGCACATCAGATACACGAGATATCACCAACAAGCGCAATTATATAGATATAGCGGTTGCGGCAAAATAAAACCCTTTTTTTATTTATTAATTCTTAGTAAACCAAAATAAATTATAGTAGTTTAAGAAAATTTATTAATATTGTCACATCAAACCAACGTTATTTGTTATGATTAACAAACTATTTAACAATATCTGTCTATATTTCTGAGATGAGGTGTTATGTACACTATTTACATTATTCGGAATATTGTCCTCATCTATTTAACATGTTCAAAAAGGTCCCCTTCATCTTCATTACAACGCTGATCCACATCAGCAACACTTCTACAAAGTATTTGATACTATTCTACATTCGTTTCGGAAAATCTAGCAGAAATCATTTTTTTTTTTTCATTCAGGAATTGTTTTCGGTTTTAGCCTGTAAACAAGCTCTTTCACCACACTCCTCAAGAAAATATCTGGTACTCTTTGGTCTGGTAATTGTGATGGCCACTCAGTTGTTCGATGTCGCCCTGTCCACCTCAGCTCAAAATTAAGATTCCCGAACGCCATGTTTATTATTAAGCTATCTGTAATTTATTTTTGCTGAATATAAGTTAATAGAATAGAAGGTTAATTTTACTTCACCCTGTATATATCCGTATCGCAAATCCCGAGACCCATCATATATATGTTGTATCAAAATATTTCTAGAAACATCACGGGCGGGTTTCAAATACCAAAACAAGGATAAAAGTCCATACAAAGTCCAGTAAAGATTGGTAGAGGAGGTAGGGAAGGAGTGATTCCACGGCCTGCGCGTTCCTTCCACCTCAGTCCTTTGAATTTCAATGTGTAGGGAAACCTAAAAAAATTGGTTTAGACAGCAGACACTAATAATGCCGAACAGCTTCATCAACGTGCCTACAAAATCAATTGACACCGTGTAAGAGTCTGTGAAAAGGGCCGTCAGGAAGTTATCAGGGTGTAGAAGCAAGCCGGTAAACATCTGAACTTTTATTAATATGCTGTGTAAAGGTACAACGGTGGGTGTTTAGACGCATATGTCTATATGGACAGTTTACCTTGTTTTGGCGTCAGAATTATGTAAAAGTATTTTGCCATTGTATCTTGGATTGTACATTTAACAGCGTTTACCGTAAACATTAAACTTAATAAATGAAAAACGAAGGATTTGGGGCCATATGTTTATATGGAATTTCGTCCTTGTTCTGCCGTGAGGAACCTGCCCTAAACTTAGCACAAATAT
>OZ038483.1:69004427-69076927 GCA_964036315.1 Acanthosepion esculentum
CTTCCAGGAGTCAAACTAATTTTTTTTTTTTTTTCAGTACGGGCAAGTGCTAAATTTGCCCGAGCTAGCGAGCTGCGAAAGACACAGCACACAAGCCCATACCTCTCTTTTCTCATTGGTAAAAATGTCCTCACTCGAGACATAGAAGATATATCTAGCCCATTGGAATTCCGCTTGGTAAATATAAATATGACCTCGCCAGAATGCTCCGGCAGTGCGTGTCCCCGTTGGAAATTTTTGCAAGTAAGACACTATCTCTCTTTTTTTATTTTTCGCACTGCTTGTTGTTGTATACAAGTGTCGTCGTTTCTCTGTAATTGGAAACTGTGTGCATATAATTTTGTATATGACTTTGCGGCATATAAACTCTCTGTGAACAAAGGATATTTGTCATTCCTTTTCTTTCTACAATTACGTTCCCTCCGTTTATTAAGCTGTTTCTATATAATGAGTATAGCAATGTCCATAATTGTGGAAATATTCCTTTACTTATATAGCAACAACATTACTGGTCTTAGAGAACGTGTATTGCTTCCCATCAGCATAACAGATTTTAACATCCAGCAGAGTACCTCATTGCCCCTTCTTCGTTTAACCTTTTCCAGTGACACCAAGTGTAAGGGCTATATCGAATCACTTGCTAGATTTCCTGGGAATTTTAGTTTACTGTGTCGTTCTAAATAATTTGTCCCGTTAGAATCTGTGGTACACATTTGTAAGTTTGACATTCATCCATGATTTGACTATTGCTGACACATCTGTGCCTGGTGGTGTATGGATCTAGCTATTCTTGAAAAAATCCATCGAAAAATCTGTAATATTTACATTATTCGGACTATTGTGCCCATCTTTGTCGCCATATTTATCCGGACGTTTCGGCCGTTGTACGCTCCAGCCTTCTTCAGGTGGTTGGTATGTCGAACTGAACCCTTTATTTCGCTCACTGGGGTAGACTGTTCTAGTTCCACATGCCATGTTTAATGGATGTCAGTTATCAATTATCTCCTGTTATTTCCCCACTCCAAGTTCTCCACTGCCTTAATCGGGTATTGAACTCACACCCTTTTGGGTTCTGTCACTGGATCTGACCAACGCCTTTATCCACTGTGCCAAAGAGTTAAGATGAAGAAGGCCGGAGTGTACTACGGCGGAAACGTTGTGATAAACATGGCAACAAAGATGAGGACAATAGTCCGAATAATCTAAATGGTATACATAATACCTCATCTCAAAAATATAGACAGATACACTAGAGGTAGTTTTACCCAACACTAAAAATTGCTGCAAATCTAAAGCATTAACATGAAGAAGGCCGGAGGATACAACGACGGAAACGTTGTGATAAATATACCAACAAAGATGAGGACAATAGCCCGAGTAATGTAAATAGTGTACATAATACCTCATCTGAGAAATATAGTCAAATACTGAAAATCTGTAATGTTATATGTCCTAAACATTTTGACAGTAGTTGTTCTCAGGAGCCTTTTTCCCTCGGTACATCGACTTCATGAATGTAAGCGTAATAACATTTTTTTCTGTTGAAAATTGTAGCTATAAAGTGTTAACAGTTTCTTCAATCGCACTTTTCCCTTGTGTATCAGTCGCCTGGCTTCATGCTTTCCTGTAAACTACTGTTATATATATATATATATATATTTATGATGATAGCTTACAAGAAAGCTTGAAGCCACGCGACTGTTGAAATGTTAAATGCAATTTTTATTGTCCTCTCTTTTTTTGTCCATTTTTAATAGTGAGGTTCATCCTGTACTAAGCCCCGTGGCCACTCTAGCTAGAGGGTAACAGAGTAAGAGGCACAGTTTATGCGAGGATGTGAGGAAGATAAGGGTTAACCTCAGACATAAACAAGTTAAGATTGTAGTGAACGAATAAATATATATCTTGGCAGTCGGTTCCACAGAGCAGGGTTTCGCGGGATGATCCAGGTTTGGTTAAATAATTAAGACGTATTATTTTAGATTTAATCCTTTCGAGTATATACATCCACAGAAAGTATAATCCCCTGAAGACGGTCTCAGGTGATATTGAAAGTACATGAGAAAATTAAAATATTTTGGGAGAGATTTTTGTATTTTTCTTAATCAATTTTCTACGGCCACCAAGAATTTTGGACTCGAAATGATTTAAACTAAAATAAATAGGCATAATAGGTCTAAATTATTGTTGAATGTAGAATAAAGGTTTTTATAAAGGTTTCTACATTCAGCACCATTACTTGATAAGACACCAGAAGTGTTGAAACAAAATGACTATTTTTGTAGTGATTCTATAACAAATTTATGCAGTAAATTTCGAATAAATTATATTTGCACACTTTTAAGAATTGTATTTTTTGGTTATTGGAATTTATTCCGGATACATCACTCCTATACTTGTATATATATATATATATATATATATATATATATATATATATATATATATATATATATATATATATATTGTGTGCGTATTTTGGCAGCATTTTTTCATTCATACATGTTTCATTAAATAATATAGACAAGTGTTGTCTAAAAATTCTTGAAGCTATATACATAAAACAGTTGAAACCTAACCTGAATCAAATAAACTATGAAATCTCCACAAATATCCTTAAATGCCTATAATTAGTAACAGAAGCCATTGGTTCATACCAACGGCTTTCCATACTCAATACTCATCGGATTCACTCTCGCGTGGTCATGTGTGACGTCATGAGGTGTTGTGCAATTTTCGCTTTCAGCGTCTTATATGCACGTGTTTATCGTTGCTTGGAAATCATCCGTGTAAACAAAAACAGACTATCATCAATTTCTTGTTCGTGTATTGCTTAATATATTGTGTAATTGTCATCTTTGATAATGGCTTATGTAAGCCGAAAGCTTAGATTGGATTAAAAATATGTATCAATATTGTGATTTTCTTTCATTGTTTAATGATAATGTTATTAAGCTTATCAGACAATATGAAAAGAACTTACATAAAATAAATAGACAACACTTGTCTATATTATTTAATGAAACATGTATGAATATATATATATATATATATATATATATATATATATATATATATATATATATATATATATATATATATATTGAACCGCCGCCAAATAAAAACTAGATTCTATGAAAGTATAAAATACATTTTATTCTAAGGCGACCAGCAGTACGTTTTTATATAGTAAAATTACCAACAATATATGTTATCTGTAATTCAAGGCATACATTTTCGTTCAAAACATCTTTAGTAGAAGCCATAAAATTGGACTCAAAATATTCAATTTTAGCATTAAATAATACATATGTGTGATCTGTCGCTAAATAAATCAACGAAACCAAAGCATATAACTATAAAACGTGCGTTTACATAGAAAGCATAAAATTATGCACAAAACAAGGCTTACAATTGCGTTGAAAATATATTCAGTTGAAGCCATAAAACTGTGTCAAAATATTTAGATTCCGGCATTACATAACCCGTAGAGGCTGACAGACTGCTAAACAAAATCAACCAACCAAATAGTTAATATTTTTCTGTTTCTTTCTCCGTTTGCATTTTAGTGGCTTTATCACCTTACTTGTGGTGATTTTTTTTTTCTTTGAAAAAAATCTTTAGCAGGTGTCCAGGAAATTTATCTTGCCTCAACCTCAATGAGAAATTACTGATTATCAGAATTTAAATGAAAATTTTCGTTTTAATTTATTGATATTCTGGAGAGAAATTGACGTTTTTCGTGCAGTTTGGGTGGAGTTAAGAAATGACAAATTCCTTTTCATCTTCATAATCAGTTTGGAAATGAAATATTAATAAAAATACTATTTTTAATTTTTTTAAAGCTTTTCACCCCAAGCAGGGCGGGAGCGCCACTAGCACGCAAGGGGTTACAGAGAGTGGGAGGAAGAGTAAAGAGGCGTGATAGAGGAAAAGATGAAGAGAAGGATGGAGAATAGATCAAGGCATCTGGAGATGCCGATTGGCATTTGAATATATGGAGATTTTTAGCTATCAGGGAAGAAAGTAAGAAGAAGGGTGTTCCACAGACGGGGAGTGTGACACATGAAGGGTTGGGAGTATAAGAGGCGGCCACATTTAAGCATTTCTATAGTGAAAGGGTGGGTTGAGATGCCAACCTAATAGCACGTTTAAATTCATGCAGTCTGGGAACTAGCGAAAGTAGTTCATCGGAGCAGTTACCGTGAAAGTATTTGTAGAAAAGACAGAGGGAGGCAACCGCACGTCTGTGAGAAAACGACTGTAGAAGACATGCCAGAACAGGGCCAATTCCAAGCGAAATGCGGTTCTACAGAAGGATGCGAAAAATTGGAATATTGCTACTATCTTGTCACAGATAAAGTTTTTTTTTTTTTTTAAGCATTTCACCCCAAGCAAGGCTGGATGCTACGAGCACGCAAGGGGTTACAGAAAGTACGAACGAGGGTAAAGAGGCGTGGTAGAGGAAAGGATGAAGAGAAGGATAGAAAAAATATCAAGGCATCTGGAGATGTCGATTGACATTACATTTGAATAATTGGGGATTATAGCTATCAGGGAAACAAGTAATAGGAAGGGAATTCCACAGACCTGAGATGAGAGACATGAAGCTATTGGCGTAGAAGAGACGGCTACATTTAACTGCTTCGACAGTAAAAGGGTGGGACCAAGATGCCAGCCTAGTCTTGGAACTACCGAAAGTAGCTCGTCGGAGCAGTTACCGTGAAAGTATTTGTAGAAAAGACAGAGGCGACAATCTGTTTCAAGCTAGATGCAATCTCGTCAATTTTAGATTTTTTACATGTCTCCATAACATAGATAATTTAAATGAAGCACGAATTTCATCTGTTCATGTACCTTGAGAAATGACAAGAAGGACTTTTCTAAAGTCACCTGAGAGATACACAGGTATTCTTCACCTCAGAGGATCATTGTTTCTAATGTTCCTTAATGCCCCAAACAATCCAGTAATACCTTTTGATAACTTGTGCAATTCCAGAAATCTTTAGTATATTGCACATAGGATCTAGCAGGAAACAGACGTGTTGACTTCTACGTTCACTTTTATATATATATATATATATATATATATATATATATATATATATATATATATATATATATATATATATATATATATATATATATATTCGCAGACAGTACTGTTTCACTCTATAGCAGCTCCTCAATGCGACTAGACATTCGAATACCTGTAGCGAGGATTTAGACTCCACCAATTTGGTGTCAGTCAGAGTTCCTACCACTGAGCCATCTTCACTCGACAGAATGAGTCAGCCAAATCTAGCGTATTGTTTTTACAAATATAAACAAATGTCAATCAGCCGGATTGCTCCATTCGTTTTCCTGAAGAGCTTCGCATTAACGCCGCTGGTTATAGTTTTTAGAATGTGCTAGTCATTCAACAGTGTTCAATTGAAAATATATTTTCAAGTGCTAAATTATGTCATTCGCAGACAGTGCTATTTTGCTGTATCACAGCTCTTCAGTGCGACTAGACATCTGAATTCCTCAATATATACTTATATATATATATATATATATATATATATATATATATATATATATAAGTGCTTTGTAAAAGTAAGTTTCACTATAATTCTTGAGCCGTTGCAGAGTTTTGGAGTAACGAGATTTCATAATAGCATTATTGGAAAGCCAATTTAACCATCTAGTACTTGTGGTGTTAATCCAGATAGCTCAAGAGAATGAATTCTTTTGTTATGAATACAACTGGTTAATAGCAATATCAACAGATTTATAGGAGTGACAAGTTCCAGGGATCTTATTCAGAAGTTCAAAATTAATTGAATTGACTGTGCTATTTTTGGGTGCTATAATGGTTCTCTAAAAGAAAACATTTACCATTTTTATAATGAGCATAGATATTTGGAAATACTTTGGTATATACTCAAAAGTTTATCATAATAAAGTACATATGGATGATGGATGAATGAAACTCTCACTGTCATTTGGGACTCTCCCCTCTCCCAGAATTAGCAAGTTCTCAAAAACTGATTTGATGCTATATCATCATACAGGTATACTCTCAAATTAGTAGTCAGTTTTAGATTTTTTACATGTCTCCATAACATAGATAATTTAAATGAAACACGAATTTCATCTGTTCACGTACCTTGAGGAATGACAAGAAGGGTTTTTTTAAGTCACCTGAGAGATGCACAGGTATTCTACATAGAGGATCATTGTTCCTAATGTTCCTTAATGTCCCAAATAATCCAGTAATACCTTTTGATAACTTGTGCAATTCCAGAAATCTTTGGTATATTGTACATAGGATTTTAATTCCTTTTCAGGTAGAAATTTGAATGTAGAATAAGCTGCACTTCCCCCAGGTAATAATATAGCAGCAATCCCTGATGAAGCATCTGCAAGTGCAATACGTTTTTGACTGCATACATTGGCCAGTAGAAATGTTGTAGCATTTTTTTTCCTTTTTCGCCAGGTGCATCTAGGAAGAATATTCCTATTTTATGCAATCTAACCACATCTATAATTATGTCATCAGCTATGTTCAGTTCAGATACAAGCTTTGTCTCATTTTCTTCTATGTAGCTTACCAATGAAGATATTTCAGATTCAGTTTCTCGTATCAATTCCATTGTTAACTCATTCTCATCTCCTCTTGCTGTCTTTAGAAGGCAATAAGTGTGTAGATCTGTCCCTCCCATAGCTCTGATTATATTCTCAATGTCGATCAATGCTTTATTGTTCAGTTCATCATTGTAAGAAAGCTCAATATCTGTTACCTTTACATGTAATTGGTGTTTGTAATCCTCAGCTAATGTGCTCTTGTGTTTATCTCAAAGCCCTAATGGATCGATTATTTCACAACATTTAACGAGGATGAAAAAAGATCTCTAAGAATTTTTCCACTCTGAGATACAGATGCTTCTGATACGAAAGCATCACATTCTGCATCATTTTCCTATAGACCAAGTTTGAAGCAAGCTTACGTATATGTTGAGCACACTGTTCCTTCAATTCTACGGATATCTTCAAAGTAAGTAGCCCCTTTTACATCATGCAATAGCATACTGGGAAATAAACTAGATGGGATTTACATTATACATCCTTCCAAGTGCACTATCAAATTTGAAAATGCATCTGCTCTTCCATCCCTTTTTCGTCTTATCCAGCTGATATTTTGCTAGATGTAATATGATGGAAGTTAATGATAAAAGATTGTGTTAACAAAGGGTTCTATTATACAAAGCTTGAAATAAAGCTGTGAGTGAAGTCTCTCTCAAGTTAGGATTTATTGAGCTGCAGTTGCCACAGAGGAGTAAACTCATTTTCAGTTTTCTAAATGAATATCTAATTGCTGAAAGGTTCGATATCGCTGATGAACTGGAAATCTAAGTATCATCCAAATTGCTTACTTTCTACTGATATATCGATCTTGGTGGTATTTGCTTACTTCATCTCTTCGGTTTAATGTTTGGTTTTGCCTATTGTCTTTTCGATTGAATTCTTTGTTTCTTGTAATACAAACATTGCTGAAGCAGACCCTTTGTTGACATATTTGCGGACATATTTAATTGACTATCGAGTTACAGAACTCAACATGTTTGTGAACATCGAAGGTTTTTCAAGAGTAGGGGACTGTATGGAACTATCCATTTGTTGTCAAATACAATTGGATTTTGTTTTGATCATCTGACAAAAAAGGATCTTCTCACATTGGTGTATCCTCTAAGAAACTTCTTGAATAATGCTTGGTGCATTTGTTGTCAACCATACAGGGAGAATTACTGTTCCTATCACCACAGGGACCATTGAACATCTGTGCTTTAACAGTATCACGAAGCTTTTTGCCTTTTGTAGGATCTGACAATTCTGCAGATATTCCATCTCACTGGTGTGAATTATCACCATCAACCATATTAAGATGTGGACATGAGAAGACCTCGTTTTTGCAACATAAAAATAAACATCTAGTATCTTACATTACCGAAAACTTTGTCTGCTCTTATCATTTTCATTAATTTAATCACTTTTAACCTGAAATCTATTGCAATTAGGTCATGTCGGTTCTGTGGCTTTTGACGAAGAAGTTCAATTTTAATTTCTTTCTATTTGGGATAATAGCTGAATGTTATAAACAAATGTGCGCATCTATAATGTCTAACGTATGACATTGCGTATGTTGCATATATCTTCGACAACCAACATTTTGCATATAATGCATATATCTTGGAAAGCCAACATCTTGCATATATTGCATAGATCTTGGACTGCCAATATCTTGCATATATTGCATATATCTTGGACAGTCAACCTCTTGCATATAATGCATATATCTTGGAAAGCCAACATCTTGCATATATTGCATAGATCTTGGACTGCCAATATCTTGCATATATTGCATATATCTTGGACAGTCAACCTCTTGCATATATTGCATATATCTTGGACTGCCAATATTTTGCATATATTGCATAGATCGTGGACTGCCAATATCTTGCATATATTGCATATATCTTGGACAGCCAACATCGTGCATATATTGCATAGATCTTGGACTGCCAATATCTTGCATATATTGCATATATCTTAGATAGCCAACATCGTGCATATATTGCAAAGGTTTTGGACTACCAATATCTTGCATATATTGCATATATCTTGGACAGCCAACATTGTTCATATATTGCATAGCTTTTGGACTACCGATATCTTGCATATATTGCATATATCTTGGACAGCCAACATCGTGCATATATTGCATAGATCTTGTACTGCCTAAATCCTGCATATATTGCATATATCTTGGACTGCCCACAAAAATTTATGGATGAATGATTATTTGACAAATTTCACCTATGAAAACATCATGGATAATACCATCTCGTAGATAGATATATGATGATGCTCTTAAATATGATTGGTGAGATTTTATACTTACTAATCTTTCACCCTTAATCTTGGCATATATATCTACGACAAACTTGTGAAACTGGTTTTGGGCTCCGTGAAGGTGATTAAAAGAATTTTCTTAGATCACAATGCATAATGTATAAAGGTCCCTGCATGAAACAGTCTTACTCTAATTTGAAGAATTCCAAAATGATACTTATCTTCACCGTTAATAAAAATCAAGGGGTAAGATATGAACGATATGTCTCACATATTTTAGCTTTTTATCAAGAACAATATCACGTTTTCGAAACTCTTCCCCTGTGATTATTTCAGTTAATTCATTGCATGGCGGTGTATTGAGACGTTGAGAATGTTCCCCTGAGGGACTTTTGTCAGCATCAATATCAATATTGCATTCAGGGTATGGTGATAATTCTAGAACACATTTAAAGCTTTTCACATAACTGTTACTTTCAGGATGCAGATCTTGCGGATTTTCATTGTGTCAATTTATGTAACTCTAGTAGCATCAACGTTTTTTTTTAGCCTGTTGACTGAAATGAGACACAAAAGAAAGTTGAGGAAATTGAGGATCTTAACTTAATAGTGGTAATAAAAATCCAATACGGTAATACACTCTCCCTTAAACTTGAAATGTAGGCATAAATCCCTTCTCAAGAATAATCTTATCCCCAAAACAGGTAATCTAGAATGCACCATAGTTGTGAATGTTTTGAAGAAAGTTATGAGGCACCAGTGAAATGTTCTGGAGGATCTAGTAGAAGCTTCAAATTGATCTTACCACCTGTGCAGCACATATAGGGCGGTTCATTGTCCTGCCATTTTTCACTACACAGTAGGAACAATGTTTTGTCAGTGAACCAATCGGAGATGAAGGATTAGTCGTTGGATAATGATTCATAGCGACCGAGTGCCATCGGTAAAATTGTCTTTTGCGTGATTGGGAAATTCTTGACATCACAAGAGAAATTCTTTCATATCTTTGCACTTCAGTTTCATTTTGTCTTTCCTGCTGATTTCAATCGCCTCATCTCTTCCAACCTGTGAGATCTTCGTAATTCAGATCCATTTTCTGTTGTCTGCTCTGGTCTGTTCAGGCTATAAAATATTTCCTCTTCAGTTTAATTTTGTCTTTCTTGTTCATTTCTAAACATCATCTGTTTCAACCTGTGAGATCTTTGAAACCCAGGCTCATTCTGTCTGTGTTTTCCAATCCTTATCCTTGTTTCTTGCTCTGTCTGTTCTTGACTTTGATTTTGTTTTATCTGTTCAATTCTGATTTTGTTGCTTTGCAGCCTCAACCGCTGTTTCAAATAACCCCTGCCACTTTTCCTCTTTGTTAACTCAAGTTGACTATTACAGAATCTATTCTATGCATTTGGGGCAATTTATAGCAATACCTCAAATGATCTTTGAGTCACAAATAAGTTTTATTAATAGATTTTTGAAAAGTAATCAAAGTTATTTTTTTAATACATACAAACCCCATTTTAGGCAAATATTGTGTGCACCATTGTCCTTTCTAAAAGAAACCGTATTCAATGTTTATGCTTTTAAAATCTCTATAACTTTAATTAATCTTTTTTAAAATATCTCAATGGAGAAAACATATAGAACCCGTTTTTTGGTCCATATATATATATATATATATATATATATATATATATATATATATATATATTAACAAAGTGGGTTCTATAGCCTTGGATGTCAATTGGTCTAGGATAAGGACAATTTAAAATTCAAAAACTGCGGAAGGTTGTTTGGGGACCTTGACGCACGTAGTGCACTAGGTCTCTGTATTCGGCGCTTCAAATATGTAGTTGTTTCTGCACAAAATCTTCACCAGTATAATGAAATCATATGTACTGGGGTTTGGTTTTCCGTTCCTAGGAACTAAGCTGCTTGACACTTATGCATCAAATACAACGGAAGCGTCCACTATTTCCACCATATATATATATATATATATATATATATATATATATATATATATATATATATATATATATATATATATATATTATTATTATTATTATTATTATTATTATTATTATAGGTGGACAATCCCATATCCGAAAACGTTTGAAAACCGAATATTTTTAGTGTGGAATTTGGCGCGCAAAATCTTACATATTTGAACCACGCTACTTAGGCATGACGTGGCAACAGGTGTCATGATTGGGCTGACACCGACCACCACTCCTTCAGTCTAGCTATGCGGCCTGAGCCCGCCAACGCCAGTGTTGCCAAGACGTAGGTAGAACTGAGTGTTCTGTTCGCTGATTTTTTCCCTTTTTAATTTTCGTGACATTATACATTGAAAATGTCATAAAGAACTGCAGATACCCTCATTGCTAACAGTGGGAAAAAGAAAAGGAAGCATCTATCGGTATCAATAACACAAAAATTAAAGCTTTTGCAGAGGCTTGATCGCGATGTTTCTATGCGGTTCTGACTGAGGAATCTGGTGTCGGAACAACCACCGTGAAGGATTTAAAGAAACAGAAAGACACTCAAATTTCATAGTGAAAATGATGACCGTAAATGATTGAACAAGAAGAAAACGCTACATACGGTAAAATAACTTACAATACCGTACGACAGCGAGACAGTAGTTTAGTGAGAGACATCAAGGCACATGAGCGCAACATATAATTTTATTTTATCGTTTGATGTTGTTCCTTTCTGTGTTATGGAAGGCACATTTGTGTAAAATAATTAAATTTATTCATTACTTATGGGCTTAATTATACGTTTAATACATTTATCAGACTATGAATAAAGTGTAATATTATGTGTAGTCTTTTTTTGTTTTTTTCTTCGTGGTGTGAGTATTCAATATTGCTTGAATTTCTGAAAACCGAAAAAATCGGGAAACCGTAACATAACTAGGCTCATGGATTTCGGATATGGGATTTTCTACCTACATTATTATTATTAATTTTAAAATAGAAATAAAAACAAAATATTTATCGTTCGTCAATACAGCTTTGTTATTTTTTTATTTACTCATCGGGTTTTCATCAAGAATGATTGAATTGATCTCAGAATTGACCTTCGCTAAGTACTGAACGTTTTTACTTTTTAAATTTAATAATAACTATCGGTCTAATCTTATATTGTGGGCTCTCTTTTTAGCAAATTCACACACAAATATATATATATATATATATATATATATATATATATATATATATATATATATATATATAATAAAAAGGCTTAAACACTAATATTCCATGGACTATTAGTGTTTAAGCCTTTTTATTATATCCTTACTCTGTCCTGGACATTGAGTTCTACCTGGATTTTATCCTCTTGGAATTATTTTTTATACATATATGTATGTGTATATATAATTGCATATGTATGTGTATATTTACCACTAATATTGTCTATATATATATATATATATATATATATATATATATATATATATATATATATATATATATATATATATATATATATATATATATATATATATATATTATACGTTTGCTTGATAACCTAACTGTCAGGGTTTCAATTCTCGATAGTGGATACGCACTGCTGATGAGTCCCAAATATAGGACGAAACAGCCGTCCAGTGCTTTCTGCATTCTGTTGAGCTTTCAGACTCGATGATTTACTTAATTATATATATATATATATATATATATATATATATATATATATATATATACAAAATATCGCACATTTAGTGCTTTGTTAATAAAATAATGTTCGACGCAATATAACCGATTTGCAAATTATATATAAATAAATATACATTTTTTCACAACGGTAGCACTAATTGTAGTTCATTCAAAACGCAATATTTAGTTGCTCAATTCACTACCTGAAGATTGTGTTGTCTGTGAAACTCCGATACACACAAACGCGCACACATACACACATAAACACACACACAGACACACACACACACACATATATATATATATATATATATATATATATATATATATATATATATATATATAGTAGATAAGTTGGTCAATAAAACAAAGTCAAACGAAAGGGTACTGATGAAATTATTACGAAAAATATTTATTAATATTAACCAGGTGACAAAAATGAAGCACAGAGATTGAGGTTCCAATTTCGGAATGTTCGATCACGCCTGTGTTCTTCATCAGCGGATGCGGGAAATAAACAGAGGGACGGTGGAAACTATCCAACATTAGATTTTGAGGTGGGTAGATTCCGTTTATAAGTGGAATTATTAGAAAAAATCTGTTCCCTGTTTGATTTCTCGCTGAAGCATATGTGGACTCTTTTTTCTAGTCACACACACACACACACACACACACGCACACACACACACACACACACACACACACACATATATATATATATATATATATATATATATATATATATATATATATATATATATATATATATATTATAGCTTTGGAAATAAAATCTGATTATCCGCTGTCCTTTAACCTTTAAAAGGGCTGTGGTGAAATAATTTATTATATGGAACCTTAAAGTGGTCTGTTTTTATTTAAATTATTTGCTCTGATTTACATTGAGCTCTCTGGATTTTATCCTCCTTCGGTCTACCCATACGGATTACCTAGTTTTTTCGTAAACTATATATATATATATCATCCATGTAAACAAAAACAGACTATCATCAATTTCTTGTTCGTGTATTGCTTAATATATTGTGTAACTGTCATCTTCGATAATGGCTTACGTAAGCCGAAAGCTTAGATTGGATTAAAAAATATGTATCAATATTGTGATTTTCTTTCATTGTTTAATGATAATGTTATTAAGCTTATCAGACGATATGAAAAGGACTTACATAAAATATATAGACAACACTTATCTATATTATTTAATGAAACATGTATGAATATATATATATATATATATATATATATATATATATATATATATATATATATATATATAACCCTCTTCCCAAGTTATTTGACCTCATTTCACATTTATGATTCATTATCATATTTAATAAATTGGAAATGGTTCAATATCTAGCGTACATGTAAATTTAAATTATTCCAAATGAATTGCTTAAATGCAGGCTATAACCATTCCCAACAATGGTCTGCCTCTCATCATACAATAATGAGTTGTAAACGTAGCGCGATAACAAATGTTCTTTTGGGTTTAACTTGACATCGCATATTCTTATTTTCATATTTTATCGAAAGATCATATTCATCATAGTAACAAAGGATCAAGCCAGAAAACAGAGAGACACTCAATGAAAAGCCGCTTCAGGTGGTTCCTTTTTAAAGGGCAGTCTCCGCTTTCAGTATGCTTCTTCACTTAGAGAATCTCAGCGCAAGATCTTAATGTCAAACACGCTTCTGTTGAAGCAACTATCACGCTTGAAACAATAGCAAGTGTCCCTTTGTGGTATTTTTGAAACTGGAAATGTTATCACTGTCATCTGCAGCCAAATTCCAACCGCTATTGTATTGAAGTTTATTCTAAATATACTGGACAATTCGCCCTGAAGATAAAATCTGTATTTAATCTTCACGTCGCCAATGATATGGCGGTTAATTTAATGGTTTATCAATTCGGAAAGGAAAATTGGTAATCCGAGTTCGAATTGTGTCACAGTTCATGTTGTTGACTTTCGCACAAATATCTTTGGATTAGGTATCCGTCAAGTCACCCTTTCCCAGGTATTATTTAAATAACAGGTTCCACTCTGCTCGCTTGCCTTGATGTGGCAACTAATCTAGAATTAATAATTTTTGATTAATTGATTCGTTTTCTACGGTTTATCAACCCTTTGCGGTTTATTTACAGCCAGAAAATAATTTTAGATTAGTAAGAACTTTTTTTTAACATAATAATGTTTCAGTGATAAAAGTCTTTATCAGTTATAATAATGGTAATGTGATGCAAGTCTTACTAATTAATCCATAGGTGTGGAGATATGTGGATTCATACGTTTCTGAAGGATATTTGCGCATAAGTGAATATCACGAAACCAGCATGAATTAGAACTCGGTTTTCCAATTAACAATTCCGGATCTACACCACCCGAACATCCAAGCTTACAACACCTGGTATTCCCAAGCTGTCTTCCTTCTAGGTACTGAACAGTTTTGAATTCATATATATCCATTACATCACCCCCAAGGTTACAACATCTGGACAGGAGCGATAAGCTTGGATGTGCTGGCGGTGTAATGTTTAACAGCTCAGAATTGAAAATCTAATTCTAGTTAGGTTTGTTGTATTCACTTACAACAAATACCCTTAGGTAAGGTGCGAATCCACCTATTCTCTCCCCAGTTATGTGTTTTGTAATAAGACTTGTATCGCTAAATCATTATAATAAAAGATTTTACAATCTAAAAATATTGTTGATAAACCGAGAAAGTTGATTGAAAGAATGAATTATATATAACAATGTGAAATTAGAGAAAATATTAAATGTGCCCCTTCAGTGGGAAGTACATTTTGGATGATATAGCCTACAAAGCGTAGTAAGTGATAAAAATGCCTCAGCGAAGTTTTTATGAATAACTGAGAATAGGCATGGAAATGAATAAAGAGAAAAATGCTATATTTCAAGAAATAATAATCATGATGATATGATTGGCATTTTGGGTCTGACCAAGCAAGGAACGCAACAAAAAATCAACAAAATCTTTGGTGCACTAGCTTTCCAGGAATACCATCAAATAGTTCAAATACAGCCCATAGCCTGCGAATAGATCCTTCCATTTAGTATGTTTTAGTGAATAACTGTTTTCACATGTCCGACGTCAAGGGTCATGAGCCGGTGTGTGATTATAAAAGAAATGCAGGTGATTTTTTTTAGTTATAATAATAATAATAATAATAATAATAATAATAATAAGAAGAAGAAGAAGAAGAAGAAGAAGAAGAAGAAGAAGAAGAAGAAGAAGAAATATAAAAGTACTAGCTGTAAAATTGAAAAAGAAAGAAGTAAAAGGTAAACAAAATTAACTAAATTTAAGCATCTATTCGGTTGCACAGTAATAAATTATTAACATAGAAGAATGTATAAAAAGCATTCATATATATATATATATATATATATATATATATATATATATATATATATATGAGGGGGGAATTTAATTATTTTATTAGCTCTCAACCAGAACATTTTTCGGCCAGTCCAAGATGTATTCAGATACCGGAAGACTACTACTGCACACAAAAGAGTTTTAACAGAGGAAGAAAACCTTTATTACTTTAAATATTATTTCAACTAAACATACTTCGCCTAAGGAAGGTCACAAGAACCGAAACGTATGTAGAAAAATATACAAAATAAAGTATGAAATATCCGCATAATAATCAAAAGCTTTTGCGGCTTTTTCTCTTTTTGAAATATACACTTTTCACCCGCTGAAACAGCAATAACCTTTTCCTTATCTATCTATCTATCTATCTATCTATCTATCTATCTATCTTTATATATATATATATATATATATATATATATGTGTGTGTGTGTGTGTGTGTGTGTGTGTGTGTGTGTGTGTGTGTGTGTGTATGTATATATATTAAAGACAACAGACATTTTGTGTCGATTAATCTTACTGATCAACTTTTCCAAATGATCCTTTTCAGACAAGGAGGAAAATCCGCAGACATTGTCTGAAGAAAATTTCGAAAGAAATATGGTCCCAGGTAGGTAGAGGATCAGTGTAGGCTGAGACAAACGATGAGTGTTGCGATGAGTGTTGTGACGTGGCGAGGTGTGACGTAAGTATTTCATTCATTTATTTACATACAGTTGATGATGCCTCTTCTTAAATTGTAATTGTTGTTAAGTATAGATTGTTGTTTTTATTGTACGAGTATTCCTTCAAGACTCATAAGTCTTTTTTCACTGTTTCATTTTTTCTAGTATTTTGGTATTGTTTGCAAGTAATTGTCTAATGTTACTATATCTATTATACTACTCACAAAAATAGCAAGAATACATATATATATATATATATATATATATATATATATATATATATATATATATATATATATATATATATATATATAATATCTGGATAAAATAAATGAAACAAAATTGGGTGTTTTTTTATGAAAGTATTTATTTCTGTGTTTTTGTATATATTTATTTATTTAATATTTCAGACCACCTAGGTCTTTCCTCAGAAATCAAATGAGATACTGTGTTTGTGTGTTTGTTTACAGCGTTTGTTTACAGCGTTTGTCGTGATGCGTGCATGTCACGTGATGTGCAATGCGACTGTGTTTGAATTTTTGGCGGAAGACTGATGATAGTATCTTAAATGTTGTTTAAAAGGTTTTTTGACCATAACTCAGGAAATATTTCTTAAAATATTTTTAACTGTTGAAATATTTATGTAGATTTAAAATATCCACGTGTTTGTTTACCCCTAGTTTATATGTGTCTAATTTTAGAATTCAGTATTTTTCTTTTTTTCTTCTTCGTATGTGTCTTGTACTTAAATTACTGTGTTTGTGTGTTTGTTTTTAGACTCGGACGACACGTGGTGTGGAACGCGATTGTGTTTGATTCTTTAACGGACATCTGGTGTTTTGGTCATTGTTTAAAAAGGATTTTTTACCATATCTGAAGAAATTTTTTGAAGAAATATTTTAACTATTGAAATATTTATACTGATTTAGAATACCCAAGTCTTTGTTTAACCCTAGTTTATATGTGTTTAATTTTAAAATCCAGTATTTCTCTTTTTTTCTTTGTATGTATGTAGTGCTAAAATTTGAGTCTATCAATATACATATGCAAGTATAAAGAAGCCTAATATATATATATATATATATATATATATATATATATATATATATATATATATATATATATATATATATATATATATATTATATGTGTATGTATGTATGTTCCAGCCTCTGTCGTTTGTGCCCATGTGTGGTTGCATCAACGTAAGCAAAGCAACTCCGATAAAGTCCGATAATATACTAAAGGAAAACGCGTCACACGAAAGTTTTGCACTTTGTCACGTATCTTTCCTCCAAAACTGTTCTGTATATATAAAAAATTTATATATCGTTATCCCATATATATATATATATATATATATATATATATATATATATATATATATATATATATATATATATATCGTATATTTCCACGTATACCGTGGCCTATAAATAAGTCGAAAGTCAAAATCTAGGTAAATCTAGGTGATATCCTTAGTATAAGGCGACCAACAGGGTCGCATCTGGCGAAACTGTATATGACGATGTTTATGGTGATTCTTTACAAGTGATGGTGATGATCATAGTAATTTATAAGGTTTTAATTATATAAGTGGGTGTTTTCTCTTTCTCTTTATTCCGAAATAAAAATGTTATAGCATCTTACATGTTATTTTGTTTAAGATCGTACAGAATACCGTATAACGTATGTTATTGGAAAATAAAGTTAGCATGTTATACATCATGTTGTTATTTAATATGACAATGATACTGGATTCTAATTAGAAATATATATTTCATATTTTCATAAATATTGTTATTTAAAACTACCCTGAGAAACAATTATTGCCGTGGACGCAACCATAGCTCTACAAAACAGGAACAGAAGATATATGGTATATAGATATGTAGGTTGGACTTATACATAGATAAAGGCCAGATTTAATGTCTATAGTACCAATTCATTTGGTTACAGTGCTTAAAGAGGGTGACTATCGTCTTAGTTCTTTATGTGATTTGAGAGTTCGTACCGGGTCGTTGTGTTTTTGGATGACAGAAATTAATAATTTGTTGAAGTCATCCTTTCTTCTTATTTTTCTTCTGGGGTCGCACGTTCGGTCCAACTCACATCCGATGAATCTCCATCCTTTACGTCTTGAACCGTACATCGAACCAATGTCCCACTTCTTCTATCTCCTACTGCGTGCGTGTTTATTTTTATTTCATCCGTGTTTTCCGTTCGATTTTTGGCGGTACGTGTTGTCATTGGTTGATATTTTATGACGTTCGCTGACCCACATAAGCTATGTCCGGTTTCTGTCAGTTACCGAGGATAGGAACAATAGAAGGAAGGAAAGGAAGCATGTGTAAATAGAGAAGAGAGACACACAGAGAGAGTTTTCTTTGTCACTCTCATAGTGAAATAGGAAAGTGTATATTTCCATATAGTGTTACTACTACCTAATCCTACTACAGATACGTTACTTGTTATTGTTTCGTGTTGTTCAGCGGAACTTTTGCAAATTGTTTTGTAGTCAAATATTCGAATACTGCATTTTAATGTAAGTAATTCTTATACATTTGTAACTATAGTGCAACATTTTCATATGAATTATTTCAACTAGAAAAATTTACATCTGAAGTTACCATACGGAGGATTTTACTATACCGGGATCCATAGCATAAGTATATTGGCTTAGTTAGATTTTTGTAACTGTTGTATTAAATCCTATATACTTTGGGGTAATTTTTAAGATTTAAAGGTTGCCTTATACACGATATATATATATATATATATATATATATATTTACATATATATATATATATATATATATATATATATATATATATATATATATATATATATATATATATATATATAGTCAGGGAGAGAGGAGGAGAATGAGAGCGCTAACTACCATCATTCATTTATATAGAAGTAACGACCCTTCTGTAATGACTCCTTGAACGCCGCAACCCTGTTTAAGAATCTAATTGCGCAGGCCTATGGGTTTTAAAATGTCAGTCTGCAAAGAAAAGCGTCATTAGCGTAGACATGAATCTCTCTCCCTCTCTCTCTCTCTCTCTCACTTTCTCTCTCTCTCTCTCTCTCTCTCTCTCGCTCTGCCAGACCTTTTGCAGGTGTCAGAAAAAACACGATTTTTTTCGCGTGCACACCGCCATCTGTCGGTAACCATGGAACATAACGTACATTCTCTATCTTAAACTTTTTACCCGCAAGCCCAATACATGGTCATGTTTTTCTGTTTTTTTTTTTTGGGGGGGGGGTTTCGGAGAATGATGTGACACATTAGACAACGTTTCATTAGTGAGAATTCTATACCGTACTGATTTTCATTGGTCGGGGAGATCTCCCGCGCTTATAACGTTTAGTGTTAGTGTCTGTCTGTCTGTCTGTCTGTCTGTCTGTCTGCATGTATGTATATATATATGTGTGTGTCCGTGTGTCATATCTGTGTGCCTGGATTCTGGTGAATATTTGTTTCCATAGTTCAGCAACGAATTAAAAACATCGGTAAGTTAAAATTTACAATTTTATTTGATCATTCTGACAGCTTTAACCAGATATTTTCAACTCACCCCCTATATATATATATATATATATATATATATATAAGTAATTCATTGAGTCTGAAATAAACCTCAACGGAATGCAGAAAGCACTGGACGGCCGTTTTGCCCTATATTTGGGTCGCATCAGCAGTGTGCAGCCACTACCGAAAATTGAAACCCTGATCGATAGGTTGTCAAGCAAACATCATACCAACTGTTCGGTGACGAAGAGATAGCAAATCG
Organism: Acanthosepion esculentum; assembly: GCA_964036315.1. NCBI lineage: Eukaryota > Metazoa > Mollusca > Cephalopoda > Sepiida > Sepiidae > Acanthosepion > Acanthosepion esculentum. The sequence continues at coordinate 69,024,874 of OZ038483.1, forward strand.
GACTCAATATAGCGCCTTACAATTTCTATCATATGTATATCATTGCTTGATCCGGCTTCTAATGCTTCAGTTTGAGAGGCTTGGTGATAGTAGTCGTGGCGCCGAGGGGGGGGTAACAGTCCTATGGTTACAGAGAACTTCAGTTGAGTTCCACCACGGAATATGTGAGCGAGCCGCGCTGTATTGAGTCTGATTTGCTATATCTTCGTTACCGAGGCCCGTTGGAACAGTTGGTATGGTGTTTGCTTGACAACCTAACTGTCAGCGTTTCAATTCTCGGTAGTGGATGCGCAATGTTGATGAGTCCCAAATACGAACCAGTCCAGTGCTTTCTGCATTCTGTTGAGGTTTCTTTCAGACTCAATGAATTACTTAATTATAATTATCAAATCCTCCTTACAATTTCTATCATATATATATACATATATATATAGTGACTTTATACTACAAAATAATTGTAATGAAAGACTCTTGATATTATTAAAAAAGCATTTGAGGAATCTTCTGGCCAACTCTTCTTCAAAGATATATCGCTAGCCAAAATTATTTTATTATCTTACTCACAAGAACACCGAAAACATTTTCAGGATTAATAGAAGAGGAAGTCACACGATTAAAAGATAAAAAAAGTCGCCCTCTTCTGTCAATTAAAAAAACAATATGATTTGTTTAATTAAAAACGAATAACATTGATTACTAAACCGAAGAAGCAACAGAAATTGAAAAAGAAAAAACAGAGTTAAAATAATATGAAGAATGAGAGTTCGCCCAGGAGAAGACGCGAACGGCTAAAGTTCTCCTTTTGCCTGTACAGTGTAGGGCGTCTTAACTTGATTGCAACCGCCTCAACAATTCTCAGCATGACAACGTACCCTATAATTGCCGAGAACGTACCCTGTGTCATATGCTGAACCAATTTTCTCGATGTTCGTTTCCACACACGAGATTGTCGATCAAATGTCTAAGAACAGAATCCAGAACCGACTGTATCAGCCATGTTAACTGCCTAATTACACAAACCCCCATCTTAAGTAAGCCGGAAGATTCTAGTTATTTTTCATCACCTGGCGTTGACTAGTTCAACCTACACACCTACACACACACACACACACACACACACACACACACATATATATATATATATATATATATATATATATATATATATATATATATATATATATATATATATACACACACGCAAACACAAACATATATATATATATATATATATATATATAGTCATCCACAAACAGACTGTTTCACTGTGGCACAGATCTTCACTGTGGATAGACACGCGGAAAAAGCCGGGATCGAAACTCGACCAATGTGACATCAGATGGAGACACTTATCCATAGGCTATCGGGGATTTTAAAGTCTTTACATACGTTATATAAGCATTATCAGCTGCCAGAGAGCTTTGTTCCTTACGAAGAGCTTACCATCATAGCAGTAGCAACCCGCAAATACCCTTTCTTTCAAAGTGCTCAACAGACGAACGCATACACACACACACATAGACACATGTCTGTTAGGTTAATTTCTCTTTTTTTTTGTATGCGTGTGTGAACGTGTGTGTATATGTGTGTGTAGATACACATGTGTAGAATGTCGTGACGTTTTCTTCTTTTCTTACTTTTCTTGTTTCTTTCTACTTTTTCACGATTTCTTTTCTTTCTTTTTTCTCTCTTTCGGCTCTGGTAGTCAACACCCGCCACGCCTTAATTTCGCCACTTCACTCATTAGTTCTACGAAGCGCACCATTTGTCTCTATGTACCCTGAAGATGACTTAAGAAAGTCGAAAGCTTACCAAATTAACTTTGGACAATTTCTGATAAGATTTCCTCCTTATCTGGGAAGAATTTATCGTAAGTTGGAAAAGTCGATATATGATATTAACCGGCACAAAATGTTTATTGCCGTTATTGACATATTGCCTTTAATGCGTGTATGTATGCATGCGTGCATGTATGTTTAGTGCACTAGGTAATTGAAAAAAACTTTTAATTTAAAAAAAATCATATTTCCTTTACTTGCGAACGTGCAGAAACACTTTCCCAGTTCTAGATGAGAATGGCGAGGTAGTTGATCAGTCGGTGGAAATCTCGGTTTGGTCTGCGTTAACGATGTATATTTGAGTAGGTTAATTTTTCTCGTCTATTAGTAATTCATTATAGCACTCGGTACGAAATTTAGCGTTTGATGTGCTAATTAAAGAAACAAAACATGAGATTAATAGATTTTATCAACGCTCGAGCATTCAGGTTCAAATATCGTGTAAAAAATATGTACAGAATAGTTAATTTCCGTGGGGTTTTGTTCACAAACTGTCTTCACAATTTGTCTATTTCAAGCATAAATCCAAATAAAGTTGATGCCTTGTGTATTAGATATATTGAATAGAAAAAAAATTGCAACCAGCATTCTAATTATGAATCACCACAAGCAAAATATTCAATGTTTACTGTATTCGACGAGTGAACACTGTGTAAAAATTATAAGTTTACAAAAATGGCTAATCAATGATTAAGATCTTACATCATTTGTTTGATCATAATTAGTGAAAAAAATAGATAAAAGTGTATATAACACCATAATACTTCTGGGCACAAATTATAAGACAAAATGTTTTAAATTTGCATTGTTTAGTGAAAATCACACTAAGATTACTGGAATATAAAACATACTACATTAAAATATAGCTAAACTGTCCAGCATAATTTCCTTTTGAAATAAATGAAGTTTGTATTTGATGGCACAATGATTTAGTGATAATCTACTTGTACCTTGCCTCTTTTCCATGTGAAATTCAAAGCTTCTATAGTTAATTAAACTGCACTTTCCACACTTTTTGAATGTGCAGGTAAATTTGGCTCAAGACTGTTATCGTTTTTTTTAATCACCGGAAGACATTAATGGAAAAATAAGCGGTATAGACGAAACCTGTAGAATCCTGATGCTACTTGTAATGACAAAAGTACGCAGCTGTGGACTTTAAGAGAGTTTTATTCAACTGAGAATACAAGGTTCGCGTATAATGTCCTTTTATAGTCCCAGCAAACAGAAATAGCTCTCTCAAAGAGTTGAGTAACGAAACAAGGGGAGATCACTCTTGATTATTCATAACACTGCTAGGTTTCAGTCTGCCTGTCTAATCACTTTCCTTCAGCTAAAGCTTTTGACAGCTCTCTTTGTCAATAGTTGGAAACTGCCTCCTGGTCCTGATTTCTCTCGTTCAGCTTTTAAATATACCCTTTCATCAATGAGAACCTGAAATTTCAAAATGTGTATACGTTTAAAAACAGATCAAGCATAGATGATAAATAGGAAGGAATTTATCCCAATGTCATTTATGAGAGAAGGGAATTACGCATAGAATTAAAATTAGCTTCTTGTGAGGAGGACAAGTGCAAACACTACCCTGTTTTAGTAAAATCCCAAAGGTAAATTTAGAGTAAGAAGAATAGAAAGAAAGGGGCAATATTATTTACCTAAATGGAAATATATTTTATTTTACGGAGCTAAAGAAAACACAGTGTTTTCAATAAACGCCTACCACTTTGAAAATGAAAAATTCTGTAGATAATACACAGTGTTTACTTTAGTTTTCAAATAATTAACTCTACTGTATAAAAGGCAAAAGAACTGATTAATTTAACAGTGAAAAACGAACACTGGCCGAGATTTACCGAATGTAATAAAAATATCGGCAAATATTTATAACGGTTAGAAATTAGATAATAATACCCATCGAAAGAAAGTTCCGGGACAAGATTCGTAAACGAAATATTTTACTACTGTTGATTAAAATGAAGAAATGAGGTTTTATGTTTAGTTTTTTTTTCAGAATTAGTATAAATTTTTCCGCTGAAAAATGAAAAAAATAAATAAATCCTATATGAGAAAAAATCGGAATCGATTTTCATCGCTGGACACAACTTACATTGTATTTAATCTCTATTTTGCCTTTATATAGTGAATATTTTTATATTATTCATAATTCTGATTTAATTTTCATTGATTTATTGAGAATGAGGTAAAAGTCACAATTGGAAAACATTTTTTTTTATTAAATGATATTTTTTATACATTTTTTCTATAAGGGCACGGACGTTTGCGACAGCGTTGAATCTTTTACTCGAGCACAGGAATGATATTCCAACGCCCACTCTTGACTCTAAACTTAATCATTGAACTATTCCTCAAAAATATGTCAAAACTGAATTCTCAAATGAAGTACAATACAAGAGCTTCAAAACCAACCTGACTAAATGGATGTACTCATAGAATAGTGTTGTATACCACCTTTCATAGGGATATATATTTAGACAAAGTAATATATCGTGTCTTCAATTATGGTGTGCAAAACACTTTAAAAGGATTCTGCAATAATATATAATGTATAATGCCACTTGACGTGTAAAATTGTATAATTATCGATTTCATTAAAGCCGATGATTTTCAAATTATATCAAGCTATGGTTAAGGAGCCATCGTGGATAACTCATTAACTTTTCAGATTCACCCAAGAACATTTCTAACAACATCGACAGGAAATTATTTCGCAGCCTTTCGAAAGATTTTAATTTAAATATTTATTTAATAATATTATTTAGTTTTACAATAGTTTTCGTTTTTTCTTTATCTGTACAGCTGTCGTCGATCTGGTGTAAGCAGACTTAATACAATATTCGAGGTTCATTATTTCATGATTAGATTCCAGTATTATATGGTGACAGCCCGAAAGAGAACTTTCGTGAAGTAAATTAAGATAAAGATAATTATAAAGGCCGATGTATTGACCTTGTAGTAATTGGACTATAGTTCAGATGGTCTGGTGAGGTCCTGAAGCAGCGTGAAACTAACAGCCACAGGGTAACAATCATGTGTATATACACACTGAGTATATCTATAAAAGCCTTGATCTCCGATAGTGAGCACTGTTTCTCCATAAATATAGCACATGTTTATATATATATATATATATATATATATATATGGTTATAACAGGAAGTTCTCTGCATATAAAACCTAGACAATTTCGTTATGGACAGATGCACATTATTTGTATTGAAACCTGATGCTTGAATGCTAGAAGCAAAAGCGAAGGAGGTGGAAAGTTAATTTAATATAATTCTAACCAGTGATATGCTCGTTCAGCTTCTTACATAATATTTTGTAGTTGATAAATAAAAGACCCCTTTAAGAAAAATAGAGATATTTAACGTGTTTTAATAGCCTAAGATAAATAATATATAGCTCTAGTATATATATATATATATATATATATATATATATATATATATATAGCTCTTGAAAATATATTTTCAATTGAGCACTGTTGAATGGCAAGCTAATTCTAAAAACAACGGTTACCTGCGTAAATGCGAAGCTCATCAGTAAAATGAATGGAGCACTATGTCTGCTTGGCTTTTGTTTACGTTTGTAAAAAAAACAATACGCTAGATTTGACTCATTCTGTCGAGTGAAGATGGCGCAAATGTAGAAGCTCTGACTGACACCAAATCGTTTCGGTTTCCATCCAGGCTTGAGGCAGTCGTTTGTCTAGTCGCACTGTGGAGCTGAGGTACAGTGAAACAGTATTACCGCTGATGAAACTAACGGACAAATTGGCAAAACATAAAACTCTTGTCCAGATACAGCCTCGAATAAAAAGTACAATACGGAAAAACGAAAAAGAAAAGTGGCATAAAGGCAAACTGACCTACTCAGTAAAGAGCAAGAAGCTTACATTGCACAGTCCGAGGAAAAAAAGTTTACCAAGATTAAATCAAATGAAAGGATTCCTTTAATCGTTGCCCGAGTTTCAAGCGATCTTCAAGTGAGTATGAGAAGTAAGGGTTTTGATCATTTTCTTCGATATGAGAGGCATCGTCCACAATGAGTTCCAGCCATAGAGGTAGACGGTCAATCAGCGAATCTACAAAGAGATCCAACTGTGTTTGATCAGTCTGCCGGAAGAGACGAGAGTTGTAACAGGACAAATCGTGGCTGCTTCACCACGACAATGCACCTAATCACAACGCCCTGAGCATCCGGTAATTCTTGGCTGCGACAAACTTCGCCCTAATGAAACAGTTTCCCTATTTCCCTAATCTTTTTTTTTCCTTTTTCTAAGGTCAAAGTTATAATCAAGGGGACCCGTTTTGTAGGCGGGGAGGTCCTCATGTGGGCCACAACGACGTAGCTGAGGTGCATCCAAGGATAACCCTTCCAGCAGTGCATAGAAGCGTTGCAGAAAAGAATGGAGAAGGACATTAGAATCGATGACTTCAAAGACGAAAGCATGTAAACTGTTGCTTCCAATTGAAATAAATTGTTTATGACACCAGTCTCTCTCTCTCTCTCTCTCTCTCTCTCTCTATATATATATATATATATATATATATATATATATGTATATATATATATATATATATATATATATATATATATATATATATATATATGTATATATATATATATATAGAGAGAGAGAGAGAGACAGACAGACAGACTGTTTCGCTGTATCACAGCTCATCAGTGTGCCTAGACGTCTGGTTGCCTCTAGTTAGGATCGAAACGCGACTGAATTGGCGTCAGTCGGGCATTCTTCCACTAAACCGTTGGCACACAGCAAGGATGAAGGTGAATTTAAGCGTGTATGTATGTATGTATGAAATACTTTATTCTCAGTCCATGATTTCATGTGTTTAAACCCATTTTCACTCAACCTGTTTTCCGTAGTCTTACTAACTAGCTACTATGCGCATTATACGAAGTTTATAACAAATACACAAACAAATATATATAAACACACATAACAGGATATTAGCAACCGTATACGCGCATGCTGGCGTGCATACGCTGGTAAGCAAATAAAAAATACCAAAATTAGCCAAGAGCTGTGGACATAAAGTACTCAATGGGATTAGACAGAGCTTAGAAATATATGTTAATAAATTCACATATACCTATGTTTGGTGTCTAACTTCCTTGGTTACCCAACTCGTCGGGCACAATATATAGCTTATATATATATATATATATATATATATATATATATATATATATATATATATATATATATATACACATATATATATATATATATAAATATAAAAGTACTTTATCCCATAAATATAGCACACTTTAAGACTATATTTCTTCATATATATATATATATATATATATATATATATATATATATATATATATATATATGTGTGTGTGTGTGTGTGTGTGTGTGTGTGTGTGTGTTTGAGCAGGTATGCAGAAAAATAGGAAAGAACACGTTAGGTAAATAATCCGGAGTTCCTTAGTATTTTTGCTTTTATTTTTAAAAAGACAGTGCTCCATACAGAAGTAGAGTTTATATTATAATATATTTTTTTAAAAATATGATTCCTTCGCTACATAAGAGTTCTCAATGTTTCAAAAGCGAGAGCCGAGACCCCTAATATAATTTTTGAAAGTAAGTTGAATTAAGGTGTCTGGTCACGCTTCCTCATCAAGCGAGAATTTGGGAATAAGCTATCTTGTGGTTAGCGCGTGTTTATCACTATGGTCTCTTGCAACATTAGTTACTATGGAAACGGCTAGGGTCGGCTATATTGATAAGTGGTCTAAGAGTTAAGAATTATTTTTTATCTACAGACCAGTCCCCTTCGAAAAGTTTATGTCAGGTTATATTGTGGTGCCTATTTCAAGTCTGATAGTAGCGGTCGACGTCTAGTTGGTCAAAAAGGCATTTTTACGGCCTTACCGCAGGTCGTTAAGTATCGAGAAGGTTCTGTTTCATTATTATCTGTCTATTAATCTGTTTATTTATTTGTTTATTCAAATGGCTATTTTTTAAGTTTATTTTTACAAATGTGTTGAAATGGATTAGAATTTGTTTTTTTGTTTTTGTTTTTCGCAACTCCACAAAGGGTTTTTCTATTTAATGATTGGGCTGAGCTTTTAAGGCTTTTATTAAACTATAGAATTTATTTGTTTATATCTTTTTATTAATTATTTAATGCGAAAATTTGTTGATGTCGACAAAAAACCGTTAACTCCTGTCTATGGTTTAATAACTTTTCATTATTTAGAAACTTAATGATGTGTAGTTTTTCCTGTAGGCATAAAGAGCATGGGTCGTCCCAGGTTTTACAAGTTCTTGTTCTATTTATTATTTTCCATTTTACTTTCGGTGTTTTATTCGTTTCTTTTAAATGCCAGTAGTATTGGGATAGAGATGTCTGATTTCTATTTTGGATATTGTTGAAGGAGCTCTTGTGTTGTCTCCATCTAATTTTAAATTTATTCTTCGGATATTCCGACTGCGGCAAGACCATAAAAATGCCTTTTTGACCATCTAAAAAAATGTGTTGATATTAACAAAAGTTACGAGTAAATTTCAATAGAAAGTTTCTTTTCACCCACCATGATAGAGCGTTGCACATTTTAGCTGTGAAGGTCGGGACTAGTAGATATTAGGAATTTAGCTCGTCAGAACATTTGCCATGGAGATAGCGATAGATTAGCGAGTCTTTCGACGTTTCTTCTTTTGAAAAGTGGTTGTAGGTTGGAATATAATTCTTCAACGACAAGCCCACGTCGATGCCGTTTGAACTAGAGATTCTCAAAACTGGGGAGAGATACGAGCACCTACTTCTTGAAAGAACATGGCGTTAGAAATAAAATATTTTTAAAAAAATTCTCGGAAAAGTGACTTAAAAATGTTCCTCTTACATAAAGGAAAACCTACTACTATTCATCTCCTGAAAGTTGTGCCGCCATTTATAAGCGCTTACTAATGCTTTGTGTATGTTAATACTGGATCGCTCGATCTTTTTTTTGTTTTGTTTTAGAACCACGAGTGACTAAAGGTAACAGGAAATAAGGGACTAATCATCAAAGAGTTTTCAAACGTCTACCGCCACCAATTTTAAATACATTGAAATTTAAGGTATTTAACTATAGAATAACTGATAAGTTGTCATCATATGACCTGAAGCAGTCATTTTAAATTATAATATTTTTAGGAAAAAAAAAACCTGCTGAAAGAACAGAGTTGCAATATGCATATAGATTGCATGAAACGTGAATAAAACAAAAGTACTTTTATTTTTACCCAAATTCAACCTAACCTTTCAATGAAGTGACATCACTCTATATGTCTATAAGTATGCAAACTCTGATGGCTAAACCCATCGAGCAAAAAGCAATTTAATTTGAAGTTCTTAGCTGATGAGGTCATTGGTTATCGATGAGAGTATGATAACATCGGACACCTGTCATAACTAAAATAGCGCTATTTGTTATCGATGCAAGAATGTGATTTTTTTGGGCCATTTCTTAATTACATTTAAAGTATATTTTGTGAATACAATTTCGTTAGAGGCGAACTAATATTTATATTCATTCACGGTTGAAAGACTGCCTTGCACCAAATCTTTCGAGTGAGCGTAAATGAAAACTAGCATTACAATATTTGGCGTTTGAGCTTGGATCGAAAACTGACCAGTGAGCAATATTCTACGTGGCCAAATCAGGAAAGCTGCTTATATGTATTCAGCTGATCTAAGGTTGACCGATGGCTGCATGAATGGATTGAACTTGTGTTATTGCAAGTAGCCCGAAGTAGCCATTACGATTAGCTTCGACTGGATTCGGACGCAAGTGTAGGTGTCATTGTGTAGAACGATTACTCTATTGTAGTAAGAATAAGAGGTTGGGGGGCTAGGCAGAAATATCAGGTGTTGAGTAGTAGTAGCAATATTTGTTTTTTTTCTTCAATTTTCATTTTCATTCCCTATTTATTGATATTTTCTCGCAAATTTTCCCCTATTTTTGATTTGTCCCAAACTTCCTATGCTACAAAGGCATTTTTACATGATTGATTATTTGAAAGTATTGCATATTGAGTGATTGTGGCAATAAAATAGTACTCTAGTTATAATAACAAAACTGAGAGTTTAGCTAAAGATCAGGTACAATATATATATATATATATATATATATATATATATATATATATATATATATATATATATATATATGTATGCAGGTGTGCAGTGAAATAGGAAAGAACACGTTAGGTAGATAATCCGGTGTTCCTTAATATTTAGCTTTATTTTCAAAAGGACAGTGCTCCATACAGAAGTAGAGCTTATATTATAATAATATTTTTAGTTTTTAAAATATGATTCCTCCGCTACATAAGAGTTCTCATGTTTCAAAAGCGAGAGCCGAGACTTCCCAAATTCTAGCTTGACAAGGAAGCGGGTCTAGACGCCTTAACTCTTCATAACTTAAAAAATTATGTTAGGGGTCTCGGCTCTCGCTTTTGAAACATGAGAACTCTTATGTAGCGGAGGAATCATATTTTTAAAAACTAAAAATATTATTATAATATATATATATATATATATATATATATATATATATATATATATATATATATAAAGATAAAACAGATAAAACTAGAAAAGCAATATTTAAAATTTTCAAAAATAAAGGATTCGAGATAGATATAAAAACTAACCTAAACGAAGTAGATTTTCTAGATGTTACCTTCAACCTAAGAAAAGGCACACACAAATCATACAGAAAACCCAATGATAAACCACAGTACATACACACATCCTCCGACCACCCGCCTTCTATAATCAAACAGATACCAAAATCGATTAACCGCAGGCTTTCCGACAATTCCTCCAATGAATCTATATTTAACAAAGCTAAGAAAGACTACGAAACAGCCCTAAAAGATAGCAGAAAAGATAGCGGATTCACAGCAACACTCACCACAGAACACAAAAAAGGCCAACAGGAAAAGAAATATCATATGGTTCAACCCACCGTACAGCAAAAACGTAAAAACAAACATAGGAAAAATATTCTTCAAACTTTTACACAAACACTTCGCGGAATCAAGCACCCTACACAAAATATTCAACAAAAACACAGTAAAAATCAGCTACAGTTACACCGAGAACATGGCACAAATGATAAAAAAGCACAACAGGAAAATTATTAACAAACCACACGAACAAATTAAACCCACGTGCAACTGCAGAATAAAAAACGAATGTCCCTTAAATGATAATTGTTTACAAAACAACGTAATCTACCAAGCCACGATAAAATCAGCAGATAATGGAGAAAAAGTATACATAGGAGTAACCGAAGGACACTGGAAACAAAGAAATTATGTACACAAAACATCTTTCTAAGTATATCTGGGAAAGAAAAAAACAAAACGCACACCACACCAAAAATATCTTGGAAAATAAGGAAAAAATCATCAGCCTACAACAACCTATCAATAACTTGCAAACTATGCTTGGAGGAAAAAATAGCTATCATTACCTTCCCAGACCAAAATAAATTATAAAATAAAAGGTCCGAGCTAATCTCAAAATGCAGACATGAAAACAATTTTTTACTACGTAACTTAAAATAGAAAAATAAATAAATATATAAACAAACAAAATGACAATAAAATAAGCAAAATAAATGAATCCAAACAAATTACCAAACCACATCTGTTAGAATAGGCGAAATAGAATAATAAAATAAGCAAAAATCAATAAAGTAAATAATAAACAAATTATCAAACTATTATGAACAAAAAATTAAACTATAAAAATAAAAAAAAAAATCGGACGGAAAATAGTTATAACTGTTATATAACGATAAAAAAAAATTAATAAAAAATAATATACTGCGTTACTTAAAAATCTAAAACCAAAAAGAGAAAATATACAGTGTAACAAATAAATAACAAGTATAATAAATTGATCTAAATACATCCAAATATATAAATAAACTAACAACCGATACCGATAAACTAACCGATTAGAAAAAAACAAATAAAGATAATCAATGCAAATAAATAAATTAAAAACTGTTCCCACCAAAATAATAGTCAGAACAAACCACAACATTCAACCCCAAAATTCAACAAAAAGCTTTAATCAATAATAAGTAAACAAATATATAAGATAAAAAATAAAAATGAAAATAAATAAAAACAAGCAAAACAATTTGACCCAAATAAATAAGCAAATAAACGACTTCCGGTAAATGACCGCCATAATAGACTACCAACAATAAGCTACATAAACAAATTTTTACTACGTTAATAAGAAACACCGATCAAAATAAAAAAATAAAAATATATATAAGATAAAAAATAAAAATAAAATTAAAAAAAAAACAAGAAAACAAGCAAAATAATTTGACATAAATAAATAAACAAATAAGCGACTTCCGGTAAAAGTAAACGCCAAAATAGACTACCCACAATGCACCACTGACCCTGATATATAAATAGCCGCGAAAAATAACAGCACTAGTTGCCTGACGATTGCACTAGCATGAAACAGACTGTCGCCTCTAAGTGTTGACTTCTATGTTCAATTTATATATATATATATATATATATATATATATATATATATATATATATATATATATATATATATGTAAGTAATTCATCTAGTCTAGAAGAAACCTCAACAGAATGAAGAAAGCACTGGATGGCAGTTTTGTCCTATATTTGGGACTCATTAGTAGTGCGCATCCACTACCGAGAATTTAAAACCGGACAGTTACGTTATCAGGCAAACGTCATCATAGCAACTGCACCAACGCTGACGACGAGGTAGCGAATTAGACTCGATATAGCGCCGCTCGATCACATATTCCGTGATGGAACTCATCCAATTTTCCCTTACCCATTAGGACTATGCCCCCACCACCACTTCGTCACCGTTGTTACAGTTGGTATGACGTTTGCTTGAGAACGTAACTGTCCGGGTTTCCATTCCCGGTATTGGATGCGCACTGCTGATGAGTCTCAAATATAGGACAAAACGGCCGCCTAGTGATTTCTGTTGAGGTTTATTCTAGACTCGATGAATTATTTAACTATATCAGATCCTCCTCATAATTTGTATCACTTTCATATATATATATACATATATATAAATGTGAACATTGAAGTCAACACTTAGAGGCGACAGACTGTTTCATGCTAGATGCAATCGTCAGGCCACCTTTTTATATTTACACACGCCCTATCTCTGATATTGAGCACATTATCCCATAAATATAGCACACCTTAAGAGTATATTTCTTCATATATATATATATATATATATATATATATATATATATATATATATATATATATATATATATATATACTCAAAAGTTTTAAGCAACCCCCAGAATTTGCATGAAATGAACTTGAGTGACGAAAAAATGAAAAAGTGCTCTTGGAGTCATTGAAAAAAAGAATGAAATCAATTATCGAAGTCAGGGGAACTTTTGCAACGAATGCCAAAAATTTGTGTTACGGTAATCAAGGGTAACTGACAATATTTAGATGAGTACAAAATTTAATCATACAATCCTTTTTCTCTTTTTGTAATAATAAATTATTTTCTAATAAAAATTGTGTATCACTAACCATAAAAAATAATTTTCTCTTATGTATAGTACAAAACTTCTTTTAAGACCAATTTTTTAAAATTATCAGAGGAAGGCTCAAACTTCTGAACTGCAGTGTATTTGTGTGTGTGTGTATTCATATATATACATATATATATATATATATATATATATATATATATATATATATATATATATATATATATATGTATGTAGTCCTTAACAAAAGGTTAGAATCACTTAGTTATAACAAGGTTATTTTCGTTTTTTTTCTCTTTATTTGTATCATATGAGATTGCATGATGCAATAGATTTTTGCAATGGCTTTAGCCATTATTCACATATCATCTATGATGAAAAAAATCTTTGTCATTGCAAAATTAGCAGCCATTGTGACAGTATTGGTGTTGTGAATTAGACTTAGAATATGGAGAAAAAAGTTTCACTTTCACCTACACGATGCGCCCAAATTCTCGTTCTATTCAATGTTGACTATTCTGTCATGCGAATTTAGCGCTAATCTACGCGTACTGCGAGTTAACGTGAATTTCAACATTTTGGGAACATTTTCCGACATGTGGAAAAACGACGTCCAAGGAAATACATTGCTGGAGATGACGACTTGATAGAGCTCATTGCCACAAGTTCCTGAACATGTTCAAATAGTACAAATTTCAGTTCCATGATTGTTTGACGCCATCGGAGATTGGATCATGGTCGGAAATCATTCAAACCGATTCGTATGTCACGATTAATGGCAGCTATAAAAATTCAAGCGTCTAGCATTTGTTAAACAACATGAGGCCTGGACTGCTGAAGATTGGCCCAAAGTTATGTTTTTTGGATGAATCAACTCTGCAACAATTATTTATCTGTAAAAGAAATATCAGAAAAGACCTTGGTAATATATATATATATATATATATATATATATATATATATATATATATATATATATATATATATATATATATATTGAAGATGGTTTAAATGCGATTAATTGATTGTAGTATATGCTTGATTAATGATGGTGGCTGGTTGTAAGATGTGTGTATGTTTATCGTTGGGTTTTCTGCGTGGTTTATAAAAAATGCGTCCAGGAAATTACGATACCTAACTTTTAAAATTAATTTTTAATAATGAAAAATCTTTCTCGATGTTTTTTCATTATTTTCAAGCCGAGAGATTAACTTTAATATTTCCAATAAGCAAAATACTACACTGCATTTATAAACAAATTTAAATTGATTGGAAGGAATTGTTTTTAGAATTTTCTAAATTTTTAAAAAAGTGTAACGCTATTTTTAACAAAGCATTATAAAAATATAAATCTCTTTATTAAAAATCTTCCAAACATAAAATATACTTTTCTGAAATTTTATTTAAAAAATATTAGTTTATTGAAAGTATAATGAATCTGATTTCAAACAACTATTTATATATTTTTCAGCTTGTTTATTTATGTTGGCGGGTTTTTAACATCTCCGTGACAGTCGATGACGGCTAGATTGTTATGTAATCTTTCTATTAAAACAATTTTTCAGGAAAATAGTTTTCTCAAGTCCAGTTATAGTTATACCTCTTTCCAGTACTGATGGGTTCTTCTTTTCTAACTCTTTCTTCGAAGTAGTATGAAACTTCAACAGCTCGAATATCACATTATCTTCTCTTTGAGTTACAGGGTATTTAAGTGGTGTAGTTTCTTCTAGCTGGTACAATTCTTTGTGATTCTGTAGCTCCAGTCCACGTGTCTCGAAGAAGGGTGATCTTCGCTAGGACTTACATGCTTAATTGGCTCAAAATCACATTTAACCATCTATCTGAAAGTGTCTGTATGTTGCTGACTGAGATATTCCTGAACAAATTTTGTGAAATGCAGAGGATCCGCATGAATGACTCTATCCGGCGAGGCTTTTTACATATAACATTTCAGTTTATTTTATTTGTTCGAGCTAGCTCGGAAATTCATGAGTCTATCACGTAAACCATCACGATCCTGAACCGAAGTCTTGGTTGTCATCAGGGTGGCATTCTGTGCCATAACGTAACTTGAAGGTGATTGCTGGGCGACCAACGCTTCTTACTCCATGGCAAGGTGTCTTGAACAGTACATCATTCGCAAGGCCGTGTTTTGATCGGCAGATGTGTCCTGCAAAGAGCATTTTGCGTTCGCGTAAAATTGTAGAATAATACAGGGATGGATTTAGTTGAATATTGTCTGCAAACGATGGTAAATATATCCCTCAGCATCCCAGATTAGGTTCCATCAAGCTTAGACTCTGGGGTTTCAATTAATATCCAAGCCATGGTGTCATACATTAACAACGCCTCTACAATGGATCGAAAGGTTCTTTTTTTGAGTTTGTCTGTTAGATCAGATTTCCAGATTACATACATTTTCTTCAAGGCAACCCGGGCTTTACCTATGCGAATTTTCACATCCTTTTTCGTATAATTTATTTCACTTCCTAGGTATGTAAAAGATTTGACAGATTTTATTAATTCACCTGAGAGAGTTTATATTGAGCCTTGCTGGTTGAAGCTTATGAATTCAGTTTTAGAGGCATTGACATAGAGTCCAAAATCGTTGGCAGCATTTTCCAAACGACGTAGGAGAACCGTGACATTAGTAATGGCGTATACGATGATAGCTAGGGCATCTGCATAATCAATATCTGTCAACTTTTTCGCAGGATATAGACTTGAGAGTTTTGGTGATAAAGTAAAACCTCAATAATAATGTTTATCGAGGGATGTTCTCAATACGTAATTTAGGTGATAAGAAAGAGAAAATGTCCAAAGGTGGCACCCTTACTTTGATGTTGTATACGCTAGTGTTTCTGTCTGGGGATCTAAACAAAAATATGGTATTTTTGTATAGCACCATTGTGCTAGTTACTGCCTCGGGGATAGGGGTTTCATATGGGTAAGATTTGTAAAATGTCAGGCAAGCATCCATAGAGCTCTGATTTAGTTGGACGTTGTCTCTAGATGTTGCGTATACCTTTTAATATCCGAGTGTAAGTTTCATCAAGGCTTACACTGAAGGGTTTTAGTTAATGTCCAGGCAGTGGCCCACTGTCTCTACAGTGGCGCGAGAGAATCTCCGATTTCCAGATTACTTCCATTTTATTCAAAACTGCCAAGACTTTAACTATGCTGGGTCATAACATATCTAGTTAATGTACGTGGTTGCTTTGCGACCAATGCGTTTTGCCCCATGGCTAGATGTCCAGAGCAGCAGATCATAAGCAAGTCCATGTTTTGTTTGCCGGCGGTGTCCTGGAAAGCGCATTGTGACATTGTAGAAATATACGAGATGGGACCATAGAGCTTTGATTTAGCTGGATGTTGTCTCCAGGAAATGTTTAGTATAGCTTTCAGCATCCGAGTGTAGGTTATACTGAAGGGTTTTAGTTAATATCCAGGCAGTGGCACACTGTCTCTACAGTGGCGGGAAAGAATCTCCGATTTCCAGATTACTTCCATTTTATTCAAGACTGTCAAAACATTAACTATGTGAATAATTCATATCATTTTCAGGAGAATTTATTTCGCTTCCGAGATATGTAAAATATCCTACAGATTTTATTGATTCACCTGAGATACTTTGCATTGATCGTTGCAGGTCGAACCTTATAAATTCAGTTTTA
Organism: Acanthosepion esculentum; assembly: GCA_964036315.1. Taxonomy (NCBI): domain Eukaryota; kingdom Metazoa; phylum Mollusca; class Cephalopoda; order Sepiida; family Sepiidae; genus Acanthosepion; species Acanthosepion esculentum. The sequence goes on from OZ038483.1 coordinate 69,041,975, forward strand.
GTGGCATTGACCTAACGACCAATATCATATCTAGATTATTTAGGAATACTGCTGAATAGATAATGGCATCTAATACGTTTAAGTTCTCAATTCGTAGTCAAGGGTGATAACGAAGAAAAAAAAAGTGCATGGTCATCACCCTGAAGGATTCTTGCTTTGATATCGAAGACGCTAGTTTCTCAGTCTGGGTATCTAAATCTAAACAAAAATTTGATATGCAGTAAATGTATATAATTCCATAGAAATTATCCATTTTAAAAAAACGACACAATCTTTACTTCACGCTTTATTTACATTAAGCAAAGTTGGCACGTGTAATGGCGTATATGATGCAATTTTCTTCAAAGAACGCGACTGAAAATCCAACCTGTGTCATACATACCAGTTGAGGTATTCCGTCGGATAATTTTTATCTCCGGTGTTCACACTTTTTCAAGACTGCATGTCCCTTCAGGACACAGAGGATCATTGCTCTCCACATTGTCCTCATTATATGTCAATTGTTATATTGAAGATAATGGTACGGTTTCCCAGGGTTACTGAATATGAAATACATTTTATTGTGTGATTTTTTTTAAGGTTTATCAATCTTTTGCAAGTTACTTAAAGCCAGAAAATATTTTTACATATTTTTAAATTATAAAAAATTACTGCTATAAATCGTAGCAATTAAACCATAGCAAGGGAGAAAAGTAAGTTCCCGACTGGAATTGGAACTCGGTTCTTCCAATTCAGAGCATTTATCCTTTACACAACCCATACATACAAGTTTAAATCTTTTCTCGACGTGAGGTGGCCATGAGGCAAAGGAATTAAGAAGAGAAAAGATAAAGATTTACATTGCTTTTAAATATTTGAAGATCAGTGTTGACTGGAAATCAAGAAAAGAGTGCGACAAACTAGAAGCGTGAATGAAGAAACTGTTAGCATAGAACTTTCGGTTACATTTCGCCGTTTCAACTGCAAATTAATGAGAACTAGCTGGCAATTACCTTCTTCTTTGTACTGTGTTCCCTTGGCGATCATGGCTCTCCACAATTTACTGCCCTTTGTAACTCTTAATATATTTTGGCTTTTTGTTATCTCTCATAAACTTGACCTGCATCCATTTACACAAGAACACTAGATAGATCATGCTTTGTTTACCCTCTATCCCGCCCCCAATCTGTTCTGTGGGAGATCTGTTTCCAAACCCTCTTTCCTCAGTATATTCCCTAGAAAATTCAACTGATGTTAATTATAATTCTCCATTTTGTTTGTATTTTCTCAAAATACTCGTCATTGCTTCCATCCAAGGCATCCTTCTGCAGAGCCACATTACCAGCATTCACTGCAATTTAGGAAGACTGATGTTACGTAAGATTTCCCTATTATTTTCTTTGTTCTAACGAAATATTTCTGTTTCTTAACACTTTGCTTAGCTTTTGGAAGGCATCTTTCGTTAATAAGCATAATCGTTCATCATACAAAATGTTTAATATCTAAGAAACCACTAAACTCCTTTTTTCCATGTTTTCAGAGAAGAGGATTAGCCGTCTTGATATCATTTGTCGTAAGAATCACTGAAAATCCATTTGAGTTATTCAGGTAAAAATAGAATAGGTTATATCATTTGGTGCCAGCCCCAGTGTTTTCCCAAATGTGCAATGGTGAGAGGAAAAAGATCATTCAGGCATTCAGTAATTGTACCAATATTCATACACTGGCTTCGATCTTCAAAGATCATTCAAGAACCAGCAAGAGAACGGTGAATTAGTTCATAAATAGGGAACAGTAAACAGCAAAAATGGATCCGGGGATCACAAAAGACGGATCATCATTTCAACTTAGAGCTAAGGATATCAATTAGAAAAATCTAACACAATTCATAAAAAAGTTTAACACGTGAGAGGGGATTTTCAGCTATGACAGTCGAAAGAACAGTGAAAAAAGATTTGAAAATATGAAATCGTACGTGAAACGTGTGACGCAACCTGTTTCTCCAGGACAGAAAGTAAGAAGGTTTGAGAGGGCAAAAAATTACCCTGGAATAATATATATATATATATATATATATGATAAGCTAATTCTATAAAAAACAGCCACCTGCACTAATGCAAGGCTCTTCAGTAAAATGAATGGAGCACTTTGGCTGATTGGCATTTGTTTACATTTGTAAAAGCAATACGCTAGATTTAGTTGTGTAACTCTACCGAGTGAAGATATCTCTGGCTGACACCAAATCAGTTGTGTTTCGATCCTGGCTTGAGGCATTCGGATGTCTAGTCGCACTGAGCTGCTGTGATACAGAGAAATAGTACTGTCTGTGAATGACATATATATATATATATATATATATATATATATATATATACTTGAATTTATTTAATCCTTCATCCTTACCTATGATTAATTAATAATGAATATGTCATTTTCGTTAATGACCGATTTCATCATGATTCTTCCGTTAAGATTCGAGAGTAATGATATATACTTACTGATCAATACAGAGTCCAGTAGTGTTACAAAAACCTCGGAGAATTCAAGGAAGATACCTTTAATCATTTCAAAGATACAACGTTTCAGAGCTTAATTTAACAAATGGGCAATTTTGCTTTTACACGATTTGGACACATTCTTCACTACAGACAGAAACACAGAAAAGCATACCTTACACACAAACATATACACACACATATACCCATATACATATCCATATATACACATACACACATACATACACGCATACGCATATGCATATATACACATACAGAAGCAAACATAAATATATCAACCCACACACCTACATAAAAAAGTAAACAAACCAAATATATATATATGTATATATTGAAGGAAAGATTCGCTACAGGTATGATTTATTTGCGTCCGTCGGAACTGCTCAGCAATCTTGATATATTCGGGAAAGATATCAGAATAATCAAGAACCTATACTGGAAGCAAACAGCATACATACGTATAGGGAACGAGTTCAGAGAATATACAAAAGGAAAGGGGCGTAAGTCTTCTCACCCGACCTGTACACATAAACAGCGAGGTAGTTCTGGGGGAATTGGAAACCCTACCGGGATTTAGCATTGGCGGCGATAATCTTAACAACATAAAATACGCAGATGACATTGTACTGTTAGCAGACAAGGAAAAGAAATTACAAAATCTCCTACAGAAGGTAGCGACAGAGAGTGAGAAGAAGGGACTAAACATAAAATACAAGAAGACAGCATGTATGATTATCAGTAAAAGGATGAGCCCAAAATGCGATTTGCAGGTCAGTAATACTAGACTCAAGCAGACGTGGAAGTTTAAATATCTGAAAAGCGTTTTGACAGTGGACGGTAAGTGCGACACTGAGATACGTAGGCGAATTGGGATGGCCAAGAAGGCATTCCAAAAGCTGAACAGGGTATTGCGAGACAAGAGGATTTCCTTGGTGAAAAAAAAGAAGAATACTGAGCTGTCACGTGACATCTGTCATTCTTTTCGGCTGCGAATGTTGGACGATTTCCTCAAAGATGAAAGAGAGACTCAAGACGACGGGGATGTGGTTCTACGGAAGGATATCCTGGACCGAACGTGTGAACAACGATGGGGTCTTAGTATGAAAACAAGGAGGAGGGTTATACTTAACATCAGGAAGGGGGCAGGTGAAGTTTCGGAGACACATAATGAGGAAGGAGGGCCTGGAGAATCTGACATTCATTTGAAAGAGAGACAAGGGAAAACAACTCCTTATATACTTGGCGGGGTTGAGCAAGTGGATGACCAAACGTGGTCTGGGGGAGGAGGCAGAGGGGAGGAACTTGTTGAGAGTTGCAAGGAATAGAAGGGACATGCCAAATAAAAAGAAAAGGTATATGTTATGTTTCCGATATGTCATTGCCACTGTCAGCTTCTGGTTCGACACCTATATTTTCAACGGCACACCCGAATCTTTCCAAAGCTGCGGTAGTTGGTGGGGGGACATGAGGCTTTGGAAATCACAGGTTTAAACGGTGTTGAGCGGAGTACAGGAAAGCGAATTAATATATTAGTCGAAATTGCATGGTAAAACAAGTCAGACGCCATCGGTTAACGCAGAAAACAATGAAAATCTTAATCTTTAAACTTCAAAGAAAGAATAGTTCGAAGAACCTGGGCTACACTGCGTAATTTCACTAGATATTTATAATACAGTTATACAAATTACTGCTGAAATCAATGGTATCTATATATATATATATATATATATATATATATATGTGGGTGTGTGTGTGTGTGCCAGCTGGATGTTTTCCATAAAAGCTGTTTGAGTGCAATCTGTGGAGTTAACCTTCAGGATAGGACATCTAACGAAGACCTGTTTATCAAGTGTAATATTGGAGTAATAGAGACTTTTCTCATAAAGTCTCAGTTACGGTGGACTGGTCATGTCTTGAGAATGTCTGATGACAGGATACCCAAGATTCTAATGTACAGCCAGTTAGATCAGGGCTACAGGAATGTAGGTCGCCCATGGCTAAGATACAAAGACAATCTGAAAAGCAACTTATCAGCTGTCAATATACCACATAACATCCTTGAGCGCTTAGCCTTGGAGTGGGTAGAATGGAGATCAACGTGTTTTAGTGGACTCAGTAGTTTTCAATCTGCTTGTCTGAATCATCTTCAAGAAGCGAGAGCAAGAACTAAAAGTTCAGCCAATCTAACAGTGATCTCATCTCATAATCCTCACTCTTGCTCCATATGTGGCCTCCTTTGTAAATCACTAGCGGGTCTTAAGTGCCACTTAAGATTATCTCACAGAATTTCATAACTGAATCAACTAAGCTGTCAGATCCTCATACGGGGAGAATCCATCATATATATATATATATATATATATATATATATATATATATATATATATATATATATATATATATATATATATATATATATACGTGTGTTGGTGTAAGTACAAGAAGTTAATTACCATTTAGAAAAATTGCTATTAGCTACAGACTTGAAATGACTGCTGTCATAAATTCTTTGTTGCAAGGCTTCAGTTCAGCTAACTATTGGCGGTTTGGGGCATCATTGTTCAGCATCCGGTTGCTTTCGGAAAATTAAAGATCATAAACGCTTCTACTTCGCCATCGCATTTTACCAGTTTCCTTCTCAATCTACAATGTAAAGCCAACAGTGCTGCCGGAGTACTACGCCTAATAGCCTGCATAGTGTAAATATTACTGATGTAATGCTAACAAATCTTCTTGCCATTTTACTTATAAATCACCAGTTACCTCCCCTTATGATCAAGGAGTTAGACAAATCACCTTTTATATCTGTCAGTAGGCGAGTAGTAAGAGTAAAATGCAATAAAGCTTTGGTATGAGTTTATTCATTGGTTCTGCTTTTACTACTATCATTATAATGCGTTGCTTTCAGCTGGGAGCGGGAGTGTCAAGAGCATATATATCATTTATAAACTTTCTGCTTCTTACTGTCAGGCTTTGAATAGTGGCCGATGCAAGGTTCCTTTTATAGACTAGGAAAAATAAATAAAGAACATTGAGCAAATATGGATAAATTCGCGCAGAATAAGACGTAGTGTCAAGAGGATCGTTTTACTTATGTCACCGTTTTTTTTTACTACATTTACATTTCGGCAATGCTTATTGATTAAAAAGCGGTGATTAGAATTGTAATAAAGCCTTTATATGATGAAAGAGAATGTATACATTTGTTTTTTTTTCTTGAGAATTTGCAAACAAATATTAACCACTTTGTTCATTTATTATTTACAAGAAAAATTCTATATTCACAACGTTCTAAAAACAAATACAATTAGAAATAATGCAATGCAATATTTATCATTTACCAGTATATAAAGAAAGAAATGCGGAAATAATTTTTTTTTATTCATAAATTTCTAAACATTTACTAAATCATTAAAATGAGCGAACCAGCGATAAGGAACTCCTTATTATTAGCTATTTTATAAAGTTTGAATCAGTTGGCATTTAGCGGATGTTTAGCTAACCAATCCAATAAATATTATAAGAAATAGTGTAAATAAACAATCTAATAAATAAACAATGTTTATTATATTTTATGTCAATTCTGAAGAACAAAGAAAATGTATAAATTCACTTTCATATGTTTAGGTTTTATTCCAATTCTAATAATCGCTTTTTGAAAAAAATAAACATTAACCAAAATATGAAGGTAGATAAAAATCGGCTTCATGGGGGAAACTGCTCATTTTACTCTCCGTCTTACTTTTCCCACGTTTCTCAATGTTTGCCGAAAATTTTGTCAAAAAATAATGAGTATATATATATATATATATATATATATATATATATATATTAGGGGAAAGTTTATATATATGTATTCGAATCTTACCAGGGTCGATTAGCCAGAAAAGAGACTTCCTAATGTTATTGGACTGGAAGGTTCGATTAGCCAGAAAAGAGACTTCCTGATGTTATTGGACTGGAAGGGTCGATCAAAGCGTGAGGCACCATTGAAAAGTGCCTGAAAACCATACCACGGATTGATCCAATCCTTGTGAGTGAAATTGGGTAGACGGAAACCTTGAGCCGATAGCAGCGCTAGCACGAAGTCACAAGTCATCGTGTCCATCGTGCTGGCCTTATTCAAATTGTTGATCACGCTAGATAAAACACCCTTTCCCAGAATCTGTAAGTAAGTACTGCTTTGCATATTTGCAGAAAAAAAACACAGGTTGGCTCTGTGGGTGTTCAACAAACACAAATGCGCCTGAGCAATCGTCTGCAATAGAGATTGGCTAGCCGCCCTAGTAGACGAGTAATCTCGTATACGAGTGGCCAGACATTATTATTTTGTTTCAACATGTTTAATATGTGTCAGAAATGTATAACTTTCTAAATTCATTTTTAATTTTGTAATTCTTCCGTCTTTTATATTCATTCACAGAATCCTACTAATAATGAAACACAAGAATGTTTTTTGTTACCCCCTGCCAACAATTTCTCTGCATGGAGTTTCCTAAAACAAGGGCTGATCGCCAAAAGATAAAAAGTTCATTTCAGCTTAAAGAACACATTCTGCAATCAATGCAGGGAGATAATTTCTGAAATGCTTTAAAGCTTTGGTATTTGAAATTTACAGGTTTACTGACGGAGGACATTATGAAAATAACTTATTTACATAAGATATATAAATCTATTTGTTTTCTATCATAATTAAGTAATATACATAAAAGTGTGTCAGTTTTTAAAAAATCCAAGATTTCATTGAAAAAGTTAGTTAATTCTGGAACACTTATATATATATATATATATATATATATATATATATATATATATATATATATATATATGTATGCATGTGTGTGTGTATGTACAAGTTTTATTAAAACAATATGTTTGTTTAGAAAAAAAGGCAAATTATAAAAACACAAGAAAAATTAATTAAAAAATATGACCGAAGCACCCTGTCAGTCGTTTTAAATCAAAATTATATAAACGAGGGAGAGTCACTATTTTAAATTTACAATTTCGCCCATACACATTGAAAGTTTTTGGATTTGTCGACTGCACAGAATAGTAGGGTCAGTTGGGCACCGTCTGTGAGAAAGAAGAAGATCATAACGCAATTCATTGGGCCACAAATTTGAAAACGGCCTGCTCTACTGCTTGTCATTGGCGCCAGAAGCTGCAATATAAACATTTCAGATAGTTTTAGTGTCAATTTGAGGACAGTGCAGAGGTTTCGGAAAGTGTTAGATCATATATCCAGTTAATATCATTGTGTTTGGACTGCAACTTTGATTATTATGTCTGGGGCCCAGTTGAGATGGACTCAGGGCAAAGATTATGGCAGCATTCACCAACTTAAACAAGGAAACCTTTCAGAAAAGATACAGAAGAATCCCAAGTTATCTGGAGGCTGCGGTTGAAGCCAATGCCGATTTTATTGAATAAATCTAATCTTTAATATTTCAAGATATTTTTGTGTACTTTTGGTAAATATATCTTTCAAAATTGGATGTCAGTATTATTTTCATTTTTGCCTAACTGAGACGACAATTTATCCATTGCACCTTGTATAATATATATATATATATATATATATATATATATATATATATATATATATATATATATATATATTTGAATTGGACAAGGTCCGACAATTTATTTAAAGACATTTTATGATATGTTTAACGTTCTTGAAAAAAGCCTTATATTTCAGATACAATTATTCAATGATATCTGTAATATGAACTCCTCGAAGAATGTTTTACTTGAAGAATTCAGATGAAATAGATATTACGTCGAAAGAGCAACCGTCGAACATTACGCTTGAGTAAAAAAAAGTCATTAATGTGACACAATTTTGCAAGCCATGTTATGAGAATATTCTGCTTTACTCTGTCAGTTAAGTTCCCTTGATTATTATGTCTGGAGCCCAATTGAACGAGAGACCAGCAAAACTCGTAACATCAAAGATGGACTCAAGGCAAAGATTTTGGCATTCGCCAAATTAAACAAGGAAACCGTCCAGAAGAGATACAGAAGAATCCGAAGTTGTCTGGAGGCCGTGGTTGAAGCCAGTGGTAATTTTAGTCAATACATTTTCTCTTTAGTATTTTAATATATATTTTTTGTATAATTCTCGATTTTTGCCTCGTTTAGACGATAATTTATCTTTCGTTACGCATTCCCAGGTGATGACTGGGTTTCTACTGTGAACAAAAAACTGACAGACTAAGAAAAAACTAATTAAATTCTTCAACGACAACGGTCTGGGTATTACCATCACTACCAACGCTAAAATAATCAATTTATTACTTTTGACGAACCAACACACTTCAGAAGGGGAAAAGTGACAGATGTAACTAATGTCTTTCTGAAAAATTAATGATACTCAAAATATGAGCAATCGAAATCTCTTATACCAAGTGAGTGAGTTAATGAGAACCTGTTTGCATAGAATCAAATTTCTACACAAGCACGTTGACCCAGATTAATATAGTCAAGCCTGGCCCGGGTATCATAAATACTAGTATTGTTATTGTTTATTATTATCATAACTATTTTTATTAATAATTTTACTATCTTTACTATATAACTATTGTTACAATTATTATTAAACTGTAATGCGTTTAACATTTATTCTGATTTATTATTTTCATTATTACTATTATTACTATTTTTACTATATAACCATTATTATCATTGTCTTTACCTTATTTTTAATTTTAGTCTTACTATCAGCAACGTTGTTTTTTTATGATTATAATTATTTATTTTTAATTCATGTTTTCGTTTTTATTTTATTTTACTTATTTTTATTGCTATGTATTATATTTATTGATATTTCACTTAGAATCTTAATTTTATCACTGCATATTTTCTCTAAACATTAGTTATATTATCAATTTTATTAATATTATTAATTTGATTAATTTCATTTTTGATTGTCATACAAAAATAGAGTTAACCTTGATCTCTAACGTTTTTCTTTTAATGACAGCGTGGGTTTATTAATTTATCAAACTAGTCAGAACACATTACATTGCTGCTAGATATATGGTTCTGTTGTTAATATTTCTTTCTCCTACGTGGTACGAAGTCATAGAACCGCATCATGAATTTATGACCTGCGTCTGCTATTCCGCGACCGTTATCGTCGCATAGCAACATTATATGTCAACATAATAGAATATCATTTTTGATGGTAAATGTTTAAATGTCCGCATTTAACACTTTAAAGATGACTCATGTGAATCAAAAACTTAGATCAAGGAAGAGCTTAATAAATATTCAAATGTTGGTCAAATTTGGTTGGTAAATTTTAGTTGGTCAATTTTGGTCTATTTTGGTCTTTATTATCGCATGAAGTTAAAGCCAATATACGGAGTTTATAACAGCACATGACCAAACATAATAGTTTTGGTTATTTTTCATTCAGTAACCTTTTCTAGGTTACAAAAAAAATATTTTTATCATATATATATATATATATATAGGTAACTATACTCGTGTCGAAAAACCTTCGAATTCTTGATTTAACAATAGCCAAATCAATCACGAAGGGAAAAAAAGGTTTTCAAAAAGAAAGAGCCAGGAACATGAAAGTCTGTCGAAAATAATCGCACAGATACAGGTTCAAGGCCCAAAGAAAAAACCCCGATACGAGTAAACAACTAACTAAAGAGCTCGATACAAGCGTAGAGCAAACCTAGTCAAACCTAATGAACCAGACAAACCTACCAAGGTTTCACTTAGGCAGATCGTCAGATATATATATATATATATATATATATATATATTTTCATTCATGCATGTTTGGGTGAATAATCTAGACATATTATGACTATTTCTGTTAGGATTGCTTCAGTAATATTTGCACTGGGAAGGCTGGAGATGAACTTTGATGAGATTGAAAGTACTTGGAAAATATAAAAGAACAAATTAAAACTACAACATCTTTTAAATTCAGTTTTGTAAAAGCTCTAAGAAATTGATCGGTGAATTTGTGAGGATTAAAATTATATATATGTGTGTGTGTGTGTGTGTGTGTGTGTGTGTGTGTGTGTGTGTGTGTGTGTGTGTGTGTGTGTGTGTATTCATGAAGTGGTCCTAATGAGCTCTCCTACTTCGAACCACGACTGCGTTAATTTAAGCGTCCGACTAGATTGGCAACTAGGTCTCGTAGTTTTTTTTTTTTTTTTTCAGTTTAAATAACTAGATAACTAGATGTAACCTTACGTTGCATTCTTTTCACGTACTTCTCGCCTGTGGAGCCCCTTCCAATTTCTTGCGTCCTTGCCATGTAGAATCTTCAAAAAATTATATTCAACATCAATCGCAATCTTCTGTCTTCCTGTTCTTTTATTATGCTTTCGCCTCACTAAAGTCTTCTCATTATCTTTCACTCCCAACAACGTCTAAGTAGTGTTCTTGTTGTGGATTCCGGGATGAATTCCGGTATCAAATAATAACAAACGCCAAGAATGAATATAGGAAATAAATGTATTAACGTAATAATACAAACTGGTAATACAGGTTACTAGTTCCAGGAATGCGGGGTTAGTAGATAAATATATATATATATTTTCTTTGGTATCGACGTATCGCTGTATGACTTTTTACGGAGTCTAAGTGTTCGTTACTGTGATTCTTGAGGTACCCTCCTCTATTACTGCTGTCCGGGTATTCACTGGTAGTAGTATATGCATACCTTGCGTGAGTCCATTTGTGTAAAAAGGGGAGATCCCTCAACAGTTATCGCCTTAGTTGGCGTGAAATGATTAAAAAATAAATAGGGAAAACGAACTACATCGGATATTTTTAAATTTGGTATGAGGTTTTGTTAATTTTCAGTTTTTACATTTGTCACTTCTTCGTTGTGTAGAAGTTACACGTCTATCTTATGGCTTTAGTGTGCATGTAGTTATTCATTTTTAAATTCTATGCTTGTTTTTTTTTTTTTTGTTGTTGTTTTCATTGATTGTGTGAACGTCATGTGTACACACCATGGTTTCTGTGCCTATGTTATTTCTTGAAATGTTTAACACAAAGTTTATATTAAACATTGGACAAATTAGTGTACTGGAAATATCTGATAAATATTACGAATTCTGGAAGTGAATGTATACATTACAGCATCTCGAAATATTCGGATCGTTTATTCTATAAGTATAGGTGCTCGAAAATATGTTTTTTATTACTTCACCTAAAGAAAGGCGACAATATGTCGCTGAGTTTAATCAATCTACAACACAGAAAAAAAGGCGAGAAAGATTTTTACGACTATTTTTTCTTAACGTGTATGAGTCTTAAAGTTCTTACAGTCCTTGCTTGTTAAGATGAAAATAAATGTCATTTCATCACGTGTATGTTTGAGAAAGAAGAGGCACGGGAGAAAGCGTGGATGAAAGTGTAATCGTCACGTAGCTTGGTCAGGAATACGGGTTGATGAGTAAAGGAATCTATTTCAAGCTGTGACGTCGTGCATTGTGGCGGTAACTATCTTCTTACTCAATTTGTTTGGTCTAGAAACTTTGCTTATATACCCTTCAGATTGATCCCGAAACGTATTTTATTGTTGGCAGAAACACGACACATTGTTTGAAAAAAAGTTAAATATTTATTTTCAAATAATTAATTTATTAACCGGAAGGATGCACAAATACTCCGTTCCAGAAAGCTGATGTTGTCATTTGATGTTTGTGCGTGTCGGCGTTTATTTCAGTCTTCGCTCCACAAATGCTACTATAACGCCAAGGGCTACTGGGAGTGAAAGAGAAGGGGGAAAAGTAAAACATTAGAAGGAACCGGAAACCCAATTCTAAAAGAGGAAAATGGCATAAACCTCTACCCTCAAAAAACAGGGGAAGAATGTAAATCTGAAATAATTACAATGTCAGAATTTTAAAATGGATGTTGAAATCTTTACAATCCGATGAGCGAATAAACTCAAAAGTAGAACGTATCTTAGCCGACACGTTTCCTCCTCTGAGGGGCTTTATCAAGGCAAATGATAGATGTTTAGGACATGGTTAAATTTATATGAACAAACATCGCATGAGTTTCAGCTTACAATATCTATTCCATTGAGAAACAATAACGTGTTATCAGGCTTTATTATGCAAATAAATGTGAAAAATTATTTTTATTTATGAATAAATACAAAAAAAATGAAAGCAAGAGAAAAATATATTTAACTTACACAATATACTTTATAGCTGAACAAAAAAAAACCTTCATTCAGTTCTTTTCCATGTTGATACGGGCCCAGTGAAATTCTATAGCATTGCTCAAACTTTCATTTTGGCTTTAACATAACTGGCAGCAATTTTTATTACATCCCAGACATCTATCCTTGAATATCGTCGACTATTCTCATCTAAAGTTCTTTGAATGAGAGATTTTCGATTGAATTAACTTCAAAATAGGCTTGAAGCATTCGATTAATTCGGTGTCTTTAAAATACTTTGCGATGAGTTAGACAATAGCAGTTTTTTTTTTCAGAAATTGACGGAGTATTATCTGGCTGGATATACTGTTTCGCTTAAAGGTTTTTGGTTATAATCTGGACCATTCAAAGAACGTATTTTCTCAAACACTACCATCGACTTCGAAGGAAGCTATAATTTGACTGTCTATACGATTAGCCTGAAATGTTACTACACTTTTGCCATCTTGTTTGTTTCATCTAAAATTCTTTGAATGAGAGGTTTTCGATTGAATTAACTTTGGTACGTCATAAGCTTTCTTTAGTGCTCTTTTTTAATGTATCTACAAACCTCTCCGCTTGCCCGTTTGATCTTGGGTGATATGGCGGGGATTTGATGTGTTTCACCTGAAAAGTTTCACAAAATTCTTGAAAATCCGCAGATGTAAATTGTGTCCCATTATCGGTGTCTAAACAATCAACCACTCCGAAACGAGCAAACAGTTCGTGAAGGCAATTTATTGTAGTCTCAGAAGTAGGTTTTCTACATTGAAATGCTTCTGGCCATTTGCTGTAACTGTCTACTAAAATAAAGTAGTAAAAACCATCTAATAGACCTGTGAAATCCACATGGATTCTCGAAGACGGTCAATCTGTATTAGGCCATGGCTTATGAGTGATTGGAGGTGCTTTGGCTGCTAAGGAACAGCACTTGCATTTGTCCACCATATGTATAATATCTTGATCCATGTTTGGCCAGTACACGTAACTTCGCATTAAGGATTTCATTCTGTTCATTCCTGAGTGGCCCATATGAAAATGCTTGAGGATTCGGCTTTGTAGCGTTTTCGGGATTACTACTCTTTCATTATATAGTAGAACATTATCACACAACGAAAAACTGTCTGATATATGTTTATCTTTTCCTGCAATTTTTGTTTTAGTTTCCTTTATAAATCCGTCATTCACTGCTTCGTTTCTTATTTCTTATAATGTGAGGATGTTTCGAATTGTACTACATAATGATGTTTTAATATCTTCCTCATATCGTAGAGCTGCAATTACAGAATCTTCTAATGTCTCCGTTTTCTTCGGTATTAGTCTCGAAAGACCATCTGCATGCCCGATTTCGTTTGATGGAAGATACTCCAATTTAAAGTTATAGTTTAATAGAATAGTCCCCCATCTTAGCAATCTATTAGCAGTGTAGACAGGTAAACCTTTCTTTGATCTAAATGTTGTCAATAACGGCTTGTGGTCCGTCTGTAAGGTGAAAAATCTACCGTAAATATATCTGTGGAATCTCGTAATCGCAAAGATAATCCTCACCGCTTCATTTTCGATTTGCGCGTAATTTTGTTTGGCTAGTAGTAACGCTCTTGGCGCATGCGCGATGGGTTTTAGTGTCCCATCCGGCATTTTATGAAGTATACATGCCCCAACACTATAGGCACACGCGTCACTCGCGATTATTATTTCCAATTTTGGATCATAATACGCTAAAAGTAAATCTGCTGTTAAAGTCTTAATGATTTTGTCGAAAGTTTTCTGACATTCATATGACCATTCACAAACTTGTTCCTTCTTCAACAGTTCATTTAGGGGTGTGCGTAATTTGTGCATGTTAGGAATAAATTCTTGATAATAATTTACTAAGCCCAAGAAGCTTTGTAATTCGGCTAAATTGTTTGGAGCCGTGATTTTTTTATTGCCGTGGCCCTTTCTGGGTCTGGTCTTCCTTCTTCGTCAATAATATGGCCCAGGTATTTTATGTTCTTCATAAAGAAGTCATATTTATTTTACTTTACCTTAAAACCGTAATTTTGTATCTGCCTGAAAGCCTCTTGAACGTGTTCCCAGTGTTGTTCAATATTTTTGCTATTTATCAGGATGTTATCAAGGTATGCGATTGCGAAATCCAGTCTGCCTAGCATAGTGTCCATTATTTGCTGAAATATGGCGGTCGCGAGCTTGATCCCGAATGGTAATTTCTGGAACTTATATAACCCTTTATGTGGGTTTATGCACAACAACCTCGAGCTTTCCTCATCTACTGGAACTTGTAGGTATGCTTCGCTCAAGTTTATCTTTGAGAAAAATATTCCTCCGTTCAATTTTGTGAAAACTTCCTCTCGACTAGGGAGAGGATAGTGATAATCCTTAATCGCTGCATTCAATCCCGTCGAAAAATCAGCGCATACTCGTATCTCACCCGATTTTGTATTCACGTAAACCGTAGGTGCGGCACATTGACTATATTCCACCTTTTTCAATATACCGGTTTTCACGAGTCTGTCAAAATCTTCGTCTATTTTTTCTAATGATGCGAAATCGACAATTTCTTTTCTTCTTGAAAATGGGTTGTATATTTTCTTTAAGTTCGATTTTGGCCGCCATTTTTTTTACACCTCCCGAGGCCGGCTGAAAATATGTCGGGGAAACTCTCCTTTAATTTCTCCTTCAATTTCTCTGCCACTGTCGATAACCTTCCCACATTTTGGCAGAACGTATTTATCGGTAAATCCCAGAGGTGAAATTTCTGCATCCAGTCAGTTCCAAATAAATTTTCCGTATTTTTTAGAACATACATCTTTAATTTCTTGGTCATTCCGTTGAACGTCACATTTGTAATAATTTCTCCCTCAAATTTGTTTTTCCTCCTGTTACCGACCTGGCTTTTTTATCTGTTTTCAACATGGTCGGTTTGTTCAATTTCTTCCACGTCTGTAAGCTAATAATGGTTAAATCTGATCCGGAATCTAATTGTAATATAATTTTTTTGTTTAACATTTCTACTTGTACCTATTGTCGTATATTTATCCCGTCCGTTTGGTCAGTTCTAGTGACTCTTATTCGGCTTTTGCTTTCTTTCTTTGTTCTACAGTGAGAACTTTTATGTCCCACTTTATTGCACGACAGACAAGTCTTATAGCGGTATGGATAATCTTTGTACCAATGAAAAGTCCCACAGCGAAAGCATGGACTGGGTGGTGGTTTCTTCTGAGATTTCATTTGACTTTTTGTAGTACAATAATTTGTTTTATTTGTTTTTGAGGTGGGAGAAAAAAACATGTTTGTCGTTGTACTTTTGGTATGTGGGCGACGTCAGACTCTTCGATATCTTTCGAGTCCTTTTCTTACGCTTATACATCTCTGACAGTCCCCAGCCAATTTTTGTAGAGTCAATTTTGGTTCACTCTCAAGATTTGTTAGAATTCTCCGTCTGATCTCTGCATCTTTAGTCGAAACCAGGCCTTGGACGAATATCAAACATTTAAAATTATCAGGGCTGAGTTCAGATAACTTAAAGTCATCGCAGTGTTTGTTTACTATGGAAGCGAATGTTATATAATCTTCGCTATCGTTTTTCGTTAAATTTAAACATTTCCACCTTTTGTGGAATAGTGAAGTGTCGGACTAAATAATTCCGTTAAAAGATTCACGGCTTCCTTGAAAGTCAACTCATTCGTTTTCCTCGGTAGGATGTAGTCTACGAATTTAGTGTATTCGCTTGACCCTAGTTTCCTCAGAAGTAGACGTACTTTTTTCGCGTCTGACCAGTTCCCGCAATGAAACTCATATGAATCTTCATATCTTCTGAAGTAAGCCGCGAAGGTTTTGTCTTCGTCCGGTGCATAAGTGAAGTCTTTGATAGAGCTCCATATAGCATTTTGCGAGAATGCCGCTTCATTTCCAGAATGTTGTCCTCTATTTGTTACTGCCCGTAGTAGTAATTCTTGTACTTCAAGTTGCTTCTCTTCGTTTTTCTGTTGAATTTCTAATTGTTTTTCTTCGAGTCTAGTCTGTCTTTCCTCATTTTTTTGTTGCTGCTCGAATTGTATTTTCATTAGTTCCAATATGGTTGCCTTAAAGCCTTCCATGTTTACACCGTAAATTTGTGTAACGATTTTTCCTTTTTTTCTCAGTGTGGACTTCAGGCCTTTGTCGCCTGTTGTTCTGGAACCTTAGTACGAAAAAATTTTCCTGCGTAGAATTCGATTCTGTTCTGGCTGACAGGTAAAATTCGTGTCTTCGTTACCACTGTTAAGGTTGGTGTCCAAAAAAATTTTCTCTTTTTTTTTCGCGCAGAACTTTTTTTTTTTCAATACCTCTGTCGCCACTGTTATGGATGACCGATAGTAAAAAGTTTTTTTTTTTAGATTCTCCACGTAGAACTTGTTTTTTCAATATCCTCGTCATCACTCTTATAGACGACCAATAAGAACTTCGTTTCTTCAATATCCTCGTCGCCACTCTTATGGACGACCGATAGCAAAAAGTTTTGTTTTTTTTGTTATTTTAGATTCGCCGCGTAGAACTTCGTTTCATCAATATCCTCTTCGGCAATGTTATGGACGACCGATAGCAAAAAAGTTTTTTTGTCTAGTTTTTTTTTAGATTCTCCGCGTAGAACTTCGTTTCTTCAGTATCCTCGTCACCACTGTTATGGTCCAAGGTTAGGACCAAGGAAGAACAATACGAACACAAATGTAGAAATAACAAAGATATATTACACAGAATAATAATACAAGATGTGGAAGTTGTTAGTATGACTGTCAGTCTGGTTTGGAATGAACTACTATTGGCTCGACTCGATTCCGTCTCGTCCCTCTCTCTTAGGAAGGGCAGTATTTATAGTGTCAGGAACTGTCGTTATAGGTAAGGTCCCATAACAGACATGTTCCCTCTACTTATTTTTAATTGGATCCTTTCATATTCACGGACAAGATTTTTAGTGTCGTTATTGAAAGACGAGACAAAATCGCAGTGTTGATACATATTTCTTTTATTCGAGTACTTTCCACATACCACAATGCCATCATCACGGTTTTGTTTATTGCCGTCAATAACGGCATTCAAAAAGTTGTCTGTGAATATGAAAAGATCCAATTGAAAATACGGATACAGACTATGTCTAAATTATTCAACGAAACATGTGTCAATGAAAAATGCTGCCAAAATATACGCATATATATATATATATATATATATATATATATATATATATATATGTATATATATATATGTGTGTGTGTATAGTCTTATCAGGTGTTTGTACCTTATGAGTATATCTTTTTTCTTTCAACAGCCGTCTTGAAAGAGAATTATGAGTAAATAAGGGAGATAACTCCAAACTCCATTTACACGAGGCTTCTAGACAGAATATGGTTAATAGGAAAAAAAGGAATTCGTCTTATATTTATAGAATTTAAATTAGAACAATGATTGCCGATGATCGATTCTCTTATTATTACACTACATAATTTCAAATTCAAATTTAGTACATTAATGTTTATATTAACTGAGGCTACCACAGATAGATAGATAGATAGATAGATAGATAGATAGATAGATATAAAAAGGCAAAGCAGAAGGAACATAAAAGCTACAAACTGTGATCTTCAGATTTATATTGGCAAACCCAGACAGACACAGCGTGCATTAACACATATAAAATAAGAAGATTCAATCTTTATGAAGCTGGATGAACGCGAAAACCTAAAAGATATAACCAATGAACGAATAAAGGGTTGAAATATAATGGTTGAGAAATTATTCGATTATTGAATGAAAGTTTGATTTTGTAAAGTCTTTATGAATCAATTTATACAGGAGATACAGTCGATTGGGCTCCGGGTATATGCGTAAGAGAAGGGGGCTGTATAGCGCATTTAAATCCCCTTATTTCCATTACTGCCGTAGAGCGCATAGTTTTCCTTTTTTTTTTTTGTTTCTTTAAGAAGAATTCTCGAGTATTCAGGCTGATAAGCGAAAATATCAATATTGCTAGTGCTACATCTAAAAACAATAACAGTCGATAGTAAACAAAACAATGAGGTAAAACGAAGCAGTAATTTACTCGATCACCTGAAACAAAGGTCTCAAAAATACATAAGAGAAAACGCAAGGAAATAAAATAAAACATTAAATGAACACAAGAATACATTTTTACAAAACAATACATCAAATGCAATAGTTGGTAAACGTAACACGACTGACCACAATTTTGACATAACAAATGCTAATCTGATGATAGGAGAAAAAAATTCACAAAGGCCTTGATCGTAAGGTCATCCACAATGAATTTGCTCTTGGGCTCTTACAGCATTCCACCATTCCAGGCAGAATTTAAAATTCCTAGCATCCCTCGTTCGTGCCATGTTTAGTTGCAAAAACATAACAAATTTAGCCCGATTAATTTCTAAAGGATGAAACGCGTCGAATACAAACATATTTCCATTTTGTCACACATTTCCACAATCTTGTCCTTGATATATATGTATATATATATAGTTCATGACATTGTTTGGTAATCCGTATGGATAATGCCAAGGATATATATATATATATATATATATATATATATATATATATATATATATATATATATATATATATATCATTAGGTAATGAAACGTTTGGTAATCTGTATGAATAATCCAAAGGAGGGTGTAATCTAGAGAGCTCAATGTCAAACGAGTGCAATTAATAATGATATATATATATATATATATATATATATATATATATATATATATATATATATATATATATACATGTGTATATATATATATTAATATATATTAATAGATATATTATATATATATATATATATGTTTGTGTGTATATATTGCCATATTCCCGACGATTTCGCAGTTGTGCGCCTCGGCGTTCTTCAGATTATATACGTTGAAGAACGGCGTAGCGTACAACGGCCGAAACGTTATGAATATTCCAATAAAAACGAAGTCAACAGTTCAAATTATGGAAATATTGTAAATAGCTATACTACCTCATATATATATATATATATATATATATATATACATACATATGTGTGTGTGTGTATATATATATATATATATAGGTAATGAAACATTTACCATCTATAGTATACTATGAATGTATTTGACTTTGTTTATGTTGAACTGAATTAAACTTCTAAGTTTATCTTCGAGCCTTCCTCGAAGAAACTAAGTACCTCGTTCTTGCTTAGCTAGTAAACCATTTTATCCAGTTAGACTTTTTCATAGCGAAGTGATGCCCATAACGACCAAGAGACAAGCTGATGTAGTCCTGTGTAACTAAAAAGCTAAGCGAACTGATTATGTGTGCTGTGTCAGCGTTTCGTTCTTGCTCGGCGTGAGGTAATGAAGCGATTTCCCGCCGTTGTGACGAAGTAAAAAAAATAGGAAGACGCGCGAAGATTTAAAAGTCCATTAACCAAAGTAAACCGAATGAAAAAAAAACATTAATCAAACCCTTTGTTCTTGTCATTCGCTGACATGTGTTTCATATAATCGCCTACGGTCGAATTAATGCAACAAATTGTCTTGCATATGCACATAAAATATCATTTTGGTATCATTGTCTTTGTCCCATATTGTTTTAACAACGCAACTTCTCTTTTCTCTATTAACATTTTGATCTGTCGTTCTCTCTCTTAAGATAGACAGACAAAAACATAAAAGGAAATAGATGGATAGATGTGAATAGACAGGGATAGATAGATAGATAGATAGATAGATAGATAGATAGATAGATAGATAGATAGATAATGAAAAGTCTGAGATAGATAGATAGATAGATAGATAGATAGATAGATAGATAGATAGATAGATAGATAGATGAAAAGAGTTCCAAAAGAAATAGATAGATGTGAATAAACTGGGATTAATAGATAATCAGATATAGATAGACGAAAAGAGTCCCTCAAGATATATATATAGAAAGATGAGAATAGACCATGATAGATAGATAGATAGATAATTCGATAGATAGATAGATGAAAAAAAACTGTAAAAGGAAAATTAATATACAAATATACAATATATATATATATATATATATATATATATATATATATATATATATATATATATATATATATATGTATATATATATTAAACTATGACGTTGGGTAATAAATAATGTCTGTTATTTGCAACCAATTATACTGATGAATATATCATCCTAACTTTTAATCATAAGTTCCACTCAAAGTACTGAATACACTTGTCCTACGACAATATTCAGTCGTAAATTGACGAGGATATATCTCGAGAGAGTCTCAAGATCTGAAATCCACCAAAGAAAAGTAATGTTGTTTTGTGTATTCTGGGATGCGCTGATCTTCTTTTTCACTTAGAGTTAGTAAAATACAGTGAATAACTCAATGTTTATTTATACGTCAACCAGCTGCAACTTGTCCATAAAATCCTAGTAAAAATGTAACTGAGCCCCTCAATGGGACAGCACTCCTACATAACAATGCCAGTCCTAGATATGACTATACATCCTGCAGTAAGGTCTCTATTCGTTGTTCTTCCCAGGTTCACCCTGTCCGAGGTGGGAGAACCTGTTAGGGTTCCAGCTATGGAAATATAGTTAATACCCAACCAAAAACAAAACACTATGAAAGCATAAAATACATTTTTATAGTAATATTACCAGCAATACATTTAGTAAAATGAGCAATAATACATATTTATAGTAAATAACCAGAAATGAAATTTTTAAGCAAAATGACCAGAAATAAAGTTTTAAGCAAAATGACCAGAAATAAAGTTTTAGGCAAAATGACAAGGAATAACATTTTTAAGCAAAATGACCAATACAATTTTTAAGCAAAATGACCAGGAATTAAATTTTTAAGCAAAATGACCAGGAATAAATTTGCAAAGCCAAATGACCAACAATAAATTTCATAGAATTACCAACGATACATTTTTCTGTAGTTGAAGGTATACACTTATGCTTAAAATATATTTAGTTGAAGTCCCAAAATTCTATTCGAAATATTTAGATTTCAGCATTAAATAACCTATTTAGGTGTTGATATTCCACTAAGCAAAATCAAGTAACCAACAAAACAAGCATCATGAAAGAACTCTTTCATGACATTAATCCATACAATATTCTACAGTTTACTAAAGATATTCAAACGGTATTCCAAAATATAACTTCAACAAAACTACAGCATAAACACAATTATAAGCAGAATCTGAGTATGATCTACCATGTATCCAGTTGTTAAATCAGAACGATATATCATATTTTTATTACTTCAACGCTCCCCAAAAATAATTTGTGGTTTCTAATGACCCATAAGGAGTTGATATGCCTTTAAAGAACCAAACAAATCAAATATAACAACGCAAAAATATCACAAAACTAAAAAAAAAAATCTGGATTCAACTGGTCTGTGACACGCCACCTGCAATATTCAGCTGCTGATCTTGCAACCGATTCTTAGCGTTTTCGATCCGATCGCTGCAAAGCATTTTGACAAATAGGGAAAACTTTCTCGGGGGAAAACAAGACTCAAGTGTGGAAACAGCGTCGCGTTCATTGTTCGACACATAATGCAATATACAAGAATGATTGCCGACAACAGATCAAGGAACGAAAAGATCAGGAATCCTAGAGGAAAAGGAAAGCAAAAAGCAAATGGTTCAGGACGACTCATCACCGCCAACTCAACGCCGCCGACTCAATAACGCCGACTCAACGACAAGCAAACATTTTCGACGCTTCAAGTTTGTATGCATTTCAGCCACTTCTACATTGGTAGCTGACGAATCGTGTGCATGCTTCTTTACTTCCTTGATAACTGCAACTAGAGCCTTGGTCACAGCGCCAAAATTTTATGCTGTCTCTTTTATTAAACCTATCAAACGACGTTCGTGTGCCAATTTTTCTTTTCCACTTTGACTAAGAATTTCCATATCTGGTGTGATTCAAAGTTTAAAAATTAAACGCCATTTATCCAAATAGTCTGTTGTAATTAATAAATCACTAAGTCAAACAGCCAAATATTTAAAATCAGTGCGACTGAAAGCCGGTCTAAAAAAGTCAACACCGAGTAGGAACGTCTGCTCATAGGAACAGGGGTCGCGAAATGGCTCGCAAGTTCTTAGCGTTGAGTTGTACGCATTGCCACAAAAATATTAGTTATTATTGTATTATTAATCGATATTCCTCATGTGATTAAATATTTTCTTCGCTACTCTTTTTTTTCAGTGTTTTCCTTACAATATTATTAACCAGAAACTACGAGCTTATACGGGCATTGTAACAAAAAAAAAACAAGCAGAAATTGAACTACCTGGATTGTGAAAAAACAGGCGTCGGCAAAGGAATATTCGTAGGGGCTTAGGGATCGTGAAATATGCTTTCCAGAAACTAAGCAACGTGTGAAGACAAAAAGTGTTGCCCTGTGATATAGTAACTGATCTATTTTATGAGAACAAAGGAAAGCTAATGTCCTCAAAAAGGAAGAAGAGATTTGAAGCTGCAGAGATGTTGTTCTAGCGCAGAATGCAACGAAGGGAATGGAGTTTAAATGTGAGGCGAGAAGAATTCTTAAGAAAAAAACAAAAAAAAACAAAAACAAAAAAAAACGGGACAACAAGGAAAAATAAACATCTAATTCTAATAGGATATTTGAAATTTCTAGAGCACATTATGAAGATAAAAAGCTTGTAAAATCTCATGATCACAGTGTTTCTTGGAGGTAGTAAAGAAAATCAAATCAAAAGATAACCTCACTAACGAGTTTTTTATGAATAGATGGGACGGCAAAGACAACGCCGGTGGGAAAAAATGTCAGGAATTGAAAAGCCAGAATAGAATGAATATTTCAGATCAAAATTTAGCTAATAACTACTGACTTATTGATACTTCCGTCTGAAAGCTGAAACAATATATATATATATATATATATATATATATATATATATATATGTATGTATGTATGTATGTATATATATATATAACATAAAGAAAACGTAACAATCATTATTGATATACGCACATATGTTGGATTTTTTTTTATTTGTGTTTCTGTTTCTTCATTTTTTAGGTATTTCTTTTTGGGTGCATTAGTTCTTTGTCTCCACGCTGTTAGTCTATGTCTGTAACCTTTCATTGCAATACGAAACGGAACACTGATTGGTTCATCGTCAAAACGCCATTTTTTTTTGTCTTTATTTTATTGACTGCCTACTGATATCTTGAAAGGTTCAGTGTTAAGAAAATTAAAAGCTAAGGATGATTCGGACTATTTTTAATTTCTTTTTTCCTTTTTTTCCCAATTATTATTTTTTTGTTTGTTCTGCTGTCATTTTCTCGCTGTCAAAATTTTCTGAAGAGCTGAAAAAGAAGTTGATACGCACTCTGTTTACATCCAACCAATAAACGCAAGAGGACATTTTCTGACGCACGCGCGAGCACACGCACCCACACACACACACACACACACACACACACATATATATATATATATATATAATTGTTTTGTTTCTGTTTCGAGGAACTTGAACAGATAGAACACTTTTGCAAATGTTAATTCACTCTGAGTTGTTATGTCTAACAGACCATTTCATTTAGACTCATAAATTAAGAAAAATAAGTGGGACTGTACTAGATACACACACACACACACACACACAGAGAGAGGCACACACATTCATACACACACACACAGAGGCACACACACGCATAAACACAGATACATATATATATAGTCACACTGAGGATCTACGATACAGCGAAACAGTACTGTCTAGGAATAGCATAATTTAGCTCTTGAAAATATATTTCAGTTGAGCACTGTCGAGTGATAAGCTAATTCTATAAACAGCAGCCACCTGCGTTAATGCAAAGATCTTCATTAAAACTATGACTGATTAGCATTTGTTTACATTCGTAAAAACAATACGCTAGATTTAGCTAGCTCATTCTGTCGAATGAAGATAACTCAGTGGTAGAAACTTGCGTTTCAATCCTGGTTTGAGGCATTCGGATGTCTAGTCACACTGAGGAGCTGCGATACAGCGAAACAGCACTGTCTGCGCATGACATATATGTTTGCAAGTATAGTTTTAAGATATGCTATATTTATGGGTAAAAGTACTCACATAACGAAGAAAAATATACATAGGAATCCCAGAAAAGAGAGAAAACTATACACACACAAAATATTACAAATAGGAAATAGGTAAAATGCTTTCTAACTAAATATGAAAAATTAAAAAGAGATTACACCAGAAAAATATTCAAGAGATCATCAACCTCCAGCAATAAATCTGTCTGGAGGAGAAAAGAGCTATAATCACTTTCCCAGACCCAAACACAAATTACTAAATACACTATAAGAACTTATCTCAAAATGCAGACACGAAAACAAAATTTTCGCTACGTTATGACGGTAATCGAAAAGTACAACCGCACATCTTGTAAAATACCACTATGATAAATACAAATATATACACTATATGCTACGTAGATAAAGCTTTATACTTTAAACAAAACCGATACCTTAAAATAAACAAATAAGATAACCAACACCCAATAAAAATTCATAAATAATTAAACAAAATATCCGAATAAATAAATAAATAAATTAAGGAAATTATTTAAAAAAAAACTACGAATGCCCACAAAAAAAGTAAGAGTATTAATAATCATTAAAAAAACAACAAATAATTAAGCAATCTATAATAAATAACAAGTAAAAAGCTAACAACACCATAAAATATATAGAAATAATCACATTTGGATCATCAATTTTTCCTTAATTTATTTGGTAGCCGGAAACGGCTAAATTTCAAATAATTTGAAATGTAGCTCTTACCGCCTACCAAATAATAATACAGTAAACTATACTAAACATAATGTACCAGTGACTAACATATATAAATAGTCGAGTAGAAGCACAACACACATAAAACAGACTGGCAGTTCTTGGTGTTGATCTCAGTGTACAATTATACATTTACATAGATATATTGAGTTACTAAATGGAATTACTTGATACAAGGATATCCAAAAATGGTATCGTACGTGGAAATATTACAACCCAACAATGTGTATTAAATAAATTGATCGGTTCGAAATTCTAACGTGTATAATTTGAAGAAGGTTGGAGCTTACAATGGCTAAAACTCCGTGAATATGGAAATAAATATAAGGAAAAGTCCAAACGATGGCATTAGTGTATATATATATATATATATATATATATATATATATATATATATATATATATATATATATATATATATATAAAATACGACTTTTTAATTTGGAGGGATAATTCCGAAGAGGACGTTAATCCAATGACAGGTCAATGTAAGTTACAGAGAAATATATAATGATAAATCTAGAAAACACCTTAAAAATCCATATCAATTAAAAAAAACGGTATGAAGAGGTTAACATACAAATATTCATGAAATAAATTTTAACCGATAAGGATTTTAAGGGTTTTAATTTATCATATATATATATATATATATATATATATATATATGTATTGTGTGTATTTAGACAGCATTTTTCATTAATGCATAAATAATATAGACAAGTTTTGTCTATTTATTTTAAGTAAATTCTTTTCATATTGTCGAATATGCTTTTTAGTCTTATCACTGAAACACGAAAGAAAATCACTATGTTGATACATGTTTTTATTGTTAATCCTGTCTAAGCTTTCGGCTTACAGAAGCCATCATCAGAGAATCCAAGTACATTACAATAAATTAAATAATAAATTAAATAACAAAGATGGTAATATTTGTTTTATATTGGTTATGCTGACATTGCGACAATGACAGGTTGTTTTGTTTGCATGGAAGATTGCTATGCAACGATAAATTCGTGCATATGAAATGCAGGAAGCAAATATCGCATTGCGGTTCATGACATCATATATGACCCCGTGAGAGTGAAAATCAAGAAAAGTGTTAAGTATGGTATTTACTATTATGCCATATAAAAAACAACCAGCATAAATTCGTGCACACTTAACTATAAGAATGATTGTCCATAATACTACAAAATAGCAATTATAAAATATCTAATACATCGTGCAAAAACTAATTCATCCACAAAACAGATTTTTAAAGTGAACTAAAGAATTTAAAACAAACACTTATTAATAATAGCTTTCCAAATTACATAGTTGAGGAACAAATAAGATAATTTCTCAGAAGTCTCAATACCAAGCATATAGAACATAATACTGCTTCAACTAATCCCAAACATATTAATCTCCTATATCATAATCAAATGCATACTAATTATAAACAGGAAGAAAATATACTAAAAATTGGTAAATACTACTATATCTACAACAGATCCTAGCAAAAAAAATAAGTTAATCATATACTACACTAAATCTAGTATATCCAACTCAATTATTCGCAATTATTCTTCCCCCCACCCGGTTAGCGATTTGCAAAATAACAACATAGTTTACAAATTCAAGTGCCCTGTGGAAGATTGTATCTGCAACGGATTAAATAATATTTATGTTGATCACACCTCAAACTCGCTTTCACAACTCTTAAATCTCCATTTGTAATGTACTTGTAATCTCTGATGATGGCTTATGTAAGACGAAACCTTAGTCAGGATTAACAATAAAAACATGTATCAACATGTTGATTTTCTTTCGTGATAATGCTAAAAAGCTTATTCGACAATATGAAAAGAATTTACTTAAAATAGTCATAACTTGTCTATATTATTTAAATACACAGATTTATTACGTTTGATAGGCGTGTTGTAGAATTAGTATGTAGAAACGGTAGCCATTTAATTACTAGACTATACTCGACTTCCTCCGTGAGTTCGATCCTCACTGGAGGCTCCATACTTTCGTTCTTGTATTACAAGTAAACTACGCTTACTATATAGCTATACCCGACTTCCCCCGTCTCACTGACCACAATTTCAATAATATTTTTACTACAGCCCGGGAAGTATCAATACTTCTCAAACGTCTTGGCAATTAGAAGGCTTCTGGTCCGAATAAAATCCCTGTAGCCGTCATTAAGAATATTAACCCAGAGTTAGCCTCGATCTTAGCGAAACTATTTAACTGCTGCCTGAAAGAGAAATACTTCCTAAATTTATGGAAGTTATAAAGTGCGTGCTCTATTTCTAAGAATCCGGGTGAATGCGCATCCTCATCACAGTTTAAAGCCTGTGTTGCATATCTTCTCTCTCGTCCTGGCGGGGGGCGCCAATCTAATATCGTGTTGTATCTTCTCTCTCTCTCTCTCTCGTCATCTCCCAGCCGGTGATCTTTAGTCGATCTGGTTCAAGATGGAAGAACTTCAAATTTTAACTTAACTATTTTATTACCGTCGACGAATACATTTCTACCTATCCTGTGCCTTTGTGTAACCGACTCCCAAAGAGATGATTTCCCAATCGCTATAATTTAAACCCATTCCCGTTTACAGTTAACCGTTATCTTTCTCCATATACTCAGAGAATATATATCATATATAGATAATAAATATCATCAATAATATTAGCAATAGTCTTGTATTTTTATTTATCAAATTTCATTAATAGGCCTAATAAATCTATACACATACACACACACACACACAAATATATGTATAATATGTATGTACACACCCACACCCACAACACACACACGCACATATAGGCAATTTATATATATACTATTTATACCTTATATATACGCGGTAATTATTGGAAAGCGCTCAATATCAGTGATAGAGCTAACATCAATCGAAATTGAGCACTGCTGAACAACAAGCTAATTCTAAAAACAATAAACTGCGTAAATGCAAAGCTCTTCAGTACAATGAATGGAGCACTTTTGCTGCTTGGCGTTTGTTTATGTTTGTAAAAACAATACACAATATTTGGCCGATTCGTTCTGTCGAGTGAAGATGGCTCAGTGGTAGAAGCTCTGACTGACACCAAATGGGTTGGGTTTCAATCTGGGCTTGAGGCATTCGGTTATCTAGTCGCACTGAGGAGCTGCGAAACAGTACTGTCTGCGAATGACATTATATATATATATATATATATATATCCACAGACTGGCTGTTTCGCTGTATTACAGGTCATCAGTATGGTTTAGACGTCCGGTTGCCTGAACCTAGGATAGGTTGGCAGTAGGGATTAACGGCAATTTAAGCGTATTTATTTTTAGATAAACACAGAGTGACTGAGAGAACTCGATTCGCTTTACCGAAGAGTCTTTCATATATATATATATATATATTGCATATAAATTTAAAGGCCATTGGGAGACTGTATTTCTAACAGAAAAAATACCATTAGTACGTTCTCACGAAGGTTTTCATTTGTATGGTGATAACATCACTCAATATTTACATCAGCATTCGTGTCCACATTTGCAGTTTAGGAAATTTCGTTTTGAAGAAACATATATACTTTTTCATGAAAATAAAAAATATACACTAAAAATTCATGAAGATATTTATATTAAGATATTGAACCAAGCCTTAATAAAATTATGAATACTGCACGAATGCTTTAAAATGTGTACAGGAGACAGTTTAATATATTTAGGTTTTAACTAATAGTTTTAAATATTTTCTTTTGAAAAGATTTAGACATTTCAATAACTTAATTACCTCCCTTGACGTTTATACGTGCGTCTACATGATAAAATTTAACATTGTACAGTACATTACATTAGATTTTTCACTTCAGAAGGAAAAAATTAATTTTCAGATAAACACACCAATTTTATGTTAGAAAATTGATAAACACAACAATTATTATGCTAATGTCGAAAGTACTCGGAATAAAATGAATATGCATCAACTTGGTAATTTTCATTCTTCCTTTAATAAGGATACTAAAAAATTGTCCGTAATTGCGAGAGGATCCTATTACAAATAAGTAGACAAAACGTGTCTATATATATATATATATACAGAGAGAGAGAGAGAGAGAGAGAGAGAGAGAGAGACAGACAGACAGACAGACAGACAGAGACAGGCAGATGGATGAATGGATGGTTTGTGGTGTAATGTATAGTAGAACGGAATTAGAAATTGGAGAGGCGAGTTCAGAACAGCCTGAGCTAATATCATTGGTCGGCAACGATTGTAGTAAAAGGAAAACTCTGAATTCAAAACCTTGTAATAAACCCGTTCTCTGTATTCGATTCTTCCGAAAAGTGTGGTCGCTTCTCCGCAAGTTTTCACTAATATAATGAAATTATATGTGTGGTAGAGTTTGGGTGGTCAGTTCCATGGTCTGACCTACAGGACACTCATAAGCCGGAAATGATGAGAGAATCCATTATTACACGCACAAACAGGCGCAGGCGCACACAAGCACACACTATACACGGATAGACGTTCACAGAGATAGATACACACAGACAGGCACATACATATATTTATGTTCAAACTCGGTAGAATACTTGAGTGAAACCACTTCAGTTTACACACACACGAACACCCCAGAACACACACACACACACTCACAAACACACACATATATATATATATATATATATATATATATATATATATATATATATATATATATATATATATGTATCCTCCATTTGATTGATAAACATTTTCCTAAAAATAACGCTCTTAGTAAAATATTTAACAGAAGCACATTAAAACTAAGTTATAGCTGCACCAATAATGTTCATAAGATTATAAAGTTACACAATAATAAATTTTTAAAGTAATTTAATAATCTAAATCATAATACACGTTCCAAGTTAAATATTAATGATATTGGCCAATGTAATTTTAGGAATTCTGACCAATGCTCATTGATAAACAAATGTGTAACTAAATATCTGGTTTATCTTAGTACTATCTCTATAATAGAGAAACCGACGGTTGAAAAATTATATATTAGTAGCACTATGAATTCTTTTAAGACAAGGTGGTATCATCATATCTCATACTTTACCAATAGTACTTACAAAAATAATACGTCACTTTTTGAATATGTTTGGTATTTCAATGATGGTAATAAGACTTCTAAGGCGAAATGGAAAAATTTTAAAATGGCAAGGACATGTAGATCTTTATTTGAACCCGGTTTTCTATGTTTACATTGAAAACTCGAAATCATTTGGTTTTTGACAAAATTCATTATTAAATCAGTAAATTGAAAGCATAGTTTACCTTTTACCTTACAATTTAGTTAAGCTTTGGAATTTGATAATGCTTTTTTCTTATATTCTAGTTGCACTGCGTTGCACTATATATGACTTAATTTCTATTTGTAAGATTAAACTGCATTTAATATAATTTTGTATTAAATTCCTAGTAGTATCAGTAGTATCTTGTGCAGATGTATTGGTATTTGGTTGGTAACTTGGACATTTTACATTGATTTGTGGTATTCTTAACATAAATAATTTTATATGTTTAAATTATTTACTAGCTTCTTAAAGAAGCCATTTATTTATCATCCACAACAAATAATATGTAGGAAATTCACAAAGTATATAACCTGTTTAGCTCTTCTTTTATTTTTTAGGAAACTGCATTGTTTGGTTTGTATAATTTATGTACCCATATGTATACGCTTTAGTTTATGTATGGCTGCCGTTAGTTGCCAATCTATGGGTCATGACCCATTTATAAAAATAATGTTTAATTTTGGCTTCTTTGTTTAGTTTAAATTCAATCTATGTCATATTGGATTGGTTGACCAGAGTAAAGCCCACAAATATTATAACCCACTTTTTTCGTAATAAGTGGGCTTATTTTGCTTTTAAGTCTAAATAAATCATTCAGCAGCCAGTAATTTACAATCATTTGATGAGATGCATTGATACGCATCGAAACACCACTGCAATTATGCCGCAATTTTTACGTTTTCGGTATTAATTCCTAAAAGACCCGTGCGCGCGCGCACACACACACACACACAGGCATACACACATACACAGACACACACACATATATAAATATATATGTATATAAGTATGTATATATACTACAGGTCAAAAGTTTGAAGTCATTCTGAACCTGACAGAAAAATGGAAAAAAAGAAAGAAAAAGTGCTCTTAGAGTCACTGAAAAAAAGAATGGAATCAATTATCAAACTTATACATTATAAAAACTTTGCAACGAATACCAGAAACATATATTGCAGAATTCAAGGTTGAAGGCGGATATTTTCACGAGAGCAAAATAATATAGAAATGCTTTTTTCTTCTTTTTGTCATTTCAAATAAAATATCATATCTCATTTTTTAACGATATATAATAATTTTCTCTTATTTAAATTGCAAAACAACTATTTCTGGAGGACAACCTTTAAAAGTCCGAAGGGAAAATATCTATATATATATATATATATATATATATATATATATATATATATATATATATAAATATATATAAATATATATATATATATATATATATATATAAATATATATATATACATATATATATATATATATATATATATATATATTTTTTTTTTTTTTTAAATTGTAATAATTTAAAAAAAAAATTATAATTATTTTATTTCTGTATGTAGCACTTTTTCAAAAATAAAAACAAAATTACTAAAGAACTCCGGATTATTTACCTAACGCGTTCTTTCCTATTTCTCTACATACCAGCATATATATGTATATATATATATATATATATATATATATATATATATATATATATATATATATATATGTGTGTGTGTGCGTGTGTGTGTGTGTGTGTGTGTGTAGAAATATAGTTTTAATGTGTGCTATATTTGTGGGATAAAGTGCTTAATATCAGAGTTAGAGCGTATACAAATATAAAAGTGAACATTGAAGTCAAAACTCAGAGGCGAGAAGAGGCCTGACGATTGCGTCCAGCATGAATCAGCCTGTCGTCTCTGAGTGTTGACTTCAATGTTCAATTCACTTTTATATATATATATATATATATATATATATATATATATATATATATATATATATATAGAGAGAGAGAGAGAGAGAGTGAGAGAGAGAGAGACAGACAGACAGACAGACAGAAGCAAATAAAACCCAAAGATAAAAGCCACTGAAATGCAAAGATTTACTGAGGTTGAAAGAAATTAAAAAAACAAAACAGGAAAGGAGTGAGGTTATTTAAAAGCACAGATTCAAGTAGACAAAGGTTGCTGACTGATGTTGTATCTAACTCGTTGCGGTGTAATGGAGAGACGATTTCGAATTCTATTTGGGTTCGTTACGCGTGAATCCTTATGGGAAAGGTATGAATCTATCTATTTATCCCAACCCCAGTTTTCGGTTGATGAGAAGCACACACCGATCATCTGTTTTATTTACATAAATGATGATGTGCCTCAGAATATACTCACATCATTTGTAAACATCTATGGCGCTGCTATGACGATATACGGACGCACCTCTAAAACTCTTGACGATATGAGATTGGCAGCAGTTCTCTCTCCCGATCTAGAACTAACTTCCCGTTAAGAAAGAAACTGGCCGGTTACATTTAATGCGTTGAAAACCAAATTATTTTCATTCCAACACCGCCGATCGGACCCCGAACTTCCGACAGTCACGATGAAGGGTTGCCTCTCGACAAGGCACCGTACCTTGAGAGACTATCGGTTCACAAAAAGCTGACCTCAAGTGAAACTAGTACATATGATACTTCGCTAAAAATGCAGGTAAAATGGTCGATTCCCTGTACCGCTCCAGTAAATAAGTTACACCGTATGCTATCCTCTACTTTTACAAGAGCCAGGCCAGAACGAAAATGGAATACTGTTGTTGTGTTTGGACGGGGGCTGTCCAGTCATCACATTCTGTTCTCGATGGAGTTCAAAAGTGTTTCCGAGTCATAGTGGGTGACGAAATATTTTCCACCCTCCAACCTCTGTCTAATAGCCGGGGATGCGGCGGGCATTTCACTGCAACTTCCATGGAAAGTGCACGGAAGAACTACACTCCTTGGTTCCGCCAGGTCTAACACCTTCACGTCTAGAAAGCGCGTCATGCGAGTTACATTGTAGCAAAACGTACTTCGTCGGGATGAAGTAAGTTCCACTCGAACAACTTCTTCCCGCTAACCACTGCTCCGAGGAACTGACTCCCACGGGGATGTTTCCTCGATCACTAAAATCTGAACCTATTTGTCTAGAGTTAACCATTATCTTCCCCTTCTATCCGTATAAACTGCCGCTTAACGTAACCCTCTACACCGTGTGGCCCCAGTGCCTTGTATTGGGTGAAACTTACTGCAATATATATATATATATATATATATATATATATATATATATATATATTGTCATCCACAGACAGACTGTCTCGCTGCATCACAGCTCATCAGTGTGGCTAGGCGTCCGGTTGCCTCTGACTAGTATCGAAAACCGGCTGAATTCGCGTCAGTCGGAAATTTTACCCTGAAACCGTTGGCGCACGACAGAGAAGAACGTGAATTTAAGCGTATTTGTTTTTAGATAAACACACAGTGACTGAGAGAACTCGATTCGATTTACCGAAGAGTCTTGCATTATTAGCCGTAATAGCCACTGTTAACAAACCCACACATAGATAGATAGATAGATAGATAGATAGATACACACACACACACACACACACACACACACACACACACACACACACACACACACATATATATATATATATATATATATATATATATATATATATATGTATAAAAAGAAAAAACAGTAAGATATAAAATCCGGTGTTCTTATTGATATTTTTTATTTTTACAAAACAGTGCTCAATATAAATTTACAGAGGATAGATATTATATATTAACTGATTTAGAAACATGATATTTTTCGCTACACAATAATAACCATGTTTCAAAAACTGAAGCGAAAAACTTCAAATTGGATTTAATTGGATTTCTCTGTATACCTGGAAACAGGAAATCTCACTAAATTTAAAAATAAGTTATTGCAAAATTCGCTTGAAGATGAAACCAAACTAATGCATTCAATTTAATTATATAATTAAATTTGAAGTTTTTAGCTTCAGTTTTTAAAACTTAGTTATTATGTTACAGCGAAAAAACATATTCCAAATCAGTTAATATATATATATATATATATATATATATATATATATATATATATATATATATATATATATATATATGTATATAGACAAGTGTTGTCTATTTTATGTAAATTCTTTTCATATCGTCTGATAAGCTTAATAACATTATCATTAAACGAAGAAAGAATTTCACAACATTGATACATATTTTTTAA
>OZ038483.1:69081927-69196927 GCA_964036315.1 Acanthosepion esculentum
TTACGACCATATCTCACTCATTCTGTGTCTGTCTGTCAGTCTATCTTTCACTGTCTCTCTCACTCACTCTCTCTCTCTCTCTCTGTCTGTCTGTCTGTCTGTCTCTCTCTCTTTCTCTCTCTCTCTCTCTCTCTCTCTCTCTCTCTCTCTCTCTCTTTATATATTTCATATAAGCCAAAATGCTCAGAATGGATCAGTGGCTGAAAATATATCAGCTTGTGAACATCGAAAATATTGGTCAACAGAATATAGACTCCATAATTCTTTCTGCAGTCTGAGATTTTTCGGCAATTATTTTCTGACGATCATTTCCAACCACATATCTCTGTCCAGTCTTCATTTCTGGTTCCGGTGTCCTCTCTGAGATGATCGAGGAACGATATTCCTGGACAACTTGTTGAACTTTCCCTCAAATTTGGATGGTATAACATAATAAATATATATATATATATATATATATATATATATATATATATATATATATAGAGAGAGAGAGAGAGAGAGAGAGAGAGAGAGAGATGCTGATGCATAGTTTTTGGTGACGACTTGTGCAGAAAAATACAACTTTTCAAAACAACCGAATACAGAGAACGGTTTTGAATTCGGATATTTCCCTCTCCTAGTGTGATTGTCAAACATCGATAACGAACGCAGTCTTCTATATTCTTTCATCCATAGGTTAGTTGGGGGAGAGCGCGAAATGTTAGGCCCATAACTGAACGTAACGACATCGACTGCAATTCAAATTCGTCTGTCCGATTTATCATTCTGAGTTGCAACCCCTCCCGAACATGTATTTCTACCCTACCCCATCCATAATTCCTGGTAGAGTCGAGGAACAGGTTTAGCGCCGATAATCCATCCATGCCCACGATCTTACTGTGTTATATTGTATCAGTAGTAACTGACGTGTCAGCTGACATAATTTTTAATTTTACGATATGACAACTTTTGTAATGTTTTCCTGCTGTTGATAATCCTCGAGTGATGTCGTTTCTATTATTTGGTACAATTCTTTGTGATTTTGCGTGGAACACCGTTAACATTGCGGGAAAATACTCAATAGGTTAAAGTAATATCACTAAAATCTCAATTTAGTGCAAAAATAGGCTGACACAGCCTTCAGATTGAAATTTCCATATTACCATATACTAACAAATCAAGTTATCCCAAACGCCATTCGAAATTTCAAAATGAGACGGCTATTATTATAACTTGCTAAAAGAATTTGTAGGATCACACCAGAAAATGATTAATAATCTTTTCCCTTCTACTAATCGAAATTAAATTTGGGAAAGATATTTATTAACTAATGAAGCTTCTGAATTTACCAAATCTAACTTTCAACTTCTTGAGATCCGATTTCTTCTTATAAATAGCTTTACGTAAATTAATATTATTTAGTGTTCAGTATAAATCCACCGTGATCTGTGAATAATTGTGAATACTAAAAATTTTAGCATACTCAAATTTATTATTAGGATATTAAATTCCATTTTGCGAACTGATTCTCGTTTTAAACGTATTTTCATACACCTGTTCGCACGGTTTACAATACGAAAAATATACGAGGGAGATATATTAAGAAAGCTTAATTGGAGCAGTAGTAATATTAGACCGTTTATTAGACCGGCTTCTTCCTTTTCTAGTTCATAGTTTTTATTTTGGGAAGGTTTGTATTGAGACCTATTTTTGGAACACTTGTTAGAGGATGTTGATTCTGTGTTCAAAATCATTCTAGTCGGAAATATGAATACCTATGTCATCAGCTTAACCATCCTTATCGTCAGTTAATTGGCCTCGGGGGGGGGGGAAGAATGATCATTCTCCTCTGTTAGATTCATTTGGTAGAATATGGAGATATGCCAACAGTTTGAAGGAAGGAGAGCCATATAAGTTGTAGATGTAAGAAACTATAATTAATAAGAAAATTTTCAGAAACCTATAATTGATACTGGATTTATTATTTGTTAGAAACCTATATATAATACCGTATTTTCTTTTTAATTATATAAATAATACTAGATTCTTCACAGCGTATCAATGGTCAAAATCTCACGTAATGTTATCCCCTGTAATGTGTCAATAAAAGTGTACTTAACTGATGAATATAAACTGTTTGTCGGGTTTTATCTGATGTCGAGAGTATCACATAAAGTGTACCAATTGAAAAAAAAAATGTCGGTGAAGTGATTTGGAAAAACTAAGCTTAATACAAATCCCTGAAGATTAAATATAAAAAAGAAACGTGGCACGCGAAAACTAAAGCTGTTCGTCTTGTGGTTGGAATTTTATGTCTGATAAAGACCGGAAATCAAGAACAGACAACAAATACTTGGTGCACTATCTCTCAAGAATATCCAAAAAATAATTCTATAAAGCACAAACCATATCCGGCATCAGATTTTGTCCATTTATTTTTGTTTTTCTTTATAGCTTCATCTTGTATCTGTATATTTCGTTTTGCTGTGTCCGTCTATCTATCTATCTATCTATCTATCTATCTATCTATCCTAGTCAGTTCATTCTTTCTCTTACCATTTTTTTAAATCTATTCATATATCTGTTTCTCCTTCTCTATTTCGATCTATTCGTATCTATCTATCTATCTATCTATCTATCTATCTATCTATCTATCTATCTATCTATCTATCTATCTCAGACTGTTCATATCGATCTGTCAGTATCATTCTTTCATATATATCTATATATCAATCTATCAGTTTACGCAATTGTCTATCTATCTATCTATATATATATATATCTATTTCAGTTCGTTCATTCTTTCTCTTACCATTTTTTATCTATTCATGTCTGTTTCTCCATTCGTATTTCGGTCTATTCGTATCTATCTATCTATCTACCTACCTATCTATCTATCTATCTATCTATCTATATATATATATATATATATATATATATATATACCTATCTATCTCAGACTCATATCGATCTGTCAGTATCCTTTCATCATATATATCTATATATCAATCTATCAGCTTACGCATCTATCTATCTATCTATCTATCTATCTATCTATCTATCTATCTATCTATCTATATGTATATATATATATATATATATATATATACCTATCTATCTCAGACTGTTTATATCGATCTGTCAGTATCCTTTCATCATATATATCTATATATCAATCTATCAGCTTACGCATCTATCTATCTATCTATCTATCTATCTATCTATCTATCTATCTATCTATATATATATATATATATATATATATATATATATGTATATATAAATAAAAAGGAAAGAACAGTAAGATATAAAATCCGGTGTTCTTATAGATATTTTTATTTTTACACAATAGTGCTCTATGTAAATTTAAATTTACATTATTTATACCCATCAAATATGAGTATGCATAATAATCAGGTAATTTTTTTTTTTTTTTTTTTTTTTTTAATAGATTATTTAAAGATTATTTAAAGAAAACTTTTGGCAATGACGACATAAAATAGCTATTTCATTTCTCTGATTCAGTAAATTTTTATTTTTTATAAACTTAGTAATATATAGTTTCTCATGTATGCATAAAGGACATGGGTCATTTAATGACCTACATATTCTAGCCCTTCTTATTAACTTCCATTTCACTGTAGATGTTTTATTGGATTCTTTTAGGTGCCAAAAGTACTTCGAAAGAGATGTTTGACTTTTATACTTATTTATCCTAAACGAGGATTGATGTTGGTTGAACCTCTTTTTGAACTCATGGCTAGTGCAACCTATATAAATTTTTATGTTTTCAGGGTTTTCAACAGAAGATATATTACATTGGTATACTACTGATTCCATGCAACATTTATTTTGTAAAGGACAGTTTTGAGGGTTTCTACAGTTACATAATTTTTGTTCACCCTCATTAGTTGTTGTTTGTATTTTTCCCTTGTCTACAATTTTTTGGTTCTGGTATAAGTGTTTATTTAAGATATTAGTATTATGTTTAATTTAACCACCTTTGCCGTCATTGTCATAAAGTTTACATAAAATAAAATAAAATAAAATAATATTTACTTATACTCGATAAAAATAAATAATTTTAAATACTGTAAGTAATCCTAATACACTTACTTGGTTTTTAACTAGGACTATAGTATATTAAATATTAAAAATAATTTTTAGAAAGGTGGATAAAACATATTCTAACCTAAACAGTCCCTCAAAATCTTTAAATATACAAATAGAAAAAATACCATAAGAATTTTTGCCGTTAGAAAAAAACCCAGATGACATGAATTTAGCGGATGTCAGAATTTGTTAAAAGATACATCCCTACCCACCCCTAAACATAACCCCGCTTTCAAATGTAACTATTAACTGATACAACGAAAATTAAAAATTGAACCCTCTACCACCCCTTGTCTAGATGAATGGATTCATCGGTAACCTTGGCAACCCTCAAACTATGAATCTTTCCTGTGCCGTTAACAACCGTAAATTTTAAAAAGTAAGTTACTCCAAAATTCGCTTGATGAGGAAATGGAACTAACGTCTTTGGTTTAATAACAAAATTAAATTCAGGGGCTTTAGCTTCCATTTCTGAAACATGGTTATCACTGTGTAGCGGTAAAACCATATTTTAAATCTATTA
The DNA here is from genome assembly GCA_964036315.1 of Acanthosepion esculentum. Taxonomy (NCBI): domain Eukaryota; kingdom Metazoa; phylum Mollusca; class Cephalopoda; order Sepiida; family Sepiidae; genus Acanthosepion; species Acanthosepion esculentum. The sequence goes on from OZ038483.1 coordinate 69,086,546, forward strand.
ATTTATAATATATATATATATATATATATATACCTGTCTATCTCAGTCTGTTCATATCGATCTGTCAGTATCCTTTAATCATATATATCTATATATCAATCTCTCAGCTTACGCATCTATCTATCTATCTATTTCAGTTGGTTCATTCTTTCTCTTATCATTTTTTATCTATTCATGTCTGTTTCTCCTTTCGTATTTCGGTCTATTCGTATCTATCTATCTATCTATCTATCTATGTCAGCATAAAGCTATTTCACTGAAAACGATAAACAGTTTGCCAAGTTTCTGCTAAATGTAATATAGCTTGCACATGATTAGTTGTTCGGTGCCGTGAATTTGTGAAAATGTGTAGTTTAAGAAACGCTTATCAAGAAACACTTTGTCATTTATTCATGAATGAACATGAAATTAATTCATTTATATGAATAAACAACATTTTCCATTTTTGCCTGAACTGCCTGTTCTGCCACTACAATCAGAATGTTTCCTCTATTCCATCACAAATCACTCATTGTTGTGACCAATTAAATGGCTAAAGAAACAACAAAACAACTATTGCAGATATATCATTTATTAAACAGTAAGTACAACAGAAGAATATTACACGACTACTGAGTGTGTGTCGGTTGACCCAGCGTTCATTCTATTCATCTGTTATATTTACCAGCCTCCCCACGAGGTAGGATGTGGCACAATATGGGTCAATTTGAGCCCTTAGGCACAGTCAATAATTCCCCATAGACTCCGTATAAAACGGGGTCGGGTAGCTGTTTCCCGAGACGAGACTCTGCCCTTCGACATAGCCTCGTCTGGGGTACTCTCTGCCCGGAGGCAGAGAGTTTGAACAGCACAGCTAGAACAGATCTATTCGACTGTTAATATTTAACAGCCGCCTACCCACGAAGGATATATGTGGCACAAGGCCGAGTTTACCGTGGGTTCTCCGAGCCCGTAGGCTCCGCCAAAAATATTTCCTTAGAACCCGCATAAACGGGTTCACGGTCTGTGTACCTCCCCGGACGAAACTTTGCCCTTCGGCAAAGCCTCGACCGGGTTACTCTCTGCACAAGGCAGAGAGTTCGACAGATAAACAATCTATTCGACTGTTCTCCAAGACTTTCTCTCCTACTAATCTTATATCAGTCAGTTATGTGCCATGCGTGATACATGACTAACGAGGCAGATTTTGTTTCCCGCGGTAGGTTATCACTTCTTTCTGCGGTATAACATTTGCCATCCAAGGCTAAAGAACCTGGTCTCTCCTGTTATTTACCCATAGCTGGTTGCGGAGAAAAAAGGGTTCGTGCCTTGGTCAAGAGTATTAGCACGTACGTGAATGTAATGGATTCGACAGGAATTCGAACTCGGCTCCCCAATTCCTCAACAGACTCGCTATCGATTACTCCACCGTATTTAACGCAAAACAAGTCAAACAGCGTTAATGTCACAATGAAAAAGGCAACATCAATGTGAAACGTATATTGGCTGATCTGAATTTAGCTCCAGAAGTCTTTCATCTCTTGATTCTGTCAGCTGATGTATTTCTAACGCATTAGTAAAATACATTATTCAGACGACCACTTGAAATTTCATCATTGTTCCTTAAATGCCATCCTCCAATATAAGCATTACTCTTCGCAAGTTCTCAATCAAATTAAGTTAAGTTGAACAAAACAGTCACTTCTTTAAACGAATGGAGTTGAAACGTCTTTTAACCATATGTTCATATTTTCGCTGAATGCGGTGAATAATTTCCGTATATAAAATCTTTATGAAAGCGTTTGGCTTCTTATTGAACCATATATCTCCGGCTGCCTCTATATATATATATATATATATATATATATATATATATATATATATATATATATATATATATATATATATATATATATATATATATATAATTTTGCATTTGGCCAGCAATTGCAGCAAGTTCGGTTTTTATGTTAGGCATTATATTGTTTTTTTTTTTAATTGAATACGTAGAATAAGTATCTATAGAGATGAGATTATTTATTTATTTATTTTATAAACACGGTGAGCACGTTATGGCCGTGTCTATAGTTGATATTACTCACTGTTGACTTTTACTTTTTTATTATTAATGCTTCCAACTTTTTACCCTATTTTTGTATGTGGATGAGGCTATTATAGTCATATTTTCTACGTGTATATTGCGAACGGAGTTTGGTAGATTTCACAGTGTGTTAAACGGGTCGTAAGTGAGATATGGTCAGAGAGATGTAACGTGAGTCTTACTGATAAGCATGTTGTGGTATGCCCAATATAATTATTCATGAATTTGGTTTGATAAGGAAAACAGTTCCTTTAATGTACGTGATATATTAAATAATATTGGTTCTCTGAAATTTCGACGTAGTCGATCAATTATTGTTGAGATTATCTGTTTTAATTTTTTTACTAATCGATAACTAATTTTATTTTATTTTTATGATCGACTGGGGTTGTGTATTTGTTCATAACGTTTGTAAGTGAAAATTCACCTTACTTATAGTTAACATGTTGTTTTTTTTTTATAGACAATGTTAATATTATTTTTTCGTCTTTTTGTTCAGTGTTGCTATTGGTCAACCAAACTAGACTATTTATTTCTAAAGTAAAAAAAAAACACAAAAAAGAAACGAATAAAAACTTAAAATGCAGTACTCTATCAGTCGTTTGTAATGATGGCGACATATATATATATATATATATATATATATATATATATATATATATATATATATATATATATATATATATACGTGCCTGTGTGTGTGTGACCTCAGTGCGCTATTCAAATGTTGATCCTACAATCTAGTGCGGTTCAAATAGACTTATTTGTAGATCTCCCTTTTTTTTCATGTGTGCTCATCTTAGGCGCAGTTAGTTCGACCATTGTATTTAGATTTTGATTTCGATAGCAGGGGCACCGACCACACGTGAATCGGGGATCAGCATTTGGTGGCATAGAAGTCATTTCTCCGCTTAACCCGTCGATGCACCTTGCTTGTCTGAAGGGCCCTTAGGAATTAAATGTCTATTTTGCAATCACCTAAGGCGATTCACACTTTTTCAACATCTTCCTACCCGTAATCTAGCTCGTTGTGTCTCGCCGCTTTTTTGCGTTGTGTATATATATATATATATATATATATATATATATATATATATATAATTATATATATATATATTTGTGTTGTGTTGTATATATATATATTTGCGTTGTGTGTGTATATATATATATATATATATGTATATAAATATATATATATATATATATATATATATATATAAATATATATATATATATATATATATATATATATATATATATATATATAAATATATATATATAAATATATATATATAAATATATATATATAAATATATATATATATATATATATAAATATATATATATAAATATATATATACAAATATATATATATAAATATATATATATATATATATATATATATATATATATATATATATATATATATATATATATATATGGGATGGCGATTTATTAATTTTTATATATTAAGAACAATGAAGGAAAGATGTATGACAATGTGGAAATTCCTTTCAATACTCCAACTATTTCTTATTCAATGCGATGCAAATGTGTCATAAGATATTCTAAAATAGAAAGAGTACCCTGCTGACAAACCCAACGAAGCAACAAAAAAAATATTTTTCTATTAACTAACTCTATCACAACTAAAACTATAAAATAATTTATCTAAGCTCAACATAAAATTTGTCACAACTACGTCTAAAGCATAAAATTACTCTATCACCTGAAAGGGTTTTTTCCTGAAATAATATATTAGAGAAACTACAAAAATATATATTTTTTCCTGAAATAATATATTAGAGAAACTACATCACGTGATCTACTTATTCAAAATGGGGTCGCCTGTGTTTACTCTCTGGTGATCTGTGTTCAAACTCTAGTGTCGGCAGCGACACTTTTTTCCTGTATAACAAGTGCTTATGCAGATCAATGCACATCACATTTTAATCACATTTTAATGAGTTCAGTAGTTAAGGGTGAGACTGGAGGGTTTAATTTTTGTTGCACAAGACCAGAGCCTACTGACAAGCAACTACTAAGTTAATATTTTTTATGATAGTACGAACTCAAAATGTAGGTTCTGTGACCAATACATTGATATTTGTAAAGTTGGTTTACTGCGTTGTGCTATACAATCTTTCTTGCCAGAAAGTATTTTACACATTTATAAATCTATTTGTCCATGCATTCAATATTGCTTCCACATCTGGCCTGTTGCTTTTGTTATATATTTAGAGATTCCTGATAAAACCCGAAGAATAATCTACAATGTTACCGGACCTGACTTGGCATCTCGAATTCAATCACTTTCCCAAAGCCGTAACGTAGCTATTTTTCCTATAAATATTTTTGTTGTGGAGTAGCTGAACACCCCCAAAAGATGAACTGGTATAAGAATATTTAAACAGCACCCTCTCTTACTGAGGGTGGTTGGAGGTCAACGATTAGATTTCGTTAAAAATCTGCTAGTCGACTTCTCTGCCTTTCGGGCACAGAGGAATTCAGACGACGCTATGCCTATGGGTATAGTCTCGTTTGGGGTTGCAGACAGCTGTCCGACCCCGGAATAAACTACTTCTTTTCTATATGTGCGTCAACCTTCCTCTTTAGGACACAACAATTTTCATGGTAGTTTTTTTTGAATGGTATTTCTTCTTTGGCGCCACTAATTTAGAAATTTAAGTACTATAATAGAATGGAAGTTTGGTCTAATCATTTTACAGTCGTAATTGTTAGGTATAGCCATAGGTTCTATGCTAAAAGGTTCCCTTCTCGCTTCTTGCATTTCAGTCAACATTGATCTTCAAAAATTTAGATGCAATGTTGATAGTTATCTTCTCTCATTAATTCTGTATTTTTGTTATTGTTCTTTAGCCGTAATAATGTTTTTTTCTGTTTCTCAATTACTTTCACACCGAGTAACCCCATGCATCTTAGTAGTTTTATAGCCTTGTTTTGTATGAAATGTTTTTTTAAAAGAAAAAGAAGAAAAAATATAAGATCTTTAAAATATTTTCTTTCAGAATATTAAAGAAAAAAAACTAGAGAAGAAACCAAAGAATATAACGTCCGAATGTAGTATCTTATTTTCACGTTCTGGTTATTATTCTTTTTCGTGCTTTTAACAGGGAATTAAGATAATATTGAGAAAATCCATTGAACGATCGCTGTCAGTTTACGAGAGAATATAGAATTCAATGCTGTTTACAGCTTCTCCTGGGTGCAAATTTACGGTTTGGTTGGTTTTAACATGTGAGTAAACAGTAAAGGCACTTTGAAAGGCGGACAGTAAGTTTACAACCTTGCTCTAATGGCTTGAATGAAGGTAATCTTTAAAAGTTTTCACTGCAACGTACCGCTCCTAGTTTGCGAGTCTGGGATCCGGTGATGCTGTTGGCTGTAGTTAAAAGGAAATTACAATACGCACCAACCTTGTACCCTTCAAAATGTCTCATCTCAGTAGCTGATTACTTGAAGACAACGAATTGTTATTGCTGCGTATATAACTGTCAGATGTTCACTGATTTCTTCGCTCATTCTCTTCGTTTCTTTTTCACATACGCTTCAACTGTGTTTTTCATCAAGCTGAAACTGTTTAGGCGAATATAGATAGGGCTGCGGGAATCTATCAGCAAAATGTCTTCCTAAAAACTTTTTTTTTGTTACATTTCCACCTGTACAATACTCGAAAGCCACTTAAAGTAGAGGCTTACGAAATAGTAATGAGGAATGAGGTCATCGATTTAATGGTAGAAAGTGAATATTATTAGATTAATTAAAAAGAAAAATGATTGGCCCCTGACTTGTTGAGGTCATGGTTGTAGTATTGAAAGAAACACTCTCGCCGGAGTCTGCTTTTCGAGGTGTCAGTTCTTATGACTTTCTTTTTATAATTGGACCACGATGAAATTAAGAAGGCATACAAACAACACAATACTCGAGAGCAACTCGAGATAGATTGTTACACTCGAAATGCTAATGATGTATGTGGTTTCCAACATGAATGGTAGGAAGTAAAAATTATGAAGATAACGAAAAATGTCGAATAACGATTGACCGTTGAATTGTTAAGGTCAAGATTGAAGTGTGGAAAGAAATACTCTTGCAGGAGTCTGCTTCTTGAAGTATCAGATTTTAGGGAAAAACTCTCTGGTTAGAACTTACATTTTAATATCTGGAAAACGATGAAATTAAGGAGGATTCGACAAATTAGAAGCAGTATCGCGTGCCATAGAAGTATATGTCTGATCTGGCAGATTTTTTTTTAAAAAGTGGATATCTGAACATTTGCCATAGGAATAGCAAGTGTATAGCCTCAGGCTGACAAGTTTGTCGCAAAAAATATTTCAAAATAAAGAATAAATCTTCTCGTCAGAAGAGCGTGTAAAAATGTGACCAATATCAAAACTACAAAGTAAATTCGAAATACTCCAAGTTTCATTTTCTTTTCAAACGTAAAAAGAGTTATTTTTGTTTTTACAGACATGTCAGGTTCCCGTATGATCATCGAAGTTAAGTACCGTCGAGTCTGGTCAACACATAGATGGGTGACCATTTCGCAGTATAAGGTGCTGTAAGCTTGGATGTTCGGGTGGTGTAATGGACAACGGCTAAGAATTCTTAGTCGGCGACCCGAGTTTCTATTCCAATTGGATTCATTATATTTACATATGTGCAAATACACTTGGGGAAGGTATAAATCTACCTCTTCTTTCATCCCACCTATGGGTTAATTAGTAAGACTTGTATCAATAAATCATGATATATTCTGGCTTTAAATAACCTACAAAGTGTTGTTAAGCCGTAGAAAAAATGAGCCAATCAATCAGTGAAATTATGAAAAGCTAGTCTTTTGAAACACCCTATAATGGCTTTCATAAGCCAATGGTTACTATGCTGGATGTGCGGGTGATGTCATAGCGGCTTGGAATGATAAATCGGAGAGACGAGTTCGAATGCCAGTCGGATTTGATAGATTCATTTACGCGCATATACACTTGGGAAAGGTGTTTCCACATTTCTACTACCCGGTTATATATTCAATAGTAGGATTTGTAACTGGAAAAATCATTGAAATTCTGGAAAATTATTTATATTGTCCAATTGTCAGATTAAGCTCTGAACCTATGTATCTTAGAAATGATTAAAGATATCTTACTGAAATTCTCCGAGGATTTTAGTACACTACCGGATTCTACTTCGAGCAATATGAAGCTGTAATTGGTCTCTAAGCTTAACAGACGGATCGGGTTGAAATCGATCATAAACGAAAATTTCATGTTTATCATTCACTAACCTCGTCAAGTATTGAAATAAAGTCCAATATATATATATATATATATATATATATATATATATATATATATATATGTATATATATATATATATATATATATGTATATATATATGTGTGTGTGTGTGTGTGTGTGTGATTTCAGGATCATTTTCCAACTTATTTAGGATGATCTCCACCTTCTAACTGTTTGCCCTGGAGTAACACGGTGCCTCAGACTTTTCACGTACGATTTCATTTTTAAGTCTTTGTTCACTGTTGTTTGGACTTTCATAGCTGAAACTCCTCTCTCGCCAAACGTCTTATGAATTGAGGCCGAGGATTGTGCTTACTTGCTCGACTCCTGAAGGTACAAGACGTAAGCCAAGATGGTATAATGGGAGATGGTTATGGAAGTAAGGTTTATTCTCACAACTAAATTTCCCCCATTATGTGCATTATTATATCTATGATATACTAATACTGTATTTCACCGATGTTACAGAATGGCTGAAAGGAAGTAGGAATGAAAAACACGCTTTGTTTTTAAAGATGGTTTTATAATGCTACGTCGTACGTAAATCTCTATATATATATATTTGCACGTATCCAAAGCAGAGAAAAATATATCACATAGAACAGCATGGCAGGCACAGTTTAAGGAGAATAAAAAATATTTGATACATCTGTGTTTCTAGAAAAATCATGTTTAGGATTTCAGATTTAAATAGGCTGGATTCATCTACTATGTCCGAAGCGAAGTGGATAAGACAAGTCTTGGGTTTTCCCAAATTGAGGATTGTGAGGCGAAGTTTCTTTCTATATCTGGGGAAGATATATTCCCAAAGGGAAACGGCATCATGTGCTTATAAACTGTGGCTTTTGCTAGAGGGTACAGATTTAACCTCACCCATGTCCCTTTGCCCGGGCTAAGAAAAGCAACTGACTGTTGTAAACCAACTGAAATTGATTGCTGCTTTCGCCATTTTATGGAGTGACGTCATTAATCAGTCGTTACTTGTTTTATCTCGACCAGATTGATATAATCGACTTTTGTATCCTTACAATTGATTTAAACATAGGGTTACCATCGGTAAATACAAAAATTGACAGGTAACCGCGACCACTGTATTTTAGGGCAATGTGGAAGGTGCTGCTGCAGGGTTGGAATCCACAGGACGAAGGATTTCTTGAAATGTTCTTCAGGGATCTACTTAAAATGAGATACAGAACAAATGAGTAAAGAACTGATTTTGGGGAGGGTACTCGTTCTGTTCCAAGGCAGGATGCTAATGTGTGACAAAAAAAAAATAACACAAAAAAAACAAACAATTATCCTCCAAAATTCCGTACACAACAGCCCCAAAATATCTTCATTTTTGAAGGATACTATGTTTATGTAAACTTTGATAACTAACTTACATGTTCTTCTTTTTTTACGGTAAGGTTAAACTTGTATATGACACGAGAGCCACTCTAGATAGAGTGTCAGAGAGTAATAGGCACCGTTTATGCCGATGTGCGAACAAGATTACGGTTAACCATATATTTGAACCTGTTAAGATTGCCTTGATCAAGAAGACATCGTCTTGGCGTGACATTATTTCTGATGTTATGTCTAGTAATTACTAAACACAAGATCATAAATAATTTGTAAATGCAGACATAAAAACAAATAACTATTATCACAATTTATACCAAACGGATAAAAAATTACCAACCAACACTGCCACGCAAACCACCATTGACCCTATGAACACGAAAAGAGAAACCACTGACACCATAACACCATCGATTATTTTCTAATACAAACTATCATCATAATAATGATAATTATGTTATTACCATTCCACCACCATTACTACACTCACTCCTACCATTTTATCATAACTATTTGCTTTTAAAATTGTTATTATCATCACCCGCCCACCCCCAAGCATTACTACCGCATCACAATTACCATTGCTGGATTAGTCCACAATTGCTACCGCACCCCAATTACCATAACCGCATCAGTCCACAAGTATACTTCCAACCCCCAGCAAAATTAATATCATCTCATAATTACCAACAAGTATTATAAATTGGAGTTTCTACCATTTACGTAAGCGCAATCGCCAAAAACAAGCAAATAACTGGTTTAAAAATAATGACAAAACAGCATTAAAAATTAGAAATAATAACAATTTTACCTACCATATTCTTACACAAACCTCTTATTAAGATGATAAAACCAGACGGATAGAAGATGTGTGAACGCGAGTGCAGACGTATGCGTCTGTGTGTGCGAGAAAACATTATTCCGCGAACAAAATAGACGAACGTTTTGTGCGTTGACACTGCAACTTGCGAAAGAAGTTCACTACACAATCCAACATTGAATACAGCGAACAATTGCGTACGCAAGCACGCAACGACGCATGGATGCGCATATACGCCCAGTCTCACACAGTTCATATATGTTTATGTTTGTGTTAGCTGCAATGCCTGAACGCGCGCGTATGTATGTCTGCGTACGTATGAGTGGCTTTCCTCCCACTACCATTAAAATGTTACAATTTTTGTGTATCATTATATAACTAGTGAGCAAACCTAAATGACTGCACTCACATTATAGTTCCCCCGAATGAAGGTTAACCAATCAGAAGGCGTAAAATATTCAATCCGTCTTATATAACGGCGGCCATTTTGGTTACTCTCTACAAATGTCCAATGAGAACCTGTCAGAACCAAATATGACCAGAACAGAAGAAAGAACTACGCTGTGCTACTGAAACGAGATATCCACTGCTAACCTGAACTACGCTTCCCTACTGTCTTCGAAATATTCACTGTCAACCTCTGGATTCTATACTCAAAGATTACTGTCATCATGAATAACAAAAAACACCGCAACCATAAATAAATCGCAAATTTAAAACATTCCAACGGCACTCTTTCGACATTTAACTTTCAAAGTGTTACCAGTTGAACGAATGAAAGCGGCGGTGATTCGTATTTGTTATCTCCAGGGACTGTATGTCCACAGCGAGCCAACTCTCTCCAGAAGGAAAATGGTGTATGGTTTCTTAGCAGATGAAAACCTCTTTTACTAAATGTATCATTTATGCGAGGGATATCGGCAAAGCTCAAAAACTCAAAAAATAAAACTGCATGAAATGCCAGTTTGGAATAAGTGATTATTTTCTTTATAGCGCAATCCATATGGAGACGCATTGTTATCAAAAAACATATTGATGTTTAAGATTACTTAAGTGTTCTTAAGGTTTTAATTTTTGAGTTTTAGTAACCACAACCATGTGATCGTGTTATGTGCATATATTGCGCACCAGAATGCTCCCTCATTAATGTCTATTCAGTGGGTGTGCAGGACGTCTAATCAGCGCTAACTCAATATTGCCGATTCAATACCGCCGACTCTTCTTCATGAAAACTCAACGCCAGGACAACTCACTGTACTGATAAACCAACGCCTTTATCCACTGTGACATGTGTCCTTGAGGTTAGATCCAGTGACAAGACCCAAAGAGTGTGAGCTCAATACCCGGTTAAGGCAGTGGAGAACTTGGAGAGGGGAATTAACAGGAGATAACTGATAACTGACATCCATTAAACATGGCACGTGGAACTAGAACAGTCTACCCCAGTGAGCGAAATAAAGGGTTCAATTCGACATTCCAATTATCTGAAGAAGGCCGGAGCGTACAACGGCCGAAATGTTGTAATAATCATGGCGACAAAGATAATGTAAATAATGTACATAATACCACATCTCAGAAATATAGACAGATCTGGCGAGGGCTCTAATACATTTTAAACCTCATGAAGAATATGACAAGTAGGAACTGTCTATATTTCTGTGATGGAGTATGTACACTATTTAAATTATTCGGACTATTGTCCTCATCTTTATCGTCATATTTATTACAGTGAGCGAAATAAAGAGTTCAGTTCGATATTCCAACCACGTGAAGAAGGCTGGAGCGTACAACGGCCGAAACGTTGTAATAAATATGGCGACAAAGATGAGGACAATAGTCTCGAATAATCTAAACAGTGGACAAGTAGGAAATGCGAACCCCATAATATTTCTTCTATTCTAAGACTATGCCCTACGCATATACAAACACAGAGGTAACAAGAAGGGAACTAACCATTTATATATTCCATACTACATCCGAAATGAGTCCAACAATGGACGACAACGATTCTGCTTTCCCTCCCAAGGGGAATGTACTGATGATGAGGTAGGTGGGGTTATGCTGATGCCAGTTATCTCAATTGGGGAATGTAGTAATGAACCTTATACCAACTTGGCCCTCAACGTTTTATGAAAGTCAATTCCCTAAAACCTAGTTTGGTTTTCGTTGTGGTAACGGATGCAATAATGGCATTTAATGTCATCAAACAACTCCAAGAAATTGCTTACATCTCTAATAGGAAACATACCTGCCTTGTCGAACTCAGAGCCGCTTATGGCTGCATCAAGAGACTTCCTCTTCTCATCCATTAGAAACTATTTTTCAAGATCCAATTCTACTGAATGCATCGAACTAAGGGAGGAACTGTATCGATCTACAGAATCTTACATGTCTGGCGAGGAACCCAATACGGAAGCCTTCCAAATCTCAGTACAGCAAAGAGGGAATGAGGAACTTAGTCTATTATATCTCTTGCTAGCTTATGCCCTGCGCATTTACAAACACAGATCTGATGGGAGATGGGCATTTCATACCGCATCTCAAATGCGTCTACCAATAGAAGATCCTGTTTTCCCTCGCCGCTTTCAATGTACTGCTGAGAAGGGATGCGGCTATGCTGATGACATAGGTAATTATAGTTGGGGTAATAATGATCTTCAACAGAAACTCAGCATCCTCTATCAAGTGTTCCAAGAAATGGGACTCAAGATAAACCTTTCCAAAAAAAGAAATTATGATCTGGAATTGGAATTAAAAAAGTGAAGGTCCCTACCCTGAATCCATCATAAAAATATCAGGTGAAGAATTTGCAAATACTAATCCCTTCAGTTATATCGGCGTAGACTCCAGATATAGCAAATTAAGTATAGGAGAAAATCAAATAGTATAGCCTGCGAAAGAGGTAGTTTCACCCAATAACGAAAATTGCTACGAAAGCAAAACATTAACTTGAAAACACGAGTCATGTAATTAAAAAGAATGGATGTTATGTATGGCGCCAGACACGTTCAGAAATATCGAAAATGACGGTTGTAAACAACCGCTTCCTCAGATCAATAGTGAAAAAAAGGATTTGAGCAAGTAAACCTTGTGTGTCTTTCCAAAGAACATTCTGCTTTGAACATAGTGGACTGTCCCTAGAGGATCACAAAGAACTGTACCAAATAAAAGAAACCACATCACTTGAGGTTTACCAATAGCAGTAACAACTAAAACAGACAGCATATGTTGCTCCAAGAGAAAATGATATAATCAGGATGTTAGCCTTCCACACTTTACGAACAAGATGTTCGGAAAGAAACACCCATTGTATACTGGAAAGAGAGATGCAGCTACTTGAGAAACACGAGAAAGATGTTTTATAAATTTAAATCGAAAACAGTACTCGCTGCTCGGTCAAAATATGTGAAATGTTTACTTATAGGGAAACAGTTAATATTATCATTATAATTACCAGTAATTCACTAATAAAAAATATTTGCGTATTAACAGCGCCAATTAGTTAAGATATAAAAAGTAATGCATTATTATTATTGTGGATTTTTAATCATTTCACTGAATGTAAGGGAATAAAGCCAATAAGACGCAAGAGGGTAATGTTTATTAAAATATGAAAAAAGTAAAGCTTGTTAATGTTGTGGATTCCGGGATGAAATCCGGTATCAAATAATAACAAACGCCAAGAATGAATATAGGAAATAAATGTATTAACGTAATAATACAAACTGGTAATACAGGTTAGTAGTTCCAGGAATGCGGGTTAGTTGACAAATATATATAAAGTCTTTGGTATCGACGTATCGCTGTATGACTTCTTACTGAGTCTCAGTGCTCGTTACTGTGACTCTTGCCGCTGTTATTCTACCGACCGATTCAACGTTCCACTACTACTCCTGACTTGACTCAACGTAGTGAAGACTGTCTGACTTGACTACTACCATCCGGGTATTCACTGGTAGTAGTATATGTATACCTTGGGTGAGTCCATTTGTGTAAAAAGGGGAGACCCCTCTATAATTAAAAAAAGAGAAAAATAAAACAAGAGAAATTAAAACAGATGATAAGGATTGACATTTCATTTAAATAGTTCAAGATCAAAATTGTTTGAAAAGCAAGAAACAGAAGGAGAGTTACACAAGCGAGAAGTGCTATAGAAGAAAGTGTTAGCATAGAACCTATGGTTGCATCTATCCATTTCGATTCTAAATTGACGAGACCTTCAGGCCGATCTAGTTCATCGTTTAAATTCAAAACGCTTAGAAACAACAGATGAAAGGTCATCCGACAAATTACCATGAAAATATTTTTAAAAAATGGCAAACCTAATCGATTACGATGATAGCAAACCGACATGCCAGGTCAAGACCAATAGCAATGCAGATTTTTCTTTGGGTTTCATCAAGAATATCTAAATACACGACAGAATCCACCAGACCAGTTTTGATAGTAATATTCAATGCACATGTGTCTCAGCGGCTGTTGTGATGCGTCTAGGGTGGTAGTCTGTAGTGGTAGTGCTTGTCGCTTCTCGCTTTCAGTTACCGCCGCTGGCTAGCAGCAATGCGAAAAGTGGAGCCGAGTGCATAAGTCTTCCCCTGCCAGTATATAGCCTCTCCATCAGCAAGCCCTATGTATTGCCACCTCGTGGCGACACATGGCAACCGAGCACCTTGCGGACTCGGGCTAAACTACAGGGGACAGGGGAGGAGTTTGGCCCACTTAACATGCGGCATGCAGGCCCACCGGTGTGTGGACACGCCCTGGTGCCCATGAACCAAAAACCAGCTATGGGTTAAATAGCTCCACTACCTGTGGAAATCTTCGGGAGAAGAAAAGGCTAAGGAGTAAACCTTACACAAATCCGGAGTGGAGCCCCTAAAGCGGATGGACGGCACTCTGTACTACCTTCTGGCAACTCCTGCAGCCGCACTGGTACCAAACTGTACTGGTTAATCCTTTCCTTTGGACTCTGCTAGCAACGTCAAGAGGCGGAACTACACGTCCGGGCAGACCTAGTTCTCCATACATGCCTCCCAGGCTCGTAGCGCACTCGCGCTACACCATCGTCTTCAGAGACGGACGGATGCCGAACGAACGAACGATTCAATGCTTGGACGTGATGGAGACTTATAAATGTTTAAGATAGAATTTGCGGAGACCATCGTCTCGCACGATACAACCAGACCTAGCTATTGATTCAGTATAATATTTTCAAATCATGTCTGAGGAAAATGTTCGTTCTCTTGAAGTTCTCGTTGTTGCTCTGATGTGTTGATAATGATTTAACTGTTCTTGTTTTTCTTGACGTTGGATTTATTAATTTTACGTTTAATTATTTTTATCCAGTTCGCTTACTTTTTTTTATTTATTTCAATCTGATTTTATGCGATGTTCTTTGTTGTTTGTTTTGAGCTGTCACCGTATTTCTTTTCAACCTTGTGATCGTTACCATTACAATGTTTAGTTTCTACATCATCATCAACAACATAACCATTCTTCTCTATCCATTGTTCTTGGAAGCATTAACATTTGATTTCCCGCTGAGAGAAACGTGACCGTTTTTTGGCGAAATGGCATTTTCGCGCCTTTGTAACTGAGTTCACTCAGACAAAATGGCGTCACTTACATATCATTTTTGTTTTAAATACTCTTTTCATTTGCTTGTTCAGCTTGGATGGTGTCTTACTGGATCTTTCCGGTTCGGTTAACTAGCCTAGGATTTACTTGTGGCTTTGCGCTGAGTTGTCTCCATTCTACGATGAAGAATCTTTGCAGCGAGCTAATTTGCCGACGTAGATGTTTTATTCATCTTATTTCCTTAAAATGTATCACGTTCATCCCGAATTCATCATGAGTCATTCTTCATTTTTCGCATTTTAGACGGAGCAGCTGAGATTATACATGAGAAATTTTATTCTGTCCCTAGAAACTCACGTTTATGTGTTCAAATTTTGATTTTGACATTTATACGAATTTCAAGATTAGAAAACGCGAATTATAATGATATGTATGTATGTATGTATGTTGCGGCATTCACCCTGGATCGGTTAAGCCGGCTCCTTCCAAGGAATTCACCGCGTCCGGAACGAAGGCCGACCAAGCACGGCCATTTGTCGCCAATGCTGAAACGAGCGACAGCCATTCCCGATTCCAACGGCGGCGAATTCTTGAAACGGAGTAACAAGGGAGTTTTGAACTTCACACGCGGTCCCCACACCTCGCGTGGTATCCCAGTGGAGGGAGGAATATGCTCTTACTCGCCGCAGAGGCAGGAGTAACCAAGAAGCCGCCGGATGCCGGTGAAGACGCCGAATGGTTTTGAATTCAGAGTTGACCTTCTCCTAGACCAGTTGCCATCCAAGGCTATAGAACCCAGTCTGTCCTGCTATTTACCCATAGTTGGAGGGAAAAGAAGAGGATTCACACCTTTCCCAAGGGTTAGCACGTAAGTGAATGTAACGGATTCGACTGGAATTCGAACTCGGCTCTACGATTCCTCCATCCGAATCCATTACTCCACCGTGCCTCCTTGAATTATAATGACAAATGACCTCGATTTATAAGTTGCTTTATATACTAAACTAATCCATATTGTATAGAAAATGAAAAATGAAAATATATATATATATATATATATATATGTATATGAAGAAATATAGTTTTACGGTGTGCTATATTTATGGGATAAAGTGCTTAATATCAGAAATAGAGCGTATGTCACTATAAATATGAAAGTGAACATTGAAGACAACACCCAGAGGCTAAAGACAGCTTCATGCTAAACAGAATCGTCAGGCCTGATTATTGCGTCTAGCATGAAACACCCTGTCGCCTGTTGGTGTTGATTTCAATGTTCACTTTTACATATATATATATATATATATATATATATATATATATGAATATATACCTATATATGTGTGTGTGTGTGTGTGTGTTATATCGTCGAAGTGAATGGCACATAGAGACGAACGAGTACTTAATATATTTATTCAGCCCCAGTACCCGGATACATAAAAAGGACATAAAAATTAGTTACTAAACAATTAACATGAAAATTTACAATGAATAGAGGAGGGTTAAATGCTGTATAGCCAAACGATGTAAGACCAGTCCCAAAATTGATCAGCTTAGTATGAACTTATTAATCAACTGTTGAGGTCCTTAATCGTAAACTATTTAAGGCTATGAGCCAGGCCCACTGGTAGAATGCTGAAGGGGTGCTAGTTACTCTACAACAATATATTAATCAGTATCACCCCATGCAAGGCAGGAAGTAGCGCTACTGAGTCACAAGAGTTTATAGGCAGTGGAAGAATTAAGAACAGAAATATTAATAACGAGCGGGAAGATGAATATATATATATATATATATATATATATATATATATATATATATATATATATATGTGTGTGTGTGTGTGTTTGCGTGTGCGTGTGTGTGTGTATGTATGTAGGTATCTATATATATATATATATATATATATATATATATATATATATATATATATATATATATAGGCATAATATGGACACACACACACACATATATATAGACTATAAGGCCAAGATGTTTCTGAATTTAGTAATTAGTTAATACACCTTGTTTGGTTTATTTAACTCTTACTGAGCGAAGATACTGAAAACATCTAACCTGTTAGTGGATGAAGTTCAGTTTTTTTCCTTCAGAGGGAGTTTATATACCGTTAGCCAGATTGTTAGATTAGACAAACAGTGCAAAAATCTTAAGTAAACTTGATGCAGCACTAGGTTAATATAGTTGTTATTGTTATTATTATTATTGTTGTTGTTGTTGTTGCACATATGATAAACCCCTTTCAGGAAAAGAAAGTCACTGGCCCGAAATGAACGTGTAACTTAGTTTTGAATAAGTTAGATAACCATAAATGTTTAGGTGATTCTTCGAAAACAAAAATTGTGCCCTAAATGTTTTTTTTGCATAATATATATATATATGCGTGCGTGCGTGTGTGTGTGTGTGTTTGTGTGTGTGTGTGTGTGTGTGTGTGTGTGTGTGTGTGTGTGTGTGTGTGTGTTGTCAGTTTGTGAGTCATCAGTGTTATTTTGGATTATACAAGTAGGCGGGTGGAAAATCAAGCCCCTTGTGTAAATGTTGAGTGTCCGACCCGAAGGACGCTATACTACTCAAATTCCTTTAGCGTCTCCATTGTTCTCGCTCCTTACAATTACAAAGAACTTGTATATATATAATTTAGCATTTGTGGAGAATTCTAGTATCCAACTAAAATCCGTCCTAAATATAAGTATCTAAAATTTTCGTTGCGGAAATTTGACCCCTGAGCAAAAACAACAATAACAAAAAAAAACAAAAAAAAAAACAAACAAAATTTAACAAACAATGAAACAAGTATGAAGCTTAATTTCATGTTCAATAAGTTTCGTCTGTTTATCCAGTTAGTTTTGTGTAAAAACTCACTCCTTGAGGTTATAATATTATATGCTGCTTAGGATTCATGCCGTGACGGCATTACAATGATTTCCGACTGATTCCAGCCTCAAGATTGAGTATAGTGTCGGGAAGCCAAGCGCGTACACTCGAGCCAATGACGAAAAATTTACCCAGTCCCTGCAACCGCGAGAGCGGAAACATTGCATTGTATATCCTTCTCAACCATGTCTCCGTCCGTAGACAGAAAACCGTCTCAGTCGTATTTTTCCCGAAGACAGAGAACTTGACATTCGTGAGCCAGACATCGGACCGCCTAACTCCGACGGACTGGAATTTACCAATTCGTCCTATTGCGGATTAGATGCGACACAAGATCAAGTTTACCGTAGGGAACTCGAGCGTTTCCACCCGGGCCACCGGTTAAAATTTACCCAGCCCCCGCATACTGGTTTGTTTTTCTCAGCCGTGTCTCTATCCGAAAACAAAGCCCCGACTATGTCACCCTCGGCCCGAAGGCAGAGGTCCTGTCAATAAGAAGCCAGACAGCGAATTGCCTGACTTCAAATTTCCTGTTTTTTTTTCTGAGCCGAGTCTCTATTCGACTGAGTCATCCTCCGTCTTCGGACGGACGTCTTGTCACCCTCTACCCGAAAACAGAAGTCTTGTCTTGCCGCCAGCCAGAGAGTGGTCTGCCTGACTCAGACGATCTTCTACCGACTCAATTTGTCTTTATTTAAGGTGTCTTGCCTAGTTCATTTGTGTCTTATTTACTACACAATATCCTCAGTGTTGAGATTTTTTCACTAGTAAATATTTCTTAGTATAAACTACATCCGCTTTTGGGCGAGTTCGCCACGTACTGAACATTGTATTTCTTTCATTTTGGGTCAACCTCTAGTTTTTCCGTACGTTTCATTTCTGTGGTAATCATCCTTGTACGTTCAATGAATTCTTAGGGTGTTAGCACAACAAAAATATCATACAGTACTTGCATAGATTCTTCTTTTCTTGCAGGCCTTTCTTCAGTATACCTTTTCTTTAACTGATTCCAATGCCTTTTGTGTTCCCATTTTTTTCCTTTTTACCATATATATCATTTTTTCAATTCATGACCTCATTACACTGTCTTCCCACATTTCTTTTCCATTTTTATATACTCTGAAAAACAACTTTTTCACCAATTTTGAAAAATTTTCTGTCCTTTTTGTTATTTGTTCTTATTCTTTTTTGACCTGGTAACAAATTGTCGAAAAACAATTTAATTTTTCTTGCAAACATCAACATTTTGATTTTCCTTTAGTCATTTTTACTTTTATTTCTTCCAGGGTAACTGGTAGTTTGCATACTATATTGCATAATATATTTTTAATTTCTATTTCACTTTTTAATGCTGCAATAACAATGCCCTGAAACAGTTATTTTTGGTATGAATCTTGATAAACCATCAGCATGTCCTAATTTTTTAGACAGTTGCAATTCCATCTTGAAATCGCAGTTTAATAAGATGGTACCCCAGTATTGTAATCTATTCGCTGTGTGTAAGAATTCCTTTTTTCAAATCATAAATTCATAATAGAGGTCTGTGGTCCCTCTGTAAATTTTAGTTCTTAGTATTCACCCCCTTCTCTTTCTCATGAGTTCGCCATGTACAGAAATTTGTATTTCTTTCATTTTGGATCAACATCTAGTTTTTCCGTACATTTCATTTTTCTTATACATGCAACAAATTCTTGGGGTATTGGTACATCAAAAATATCATACAGTACTTGCATAGGTTCTTCCTTTCTTGCAGACCTTTCTTCAGTATAAATTTTCTTTAACTGATTCCAATGCCTTTTGTGTTCCCATTTTTTCCTTTTACCATATGAATCATGTTTGCTAAACGTTTCACCTCAAGCAAGGCGGGAAGCCACTAGCACGCAAGGGGTTACAGAGAGATGGAGCGATAGCAAAGAGGAGTTCTAGAGGAAAGGATGAAGAGAAAAATAGGAGATAGATCAAGGCATCTAGAGACGTCGATTGACATTACATTCGAATAGTTGAAGATTATAGCTACCAGGGAAACGGAAAAACGTGAGGGACTTCCACAGGGGAGAAGTGCGTAACATGAAGCTATTGGAGTAGAAGAGACAGCTACATTTAACAGTTTCGACAATGAAAAGGTGAGAGCGAGATGCTAGCCTAGTTGAACGGCTAAATTCATGAAGTCTGGGAACCAGCGAAAACAGCTCATCGGGGCAGTTACCGTGAAAGTATTTGTAAAAGGACAGAGGGAGGCGACGGCACGTCTGTGAGAGAGTGACTGCATATCCGTCTCTGGTTTTTATCAAGGAACATGAGACAAACAGAAGGGGCTCCAGACCATATATGGCAGCAATACTTCATGCAAGGGCGAATGGATGATATGTAAATTTGAAGCTCGACTCCGGCGAGAAAAATTTCCAGGTGCGGCACAGGGAGGCAACTTTCCTTGCGGTGGACGAAGCAGTTGACTCAATGTATTTGTTCCATCTCAGGTCAGCAGTCAATGTGAGACCGAGCTGTCGCAAAGAGGTGCTCTCGTGGAGTTGAGTGTCAGACATTCTAATGGGGGACAGGGATGGTACTCTGCGGAGAATAATAGAGAGCAGTTTTGTTTTAGAGGCATTAAAGTTAACCAGCCAATTCCTGTCCCAGTCCACAACCAATTGGGGGTCCTTTTCTTGACAAACGGCCAGGTTTGTTTTGTCAGTGACACTAGATTTGTTTTTGAGGCAGGAGTAAATAGTAGTGTCGTTCGCGTAGATACCTACTTGGGAACCTATGACATCAGTTAATGAAGATAAGGTACAGAGTAAGGCCTAGAGTAGAGCCTTGAGGAACACCTGCATTCATGCGATAGGAGATGGAGGAGAATCCGTTGAGAACGATCTTCAATACTCGGTTTGACAGGAATGATTGTATTAAGCCAAACAATCGACCTGAAATTCCTGAAGCTTGCAAAGAAAGCCAGCATGCCAAACCCTATCAAACGCTTATCTACATCCACGGCATGTGCTTCTCCGTTATTATGAAGAGTTTGGTAAACAATTTCAGTTATGGTCGTAAGCACATCAGCTGTAGAACGGCCAAAGTGGAAACCATATTGCTTATCGGAGAGCAGGTCATGGGATGTAAGGTGCCTAACCACTTCGGTGGTGATTAAAGCTTCGAAGACTTTTCCGAAGAGGGTCAGAAGGGTATCCGGAGTTCTAAAAAACAGGAATAATGGATGAGGACTTCCAACAGTCTGGAAAACAAGATTCATTGGGGCAGTAGTTATATAATTTGGAGAGGGCAGGGGCCAGTTCAATTTTCCAATTCGTGACATTATTACGTCATCTTCCCACATTTCCATTTTTATATACTCCGGAAAAACACTTTTTCACCAATTTTTATAAAAATTTCTGTCCTTTTTTTTATCCGTTCTTTTTTCTTTTTTGACCTGGTAACAACTTGTCGAACACCGATTTAATTTTTATGATGAATATTACTTCTGCCGGTGACATGCCTGTCGGTGTATTGGGATTCGGCGTTATCACGATAATGAGATCCGTTTATTGGACTTAAGAAATCTCTGTACAATGTTGACCACGAAATATCTGTCTTTGGCCGAGGTTGTAATTTCGTGGTAGTTGATTTTGCTGTCAGAACACCTCTCGAGGGTATAACTAATTTTTCAATGTCTTCATACATTTTTGTCCAGTATAGATAGATTATCATAAGTCATTTCATCCTTGAAATTCCCGGATGTCCACTGTGAAATTCATTCAATATCCGCTTTTGTAATATGCTAGGTATTACTACTCTTTTCTGCAAAAATAAGTAATCCGTCACATAGCGAGTAAACTTTCAAGTCTAGGTTGCTCTCTAAAAATCGTCTATCTTTCTTACTTTCGTTTGGATGTTTTTTTTTATAATTTACGAAATAAACATGTCTTTTAAGCTTTTAATTTTATTTCTTCCAGGGTAACTATTAGTTCGCGTAACGGATCAGTATTTTTTGGTATCAATCTTGAGAAATCATCAGCATGTCCTAATTTTTTGAAACATTGGTACTCCAAACTAAAATCGTAATTTAATAAGATGGTACCCAAACTTTTATTCACTGTATGCGTACAAATCCTTTTTTCGAACCATAAATTGATAATAGAGGTCGGTGGTCTGTCTGTAAACGATGACTCCTTCTGTGCATAAATTTGTTAAATTTTTCACTACAAATATTATTGCTTATATCTCTTTTTCGATCTGGCTCTAGTTTTTTTCTGGCTGTTGTAGCGAACGCGAAGCATGTGCGACGGCTTTTATGTTACCGTTATCATATTATGTAGAATCACTGCTCCTATACTATAGTCACTCGCATCTGAAGACCATAGGATTTCTGCTTTTGTATCGTAGTTCACTAATGATAAGTCTGATGTTAGTATCTTCTTGATTTCTTCAAACGTTTTCTGGTTCTTATCAGTTTAGTTCCACATTACGCATTTTTTAAGCATATTGTTCAGTGGAACTCTCAATTTCTGCATATTAGTTATATAGATTTGAGAATAGTTTGCTAGTCCTAGAAATACTTGCAACCTAGTAACATTTGTTGGTGGAGGCATATGCTTAATTGCACTAGCCCTCGCCAGATCTGGTTGACGAAAATTTTTGTCAACTATTTAACATAGATACTTGACCATAACAATTCGCACTTTTCGTCACTGTGTTTGAATCCGTATTATCGTATTTTTTCAAAAACAGTTTTTACACGCCCGATACGTTGTTCCTTAGATACACATATATATATATGTATGTATATATCATCCAGATAAGCAGCAGCGAAATTACATTGTGTAAATATAGTATCCACAGATTGTTGAAATATAGCTGGAGCCACTTTTATCCCAAAAGGAAGTTGGTTGAACTTATACAATCCCTTGTGCGTATTTATAGCTATTAGCACTAAACAATGTTCTTTAACTTGCAAATACAAGTTAAAGAATAAATAAATGCAAACACGCTTCAGAAAGAGCAAGCTTCGAAAAGATTTTTCCACCGTTTAAATTGGCAAACTGTTTTTTGGACTTAATAATGAGTAGTTATGGGATTCTGAACATTTGTTTAACCCTATCGAAAAATCAGCACAGACATTTTTTTTTACATACAGTGTTGGTGCTGCCTATTCGAATGGTCCATTCTTTTTAATTATAACTATTTTTTTCATGTCTCTCTAATTCTTCGTTGACTGGATTCAGTGCTGCAAACGGTACACTATTTTTGTTTAAACACTGACTTTTCACTTAAAATTTCCCTTTTGCTTTGGAACACCGACATAACTCCTCTGATAGAATATCCGAAAAAATATTTTTTCAATTCTTCGTTTAAATTTTCACTCTGTTTTATTTTTTAAACTCGTTGCTTGTCCCCTTACATTTTTTTTAAATTTTTAATTCGAGCAATGTTTTATTTTGCCTCGTTCAACATTATAAAGAAGAGAGAAATGAATTCAAAGTCAAGATTTAATGCTATGAAGTTGAAAGAAAAAGTTATTCTTTGAAAAACGCAATTAAAATCGTTTGAGATTTTTAAAGATTGTTTATGACAGTTCAGTAAAAAATCTTTATGCCTGAGTCAAGCTATTAAGATGTATTTCCTTTCGCCTCCGTAATCGTTTCCCTCAAATAAAATTCAGCTTCCAGCCCTATCCCCATACCACTGATCTATAATCTAAATCCTAAATAATCTGCGTTTTTTGTTTATCAACGATACACTTTGTTCTCTTCGTCGTGAAAGCAACTCCCAACTTTCTGACTTTTTTTAAATCTCTTCTAAGTAATGGCATATGGTATATTGTAATATTTCAAAAATCTTTGCTATTGGCAAGTACATTTTATGGATTACTATCCGTTAATGACTTTAGACTAGGTACCTCAGCATAAACGTTAACAACAGTAAACCTTCAATACCTTCTTTGTTCAACCAATTTGAGGTCCTGACCTCCTCGGCTAATAAGGCTGAGTGCTTTGCCCGGAGATTCTCTTCCAACACAACGCTCGACTCATATGGTGTACCCACCTCCGATCCCCCCCCACACCTTAGAAGCGAGGCTCTATTGACCAAGTTGCACATAACCCCATCGCTGGTATTGAACATCATCTCAAAATTAGACTCACATAAGGCTGGCGGTGGCGAGGGGATACCAGCAATTGTCCTGAAGAAATGTGCTCCTGAACTGGCTCCTGCCCTCTCCAAATGATATAACTACTGCCTCAGTGAATCTTGCTTCCCAGCCTGTTGGAAGTCCTCGTCTATTGTACCTATCTTTAAGAACTCTGGAGACACTTCAGTCCCATCCAACTACCGTCCTATCAGTCTCCTACTATTCTTCGGCAAACTCTTCGAGGCTTTAATCAACGCCGAAGTGGTTATTCACCTTATATCCCATGATCTGCTCTCTGATAAGTAATATAGTTTTCGCTTTGCCCGTTCTGAAGCTGATGTGGTCACGGCCATAAATGAAACTGTTAACCGAGTACTCCACAATAACGGAGCTTGTGCGGTGGCTCTAGATATCTCTAAAGCGTTTGCTAGGGTCTGGCATGCTGGCCTCCTTCCTAAAATTAAGGGATACGGATTTTCAGGTCGATTATTTGAATTAATGCGATCATACCTGTCAAACCGTGTAATGAAGGTCGTCCTTAACAGATTCTCCTCCAGTTCCTTTCCCACGAACGCAGATGTTCCCCAAGACTCTATCCTAGGTACTACTCTGTTCCTTGTCTTCATTAACGATTTCCCCAATGTCGTCAGTTCCCAAGTAGGCATCTATGCTGACGACACTACTATTTACACCTGCCTCAATAGCAAATCTGGTATCGCTGACAAAACTAACCTAGCCGTTAGTTTCGAAAAGGACCTCCAATCGGTAGTAGACTGGGGCAGGAATGCCTCTAAAAAAAATTGTTCTCTATTACTCACCACAGGGAACCATCCCTGCCGCCCATTAGAATGTCTGATGTTCAACTCCACGAGAGCACCACTTTACAGCTGCTTCGTCTCACACTGTTCGCTGACCTGAGACGGAACAATTACATTGAATAAATAGTTTCATCCATCGCAAAGAAAGTTGGTTCCCTGTGTCGCGCCAAAAAGTTTTTCTCGTTTGAGTTCATCCTTCAAATCTACAAATCAACCCTTAGTCCTTGCATGGAATACTGCTGCCATATATGGTCTGGTGCCCCCGCTGTTCGCATTAAGGTCCTCGACAAGATCCAAAGACGGATAAGCAATGTGGTTGGTCCTGATCTGGCATCTCGTTTTCAGTCGCTTTCTCACAAACGTGCTACAAATACTTTGACGGTAACTGCTCCGACGAGCTACTTTCGCTAGTTCCCAGACTGGATTAATTTAAGCGTGCTACTAGGCAGACATCACGGTCCCACCCTTTCACTGTCGAAACGGTTAAATATGGCCGTCTCTTCTACTTCAATAGCTTCCTATTACTTGTTTCCCTGATAGCTATAATCTCCAAGTATTTAAATCTAATGTCAATCGACATTTTTAGATACCCTGAACGAGCCTCTGCCCTTCTATTCATCCTTTCCCCCATCATACATCTTTACTCAAGCTCCCACTCTGTAACCCCCTGCGTACTAGTGGCCTCCCGCTTTGCTTGGGGTGAAATGCTTAAGAAAACCCATAAAAACTCAGGTTTAAAATGAATTTTTAAAAATAAAAATCTTTCTCGAAGGTTTTATTTTAGTTTTAATTTCAAGCTAATAGACAAAAATCTAATAATTCCAATAAGCAATATAATTTTCTGTATTTAAAAACTAATTTATATTGATTGGAAGGATTTTTTTTTTATTTAATCGATCATAGTCGCAGATTTCTGCACAATTTTAGCCATCTGTCAGCACACTGTAATCCTCTTTATTAAAAAATCTTTCAAAAATAAAATATACTTTTGTGAACGTTTACTTTACGAATATTAACTGATGTAAGTTTTAATTAATCTGTGAAACAAATTTTACTTGTAGTTAAAAAAATATCGCAGAAATGCATTTTTTAACACGGAGGTGAGTGTTTAATTAAATTGTTCACAGGTTGAGTGCTTAGTGACAAGCAGAAGTTCATCTATTGTTTTTTTCAACTGGAGACACATCTGTAAAACATCTTTTTCATGTAATTTTTAACTCCCCAGCAATCTTAAAATATAGGAAAATATTTAGCGTAATATACCGTTTTATTGAATTTTAGGTAAATTGGCTTCAAATTTACTGTAGTTATTGCACTTATTTTTTGAAAATGTGTATGGGCGTCCGTCTTTAAACATTCAGCATCTTTATACACACTCAAAAACATTTCAAATTTCTCTTTAAAATATTGCGGACGACTGAATTGTAATAAGCTTTGCCATTGATGATCAGTAAATATAGTTTTTTCTGAATAAAAATATTACCTAACCGGTAAAAATTAATACAGAAATTAAAAAAAAAACTTTATACAATAATCTAATTAATATTAAAAAAAAAAACATTAAAAATATTCTAATAAAAATTAATTATTCATCAAATTTATTTCCCAGTGAGTGCATAATATATCTTATTCAAAAAAGCAATTAAAAACTTTTCTAATTTAATAATGTAGTTTTATTGTATTTTTATTATACGATTCGGAGCAGATTTTCGGTAACTAGGGATCCTGTTTTACAAAATAAAAAATTGATGATTTTAATTATCCAAGGATTTTGCGTATATCTAAAATAAAATTTAAACACAAAAAAAAAATAATTTCTAGAAATTTCAAAAAATTAAATACGTGTGTTCTGTTTTACAAAATATAAAAAATATGATGATATAACTTATCCAAGGAGTTTGCGTATGACTGACATAAAAATAAGTTCTACAAAAATAAAAAATAACACATATGAAAATGTTGTAAAAAGAGATTTTAAAAAAGATGAAACTTTCATGACTTATTCCCAAATGACTGAAATTATTTAATAATAGTTTCGTTTTTAGAAAAAAAGAAACTGTTCTGAAATAAATTAATTCATTTGCGAATAAGTTCTGAAAGTTTCATTGAAGTCCGACATTTATTTGATTTTTGTAAGAATTTCCAAGTCAGTGTGCTTTCCCCGCAAAAAAAGAGGCTAAAATTTTCTATAATAATCGCTGATCCCCAGGTGACGCAATTAAACAAAATCTTTAGCCAAAATATCGAAAGTTGAGAAACGGGTTAAAAAGATAATTTAATAATCAAAAAATCCTTAATCTTTACTCTTAATAATAACATAAAGATTTTGATGATAAAAGTTTTGGACATTTTTCCATTATGGTATGCTCATCATTTAGTGAATCTGTCGAGTTAACTAATGTAGGCCATTATTATTAAATCACGTTGAACGCATTGCTCGGATTTCAAGTTCTAACGACATTTCTCTAGAACGAAATCTTGCAAAACAATGTCATTCTTTGAATAAATCCTTGACCAAATAGTTTTTCTAGATGTCTCCAAAGCATGTTCTTCATGAATGGACTGATTAAGATCATTATTTCGATCTCTCCATGAATAAGGGGTGAATCTATTATTTAGTTAATTCATTGCATGCTGTCGCCGCTATGACAAAAATAATTTAAGTTAATGTATAATTACTCCTACTCAAAAATCCAAAAGAATAATTTAAAACATAACCGTTGCTCAATAACCGTTAAGATAAAACAATAGCGTGACAATGAGGTTGTGAGGTATTTAAGCATTAATTCTAAACAAAAAAGGGTAAAGCTCAAAATGAAATATAAACTGGAAGATAGAAAGATAAAAAAAGATAATGGAATATATTTCCTCTGGTTGCCTCATCACTACGAATTGGAACAATCCACCGAAAGTTTACTTTTTTTATCTATCGAAAATCTGGCATGCAGGTAAAGCAAACTAGGAAATGACCTTATCGCTTTCTTGTGAAATTAAAAAAAAAAACACGTGTCATTAAGAAGCAAACGGGAATTATATATTCGTTAGCGAAAATGAATTGAGAAATGAAAACGGAATGAATCCGCTACGTGGGTTATTTTTATGAAAATAGATCTGTTATAACAGGCAGGTGATCTGGGGTATGTTTTCACTAAAATGGCGACCGGCCCATGGATAGAAAAGTGCGTGTCTCTTTGTTGAGAATTTAGGTAAAAAAATATATATTTTCAGGGACAAAACAAATTGGGGAATAATTTTTATCTATTGCTCGGAAGTTTAAAGTGAGAAGGAGACCTAGTTTTTGTTTCCGTTGGACAGATGGGACCAGGAAAGGAAATAGAGTCATAAGAGTACTGAAATTAATAAGGAGAATGAACCAAGCCCATTCTCCTACGCACATTAAAAATTATATTTGTTTACAATTACAGTTATGTCAGCCCCGAGAAGTGGGCAGAGTTAAAATACCGAGAAGGAAGAACGAAGGGCTAGAATTTAGCGCCACCTGAACGGAGTAGGGGTGCGAGATGTGATGTGAAGAAGGTTGAAGTTAAGAGAGGAGTAATTGTATTGAATCATATTGAATGCCTCTTAACCAAATTTCTTCAGCGCAAGACTTCGAACCCAGCAGTGTCACTGTAGAGATTGATGAGGGAATTGTTAATTTTCTTTGTACCAAGATCGATATTAAGAAACTGAAGATTAACACATGAACGTTATTTTTTTCGTCGTGAAGATTTTTTTCCTTAATAGGGAACCCCCACGGCTTGAACCAGTACCGCAAGACGAGGGCCTTCATTTTTCCACTGCTCTGAGATCAAAAACACATGGACAGAGTTGGTGTGGATTGAAACGGCCAGCGGCCAACAATTCGCTTTAGCCAGCGCCAGCATTCACCAGCGCAGAGTTAGCCGCTTAGGTAAAACTTCTGACCCTGAGGACCAGAGAAATAAAATGTGGTTAAACAACCGGGTGAAAGTGGCGGCGAAAGGTGTTAAAACAGACATTACCCATCATGCAACATCGACCAACATATATAAATAGAGGAGACCAAATAAAAAAAATGGCCTGAAGATCACATTCAAGCGCGAAACACACTGTCTCCAATTGTTCACTGTCTGTATTGTCTCTGTGTCCAGTTATACATATATATATATATATAATGAGGTCACCGAAGTTAAGCAATGGTCAGTTCCTAGATTGGTGACCGCTTGTGAATACCAGCTGCGGGTCGTATAATGGATGATGGCTCGGTGAGCCGTGTTCTAGTTCCAGTCAGGTTCGTTATATTCACGTTAATTTGTTTATTAATTCTATGGGGAAGGTATTAATCCGCCCCAATTTCTACCATCTATGGATTAATTAGCAGAAATTACATCAGTAAATCATTATTATCTACAAATAATTCTTTACAATCTTATCATATTTCTGGTTATAAACAACGTGCAAAAGGTTGATAAACCGCAAAATAAGAAATCGAGGATTTTTGAAGACGACTCTTTACAACGAGAAGGACGTATTGACGGTCTTTTTAAACCCAGCAAATACGAACTCCTACTTGCCGTCAGCATGGATTCGATTTACGACTACTGCGCTACACAATACAATTTAAAACATAGACAAAGGAAGATATTGTAAAAACGGCTCCCTTGCAAATGGCCAACAGATTGCCCTCAAGTCCTCGGGACAATAATCACTATGGACAGTTTCTACATTGTTTGGTTGAAGACGATATAACCAAGCGTTTTTGTTGAAGACAAATGATATATCTGTTTAAGATTTTCTTACCTTACAGTTCGGAACATGTTTTCCATTTTCCGGTAAGTATTTGAGTATAATTTCTCCTGTCTATTTTTAACGATTTATTTTTCATGTATCATTATCTCAAATTCGTATTTCATGTTGATTAATAAAGATGTTTTCACTAGATCTGTATTTCTTTTGCTTGTTTTTTGGGTATGATAAAAGTGGATGAGTTATGGAGATTTTTCAAGTATCAATTTTTCACTCGTATATTTGCGACGTTTTGATTTGTCTATATCTCTGAGATGAGGTATTATGATTATTTACATTATTTACATTATTTACATTATTCGGACTGTTATCATAATCTTCATTGCCATATTCACACCGTTTCGGCCGTTGTACGCTCCGGATTTCTTCAGATTATTCGATGAAGGCGTTGGTTCGATCCAGTGACTAGACCCAGAGAGTTGCGAGTTCAATACCAGGCTACAGCAGTGGGGAAACAAAAAAAAAATCAGAGAGGAGAGTTAAAGGGAAATAATTGAATCATCCGGTAGAGACATGCAACGTGGAACTAGAACAATATACCTCGATGGACGGAATAAAGTGTTCGGTTCGGAATTCCATTCACCTGAAGTAGGCCGGAGCGTTCAACGGTAAAACGTTGTGAATATGGCAATGAAGATGGGGATAACAATCCGAATAATGTTAATAATCGTTTTATGGGGGGGAGCAAAAAGTCTAAAAACTGTAGTCACTTAAAATTATCTTCTACTTTATGTTTAAAAATATGCAAAAATATCTCATTTAATTATTTTTTTTCAGAAAGGCAGGGTTTCCCCAAACTTTTACCTTGTAGGGTACACGCTCACATATATATAAACTAAACTACACAGCCCTTAGGCACTCCGACAGTCGTCCTTGTAACCTGTGGGTCGCTTAAAGTTAATATCTAAGTAGCCATTTTGATAGAGGTTCCAGAGTGGTCTTTAGTTTGTTCGTGTTACTGGTCTGTCTTAATCCTAATTCTAGAACTATTGAGCACTTTACATACAATGCGATCAGCCTGGTGCTCTTTTAATCAGGTGTCGAAAGTCGTGGCACCCACCAAAAAACAAACAAAAAGAAAAAACATCTACATGCCAAGTTCAATGTGTAGGAAAATAGAGTTTAAATTAAAACATGTCAAGATTTCACAACCGTAGTATCCCTCCTCTATGCACAGCCTATGATCTTTTCAGCCCATCCACGTATATATATATATATATATATATATATATATATATATATATATATATATATATATATATATATATATATATATATATATATATATATATACAGTGAGGTGAAATAAATATTTGGACAGTAAAAAATATATTGAAAGAAAAGCATTGTTTAAAACTCACAATATATTCGTAAAACAATTATAAATGCAAATAAACACCAAAAGTAAATTATTTGACATGTATATATATTTTATATACAAATTATTAAAACAGGTAGTGAAAAAAGTATTTGGACAGAATATAAATTATGCTTTAAATGTGTTTAATATTTACTTGGTCCTCCTTCATTTGCAACCACTGCTCTCAGTCTGTTCCTGTAGCTTTCTACAAGCGCCTGGTATGATTTAATGGGAATTTTAGCCCATTCTTCTGCAAAAAACTTTCAATTCACTGAGGTTCTTTGGTCGTCTTTCACGAATCTGATTCTTCAGTGTTCTCCAAAGATTCTCTTTGGATTCATGTCTGGCGATTGGCTGGGCCATGTCAACACGTTGATGTTATTGTTTTGAAGCCATGCACGTGTTGCTTTGGCTGTATGTTTCGCATCATTGTCCTGTTGAAAAACCCAATCTGGTCCAAGTTCTAATTTCTCAACTGTCTGCAAGCAATCTTCTAAAGTCTGAATATATTTGGCTGCATTCATTGTGCCCTCAATAATTTTCAGTTGTCATATACCATTATATGCAAAGCATCCCCAAACCATAATGCTACCGCCTCCGTGCTTCACAGTGGGGATGGTGTTCTTTTGATTGAAGGCTGTTCCATACTTTCTCCAAACATGGGTAGCATAGTTGTGGCCATAGACTTCAATATTGCTTTCATCAGACCATAAAATTTGCTTATAATACCCATCATGCTTTTGTAAATTAGTATTGGCAAATTCAAGTCTGGATTTTAAATGACTTTTTTTTTAGTAATGGGGTTTTGTGAGGAGAGCGAGATTTTATTTGTTGTCGGTGAAGTTCAGAACTTATGGTCCTCTTGCATACGTTAGTTCCTGCATTGCTGAGATCTTTTTGAAGTTCTCTCCGAGTCACAAAAGGTCATTTTTTTTACTCGCCGTTCTATTTTCCGTGAACATTTTTGTGATATTTTGCGCGGTGCACCTGTTCTTGGCATATATTCATGAATTCCGAAGGCTTTCCATTTCTTAATTATGTACCCAACAGTGCTCACAGGTATTCATAGGTCTTTAGAAATCTTACGATAGCTTTATTTTGCTTTATGTGCAAAAATAATACGGTCTTTAAGATCTTTCGACAGCACTCTTTGCTTTGGCATCCTGCTGTTAGTGCGAAGTCTTGGGATGAACTGACCATCAAGATAGCTAACACTTTTATATAATGCACGTTCTAGACTATTCCATAAAATTCTAACACATTCGAGCATGAAATATACGCAAAACATTAATTTTAAACATAATTTCGGAACTGTCCAAATACTTTTTTCCCTACCTTTTTTAATAATTTGTATATAAAATATATATACGTGTCAAATAATTCATATTTGTTGTTTATTTGCATTTATAATTGTTTTACAAATATATTGTGAGCTTTAGACAAAGCTTTTCTTTCAATTTATGATTTTAAATTCATTTTTTTACTGTTCAAATACTTGTTTCACTTCACTGTATATATATATATATATATATATATATATATATATATATATATATATATATGAAGAAATATATGTTTAAGGTGTGCTATATTTATGAGATAAATCGTTCAATATCAGGGATAGAGTGTATGCAAATATAAATATAAAAGTGAACATTGAAATCAACACTCAAAGACGACAGGCTGTTTCGTGCTAGGCGCAATTGTCAGGTGACCATGACGATTACGTCTAGCATGAAACAGTCTGTCGCCTCTGAGTGTTGACTTAAATGTTCACTTATATATATATATATATATATATATATATATATATATGTGTGTGTGTGTGTGTGTGTGTGCGCGTGTGTGTGTGTGCGAGTATGGGTGCGTGTGTAGTAAATTAGCTACATTTATTCGCATATACCTGTCTACAAATATATAAATATACATATGCCCTTATATATGTTGAAGTAGGTAGTCAATACACCAATACGACGTTATATACACATGATATGCATACACACACACACACACACACACACACACACACATATATATATATATATATATATATATATGAATGCGTACGTAGACTGTTTTTTACATAAATTATAAACAGATATATTTATGTAGTATATATGTAGTATATATATGTGTGTGTGGATATATATATATATATATATATATATATATATATATATATATATATGCACTTAAATATTTTGTTAATATATCGAATTCTTTCTCTTTAGATAGATTGATATCCTCAGATAGATGTCTTTATGTATACCACATGCACGCACATAGGTGTGTGTGTGTGTGTGTGTGTGTGTGTGTGTGTGTGTGTGTGCATATAAAGCAAGCATAATGATTTTTGCAATATAACAAAAATGAATAAAATGTATATTAAATTATTAACATTTATTATATATTTTTAGATAATTTTGATTCACCTAATTAAATTCTACCCTTCGGTAACATCATTGTTCATTTTTGTTATATTTTGAATCATATTTGGCGATCATTTTTTCGATTGCACAGAAAACCCTTCCAGCGGCGAGAGACATACATAACACGAAAATACGGAAAATCCCGAAAATTCCTTCGAGTTATCTTATTATTACTTCGTTATTTATTTACAGCTATTTTTTTCTTATTTCTCTCATAAAACACTTCCTCAGATTCTGGTAATACGAAGCAATTATTATGATGGCGACAATAGGCAAATCTTTTCTTTTTTCATCTACGCAGGCGCAATATTATTTTTCACTTCATCGTTACCTTTTTTTTTTTTTCTGAAAATCTTCTCTCGAAAAATATTATTGTAGTATTATTGTTCAATGTAATCTTGAGTTGCATTTAACGTTAATTTTTTTTAAGCATCTGAAAAGTCGATTACATATACCGCCTGTGCCAAAAGTCTTTATCTCAACAAAATTTTGTCGACTCATTTTTAAGAAAAAAGAGTTATAGAATGAAATATAAGTAACACCTATTAATTTATCAAGCGAGTTTTTCGATATGACAGTCATCGATGGTACTACACAGATCAGGATTATTTCAAGAAATATACAGTAGTATTTCGTTTAAAATCTGGCAGTATAATGGTACCGTTATATGAGGCCTTTCCAAACGAGAAAATATTGGGTGTTCATTGAACAAGCAGACGTTGCAATATTCAGTTTTTTTATTTATAACATATATCTATTAAAACTGTTTTCCCGGAAAATAGCTTTCTCAACTTCACTAACTGTTGGTCCTCTTTCCAGTGTTGATCCGGACTTTGTTCCTCACCTTGTATGCAAATTAGTGTGGAATATGATCATCTTTATTACATCACTGTGACACATCAACGTGGTTTAATGGTGAGCAGGCATGTTTCGCTAGATCAGTTACGACTGATTAATGACTTCGGTCCTCACTGAGTGCTCCATACTTTCGGCCTTTGGGCAACATCTAAGTTACGCTTAAAAAGTCACCATGTGGATCAATTATGACTGAATAGTTAGTTTGATGATCCTCATTCGGTGCCCCCATACTCTCGGCCTTAGGCGACATCTAAGCTACGCTAAGAAAATCAACATGTAGATCAGTTACGACTGAATAGTGAGTTTGATGAACCTCACTGGGTGCCCAATATATTCGGACTCGTTCTACATCTAAGCTACGTTTAGAAAATCCCCATCTTAATTACGTTATTATTATTCGTTACAATAATATTAATAATAATCACAATTATTATTATTATTATTATTATTATTATTATTATTATTATTATTATTATTATTATATTGTAATTATTGTCCCTTTGATGTCAGTTACTTCGTTCCTGAATCAATGTATTACTACCTGATCCTGGGATTGAACTCCCGACCTCAGGAGCAGATTTTTTTCAAACTGTGGGTCCCGAGGATTGAGTGAGTTGCAAGAGAGATAAAATTCCCTTAGACAACAAGTAAGAAAAACATACCTATGTGAAAGCAAAGTTCAAAATATAAACAACACGGCACTCATAAATCATTGATAGATTTTACCGAGGTAAACTCGTATTACATTATATATATATATATATATATATATATATATATATATATATATATATATATATATATTCACGCATGTTTCGCTGTATCACAGTTCATCAGTGTGGCTCGGCTTCGGATTGCTGATGGTTGTTCTCTTTGAGTTTATGTATCTTCTTTGTCAAATTCCTTGCGGATTATTCACTATACCTTTGTGTCGGATTTTCTTTTAAATTTGTTTTCCTAAAAGTAATGATGCTATATTCATTCAAATAGATAAAATAAATGCGATTGCAATATGTGCGGATCATAAAAAATATACATTCTGTGTTGTTTATAAAGTCCATGAAGATTTCAGGCGTCCATGTTCCAACATGTTAGAAAACGTCAAATTTATCGACAGATATAATATGCTTGCATTTCCGATTAAAGCACACTTCAAACTATCTTTTGAGAAAGAAAGTTTAAAATTACTTAATTAGTATCAATTTGGCATCTCTATGAAAATGGAAGATTATAAGGTGCATTTTAGATAACTATCACAGACATATAATTATTCTACTCCATGATTAATTAGGAAGACTATGTAGCGCCCATATTTCCAATTCGGAAAGGAGCATCTGAAAATAGAAAATTGCTATTAGTTACACAATTTACAACGATCGGACTGCTATCCTCATTTTTATTGCCATACTAACGACGTTTCGGATATTGTAAGCTCCAACCTTCTTCAGGTGATATACGGTGGAATTTCGAACCAACCCTTTAGTCCACGAGGTCAGATTGTTATAAATCCACCGGTAATACCGTACTAAGTATAACGGTTGAAACGTCGTGAATATGGTAGTGAAGATGAGAACCAATGTCCGAACGATGTAAATATTGTAAATAGTTTCTATAACTGCTCTCAGAAATATAGACAGATAGAAAATTGGTAGTTCCAGGTCTTGATTTGAGTCCGCTTTTCTGTTCTTAGATAAAAGTCTGTTCCTTTCTGCCTGGCTAACTGTTTTACTTTGATGTCTTCTTACACAATGCCATCTAACATCTGACTGCAGTCACAAAAGAGGATATTTACGGACGTATAAAAGTCGATTTTAACTTAAGTGGTTTGAATTTTTCTACCTTTTCGATTTTGACATGCAGGAATTGCTACGCACTCAAGTTACTGATAATCGATAAAACCGTGTCATGTCTTTGTTTCATTTTGGTGGGGTGGGAGTATGCAATAAGGCAAGACAGAAAAAAAGCATGTTGACTGAAGTCTAGAACAAACATCAAATTTATAAAATAAATAAGATTGAATGTTCCGTCTTTTCTTCTTTTTTTAAATTTTTTCCCTTTTTTTTTCGGTTGGGTGAAACCGAATGTGACATTAATCGATTGGGCGTCGGACGATGATGGCGGGACAGAAATAAATGGTCAACGCAAATCGGAAAATAACTTTCATGTGCCTATCACATCGAGCGCGAAACAACGACTTGGGAAAAGGTACATGGTAACTGTCTATACAAAGTTTGATTCTTTGACAACCTACTTCAAATATTACGAATTTGTTTTGACATTTCGATTTCCGTGTCGCCCTCTAACCCTTCGAGTGGGAACCTTTACATTGATTCCAGTTTTATCCATCACTTTCTTTCTCTCATCACACACACACACACACACACACACACACACACACATATATATATATATATATATATATATATATATATATATATATATATATATATATATTTATATATATATAGGTAACTATACTCGTCTCGAAAAACCTTCGAATTCTTGATTTGCCATTAATCAAATCATCTCGAAGGAAAAAAAGGTTTTTTAAAAAAGAAAGAGCCAGAAACATAATAGTCTGTCGAAAATAATCGCACAGATATATGTTCAAAGCCCAAAGAAAAAACCCTGACACGAGTAAACAACTAACAAAAAGCGCTCGATAGAAACGTAGAGCAGACCTAGTCAAACCTAATGAGCCAGACAAACCTACCAAGGTTTCACCTGGCTTTCCCTGACGATCCGCTTAGGTGAAACCTTGGTAGGTTTGTCTGGCTCACTAGGTTTGACTATATATATATATATATATATATATATATATATATATATATATATATATATATATATATATATATATATCCTGAATGTTTGAACATTATATTCAATGGATATAAGTTCTAGAACATATACCGTAGTTTATTTTGAATCGGTTAGAAATCGAAAGCCTTATTAAAGTGTTATGGTAATTTACCCACGTACGCATGGACTCTCCCAGCAAAAAGTAGGAGCAGGTACTGCTTTTTGGAGGGGGAAGTTTCCAGCAGTCAGCTCTGACAGTCGGAGCGAAGATTCTTGTTTGTATATGTCTCTATTACTGTTTCTGTTAATATATTTGTTTAACTCAATTCCTCTTTTAGTGTCTTTATTTATGGCCCTAACAAGGCTACAAAATAAAGAAGATACGCCTAGCGATTTTATAATACATTCGGACTTGGTAGACATTAATTTAACTGCATATAAAGGAGTGTCTACTCAAAGATGTGGACTTAATGGGTACAATATTTATCGTAACAAGTAATTTCGATTTTTGAAAACATCCATTAAATGCGTTACAATAAGATTATATATAAAGACAAGCAAATATTACTGAACTTGTATGAACGCGACTAGCGGGACCACATGTCACATACAACACAAACATAAAAAATTGAATGAGGTTGTTGGATACTTATACATCGAAATCGAAGGGAGTGTCTAACACACACACACACACACACACACACACATATATATATGTGTGTCAGCGTAAAGGACGCTTATTGGATTTGTTTATATCTTAAACTGCCTTACATTTTTCCTGTTTGGAAAATTGTTTTGGACACTTTTTAAATTAACCCCTTACTTTTGTCAAATATATTTTGTCAACGGTTTAATTTTTCGTAATGTATACGGTATATATATATATATATATGTATATATATCATAGTTACATTTACAAAATCTAAGGACACCAAAACAAGTTAAAATGTCCATATAAACATTTGACCAAAAGCCCATCGTTGTACCTCAACACAGCATCTCATATGTTCAAAATGCCCACCGCTTGCTTCTCCACACGCATGCAGCGGTCGGATCATTAACTGGCGGACCAATTCAGATACTATCACGCGGTGTCCCTTGGTATCATAGGCCTACATGACACTTTGATGAAGCGTCTAGGTACTATTAAAGTCTGCTGCATAAACGAATTGTTTTCTGTTGCCCCACAGATAAAATCCAAAGGTTTGAGGTTGGGAGACGTGAGGCCATGGAACCGGTCCTCCCCTACATATCCATCGAGATCAATGTGATCCCGAACACAAAGTTAGAAGGTTAGATAGGGCGATAATCATCTTGCATGAGTTGGAAAATGATCCTGGAATTACATAAATATTTTTAAAATTATTTCAATCCTTCCTGAGCATATGATGCTTAGCTATGATTAATTAATGATGACCATATCATATTAGTTTATGGTCGATTTTATCACGATTCTTCTATTAAGCTTGGACATACATTCTTATTGCTCAAAGTAAAGGCCAATATAGTTATAAGTGCCTCGGAAAATTCCAGTAAGATAACTTTAATCATTTTTTAAGATAAAACGGTTCAAAGCTTAATCTCACAAATGAAAAAATTTCACGATCTGCACAATTTTGCTGATATACGCGGCATATACATACATACATACATACAAACACACACGCACACACACACACACACATATATATATATATATATATATATATATATATATATATATATATATATATATATATATATATAAATATATATATATATATTCAGTCATCGAACAGCAACCGGTGTCAGCGTGTTTTGAACACGCACACATAATAATACACACACACGCGCACACACACACACACACACACACACACACATATATATATATATATATATATATATATATATATATATATGCGCTAAGGATATATATATATATAAATATATATATATATATATATATATATATATATATATATATATATATTTGTGTATTTAGGCAGCAAACCTTCTTTCAAGCACATTTCATTAAAAACGACTGACAAGGTGCTTTTATTTAGTTTTTTATATAATTTCTCGTGTGATCTAATAAAGTATTATTATTTATTATATAAAAAACTAAATAAAAGCACCTTGTCAGTCGTTTTTAATGAAATATATATATATATATATATATATGTATATATATATATATATATATATATATATATATATATATATATATATATATATATTATGTATTATATATCAAGAACTATATTGCAGT
The DNA here is from genome assembly GCA_964036315.1 of Acanthosepion esculentum. NCBI lineage: Eukaryota > Metazoa > Mollusca > Cephalopoda > Sepiida > Sepiidae > Acanthosepion > Acanthosepion esculentum. The sequence continues at coordinate 69,125,998 of OZ038483.1, forward strand.
AAATGTATGATAAAATGGAAAAATGTTGTTTGACACGTTTCGTCCTTTAGAAATTAATCTGGCTATATTTGTTATGTTGGTGCAACTACACATGGCACGAAAGAGCGATGCTTGGGAATTTTAAATTTATTTTTTTATATAGTCTGGCCAAAATCATTTACATTCTTTTACGTTTTCTTTTTCTTTCCGTCACTTTTTTTATTAAATATCCCAAACTAAGACAATAAAAGTTCTGCCAGTATTGGTGAAATGTTGTAAGAGCCAGGGCGCAAATTTACTGTGGATGACCTTGCAATCAAGGCACTCTCTAAACATTTTCGTCTTAGTGAATTATTTTCTACTTTGATCAGAGTGGCATTTTTTTTGCCAAAATTGTGATCAGTCTCCTTACGGTGAGCAACTTATGCATTTGATGTATTGTTTTGTAAAATGTTCCTTTTGTGTTCATATAATCTTTCATTTAGATTCATTGTGGTTTCTCCTGTGTATTTTTATGACAATTATTACAGGCGATCGAGTAAATTCCTGCTTCAAGTTTTACCTCATTGTTTTGTTTACTATTGGCTATTATTTTTCTTTTTAGATGTAGCAGTAGCAATATATTTATTTATTTATGACTGTTGGCCTGAATACTCGCGAAAAATATTCGCTCTCCAGTAGTATTGGAAGTAAAAGCATTTAAGGGCCCAATATCCCGTTCCCACCCCTACACCGTTGAAACTGTTAGATGTAGACGTCTCTTCTACTCCAATAGCTTCATGTCTCGCACATCTCGCCTATGGAACTCCCTTCCCTATTACTGTTTCCCTGACAAATACAATCTCCAACGGTTTAAGTGTAGCGTCAACCGACATCTCCAGTTGCCTTGATCTATCCACTTCCCTTCTCCACATCCTTTCACCTTTCATTGCTATCTTCTCTCGCTCCAAATCTTCTGTAACCCCCTTGCCTAGATCGACCCACTGTCTTTCTCTTTCTCCACATCCTCTCCTTTACCACTCCTATCTGCTCTTCCTCCAGCCCTTCTATAACCCCTTGCGTGATAGTGGCCTCCAGCCTTGCTTGGGATGATAAGCTTAAAAAATATATATATATATATACACTAAGCCCAATAATCTGTATCTCCTGCATAAAGTGATTCATAAACAACTTAAAAAATCAAACTTTCATTCAATAATTCAATAGTCTTTCACCTATTATATTTCAACACTTTATTCGTTCTTTGGATAAGTTATCACATTCATCAAACTTGATAAAGAGTTAATCTTCTTAGTTTATATCTATTGATGCACGCTGTTTCTGTCTGGGTCAGCCATCATAAATCTGAAAATCACAGTTTGTAGCATTTATCTACCTTCTGCTTCGCCTTTTTATATCTATCTATCTATCTATCTATCTATCTATCTGTTGGTAGCCTCATTTAATATAAACATTGATAAAACAAACTGAACTTGAAATTGTGTATTACAATAATAGAAGAATAGAAAATCTGCAATACTCGTTCTAATTTAGATAGTTATAAATATTAAGAGAATTCCTTTTTTGTACCCATTAACCATATTATGTTTAGAAGCCTCGGGGAACTGGTTTTTGAGTTATCTCCCCTAATTAAGCATAACCTTCTTTCAAAATGGGTATAGAAAGATAAAAGTTATTCTATTTATATATGGAGACCTGACAAGACCAAACGCATACACGATATTTAAACAGTAACAACACATTTCTCTCATCCTATGATATTAATACACGGAAGGTTATTCGGGAGTATGAACGGATTTTGTTAAAAATTAGCATACATAATGTCTGTAATTTATTCAATCAGACAAGCCTAAAAGAGAATTTGGTGCCTAAATACAACGCACGCACGCACGCGCGCACACACACACACACACACACACACACACACACACACACATATATATATATATATATATATATATGTTATGGGAACTTACCTATAACGACACAATGAACTCTCCCTGACACTATAAAGACTGCGCCTTTTAAGAGAGACGTCGGAACGAGTCAAGATGGAATCCAGTCGAGCCAATAGTAGTTCACTCCAAACCAGACTGACAGTCATACTAACATCTTCAACGTCTTGTATTATTATTGTGTGTAATATATCTTTGTTATTTCTAGTCTTATTTTCGTGTTGTTCTTCCTTGCTCCTAACCTTGGACCATAACAGTGGCGACGAGGATATTGGATCATAACAATATATATATATATATATGATAGGATGGTAAAATAAATTTGAGAGAAAAAAGAAAATAACCAAAATAATAATACGGATAATAAAACTAATAATACTATTGTATATTACTAGGCCTTTTAGACAAATGAATGTATGATGAGAATATTTTAAAATCGGATTTTTGGGGGCACGCCTGTGTCCTTTCTCAACGAGACGAGAAATAAAAAAAAGTAAAATTAATTTGGTCGTACTTCTCCGGGGAATTTGTTGTTGTTTTTGTTTTTTTCCGCATACGTTATATTACTCTAACAGAGCTGACTGTCTGGGCTAGTTGTTTGGTACGATTATGCTTGTAAATGTTTACCAGCAAGTGTTCTGTGGAAACGGCATTCTTTCACTATGACTAAATTCCTGTTTAATCCTAGAATGTGTGAATTTATCTTACAGATATAATTTAACTCGCACATTCAGTATCCTTGTTGGCATTTAAATGATGACGTCATGAGGATGCATCTAACGTTATCAAAGCCCAGTTTATTGAAATGTGCAACTACAGAGAAATTGATATTGTTGCCTTTGATATTTTTGTGGTTATTAAACAGAAGGCCGAAGACCTGTCTCTCCGATATAGTTTCCTTCTTTTCCATTTGTTGCAAAAAAGTAATTATTATTTTTGAACTGTCCTAATTTTTCTTTCCTAAGATATATATATATATATATATATATATATATATATATATATATAATTATATATATATATGTTTCTATAAGACCACAGAACAATAAAAAATAACAAATTAGCAATATAAAAACAAGACAAAAATTGTCCTTATGAATATTACAAAATGGTTCTTGTAAAATATAAAAGGTTTTAAACAAGAAGAATTAATTGATCAGCAATGAAATATTTTAAAATTTTGGTGCTGATTGTTTAACAAATTTAGAAGACAATTTATCCATCACATCTTGTATCCATCCATATATATATATATATATATATATATATATATATATATATATATATATATATGTATTATCGCCTTAAGTAGAACTGATGTAATTATCTTAATAGTAAAAAGGGGGAAATATTCTTGGGCCAGCTTTCATCGGAGATGATATCCTTAAGGAAACCATTGTTCTTTTTATAAACAGGACGAAAAGAATACACATTAAGGTGTTAAGGTTTAAAATATAAAAACGGCTTAATCAAAGTCAGAAAATCTATTCGTTATGTAAAGTTAAAAACAAATAAAATTAATAAACGATCCTGGAAAAGCGCCAGAGGTAGATCAGGAATGGAAAAATATTAATCTTTTCCCAAAAGAAGAGGACGAACCAAGTTCTACTTTTTCTACTCGAATACGACGGGAGATGTATATATAAATAAAAAGAAAGAACAGTAAGATATAAAATCCGGTGTTCTTATAGATATTTTTATTTTTATTTTTTTTTACACAATAGTGCTGAATGTAAATTTACAGAGCATTAATATTATAAATTAATTGATTTAAAATATGTTTTTTCGCTACACAGTGATAACCATGTTTCAGAAATGGAAGCTAAAGCCCCTGAATTTAATTTTGTTATTAAACCAAAGACATTAGTTCCATTTCCTCGTCAAGCGAATTTTGAAGAAAATGTCTTTGGTTTAATAACAAAATTAAATTCAGCGGCTTTAGCTTCCATTTCTGAAACATGGTTATCACTGTGTAGCGAAAAAAACCATATTTTAAATCAATTAATTTATAATATATATATATATATATATATATATATATATATATATTTATATATATATATATATATATATATATATATATATATATATATATATAAGGTAAGCGTTTTTATTTCAATTTTGGATGTTTGTGGAAAATGTGACAGGTTTCTAGAGTCCAGATTCTATCCGAGGCGCTTGCCCTCTTTCACATATCTACCCTATCAGTTCGAGGTTAGCAACTCATTTCCATAAATAATACTTTGTACAGAAACCACAATATCAACACAGGTATTTTGTTTGGAGGCTTATAGTGCACAGTCATTATACAGGGTTAGCATACAGCCTAAAGGGGTTGGAGAATATAATTAGAACAGGTGCAAGTTCCACTCCTATATTTCAACGACCTACTATATTAAGAACTTCAACTAAAACTTCGAAATTGCAGGTTATATCTATTGTAAATACGTTTATTTATCTAATTTACTGTCTTATTTATTTTTAGAATTTAGTAAAATTTAAGCTAAATGCGTGACCTCTCTGAGTTCGAAAATAGGCAAATTTTTGGAACTCGCACAGCAGGAGCCTCGATCACTAAATGCTCAATATCAGAGATAGAGCGTGTGTAAATATAAAAGTGAACATAGAAGTCAACACTTAGAGGCGACAGTGTGTTTCATGCTAGAAGCGACAGTGTGTTTCATGCTAGATGCAATCGTTAGGCAACTAGTTGCCTGACGATTGCATCTAGCATGAAACACACTGTCACTTCTAAGTGTTGACTTCTATGTTCACTTCTATATTTATATATATATGTGTGTGTGTGTGTGTGTGTGCGTGCGTGCGTGTGTGTGTGCGTGTTTGTGTGTGTGTATGTAATAATCGGACGGTGGCTATCTACTTATATTTGTGTAAAGATACACATCTCTCTCTCTCTCTCTCTCTCTCTCTCTCTCTCTCTACATAAACATCTATATATGTATATATATATATATATATATATATATATATATATATATATATTTATATATATATATGGTAATCTAATATGCCTAAAAAGAAAATTGGGATGTGTTGAAGAATATAATTTTCCTAGGTACTTGACGAGACCTCGCGTTTGAAACCTAGGTATTAAAAACGGTAAAATATGTTTAAATCTTTCTAGTATTAACTCCCTCTACAAGTTCAATTTTCTGAACCGTGCACTGAGGACTTTTGCTTTATATATCTGTCTTTGGCACGGTAATTCCCCGGCCTATTTTACATACATTTAACTTTCGCTCTCGCTTGACGGTGGAGTATATTTTATAGTGCCACATTTTTCTCATTAACGTGAGATTTTTCAAACATTTACGTTGCACAGTTTTGGTGAAGATATTTTTCAAGCTTTGCACTGGCTCACAAAAATCTGCAAGAATTTAAAATCAAGAATTCACTGAAAAAATTACTATATATATATATATATATATATATATATATAAGCATGAATATATGATAATTTTGTTAAACAAAACAGAGACATTTCTCGCTACAATGAGATGAAAGGTTTTGTTTGCTTTACGAAAGTATACAAGCAATAATGACTATACCGAAAAACATAGTTTGATACCAGGAAGCACCCTCGTGCAATATGGCTTTGAAATGGACAAAATTGGCATTATGGATAATATTAAGCAGAGGAGAAATAAAAGCAATTTTCAAAGGAACATATCAACGGAAATAAGAGAAATAAAAGGAACAAAGAAAGTTTTGGCAAAGTGGGATAAAACAATATATATATATATATATATATATATATATATATATATATATATATATATATATATATATATATATATATATATATATATAATATGAGCCAGGAAGTTTACAAGAAGAAAATACCTGCTGAAGTTATCAGATTTTATTTAAAAAATCACCCGCCTAGAAATCACCCTCAGTAGAAAAGATCAATAAAGAAACTAAAGACATCATGGCCAGAATGAGGACTAGTGATAGATTTTAGAATTTATACGAAAATCCGGCTTTTTAACTGTTAAAGATCATAAGGACAGTTTTTCTAGCTTCCCATCTTTCTGCTTAATAAATCCAACTGTTAGAATTGATGATTATTAGCCGAAAAATTACAAAAAACATATGCTAGCTATTGAAGTGAAGAAACGCAGCTAAATCAGTGGACGAGATACAATGCTAATATTGAACATAAGAACAAATAGGTATCTATCAAATATGATATAAATTATTTTTATCCTTCCCTCACAAATAAATGATTATTTGAAGTATTTGATTATGAAAAAAATTGTTTACATGATCTCGTAGAAAATTACGTTAATATGGAACTGCTGAAATTCCGTTTTGGTCCATGGAGAAGCTTGGATGAAGAAGTCCAAAGAAGGTAACTTTGATGCACCCCAAGGAACATTTGACGGGGCAGAGATTTCGGAGCTGATGGATATATTTATATTAAGTGAAATTAATAAAATTGTCCTCATTGACATCCAAGATGGGCTAATGGTGGTGCCAGATAATAAAAGAGCTAACGATTTCCATCAGGAAAGATCTTTTAAGATTTAAAATTTGAGTGGAAATGTACATGAAAATTGTTTAGCATTTAGATATATTGAATTTACCCTATTGGCCGGTACGGTTTGCACATATAGAAAGCAAAACACTATCTTAAACTATGTAAATTCGAAGTCCAATCCCCAAGAGTGGGTAATTAAGCACAAGGGAAATTATTTGACGAAAAAAAAGAAAAGACAATATAACAGCATTGAAGGGAGGGATATAATACTGACGTTATTTCAAAGGAATGATCAACAACTGAAGAATAACAGTATAAGAAAAAGAGACCTAATTTGGTTCATTCCGCCCCTTTAATCTGCTGGTAAAACAAAAACAGGAAAACTATTCTTTGATTTAAAAAAGAAACGCTTCTCGAAGCCCCCTCGATTGTCCAAAATTTTTAACAGCAGAACAGTGAAATTGAGTTACAGTTGCACAGGCAACTATAAAACAACACTATAAATATAAATATATTAAACAACATTATAAAGTGGCAAAATACGAGTATTTTGAAACTGATGCACAAAAAATCGGTGAAAACAACAAATTGTGTGATGGCAGAAACAAAAGTAAATGCCCTGCTAAGTCGGAGTTGAAGTTAAAGATAATACTGGACAAAAGGGAGATTATATTGGATGTACAGACGGTGTCTTTAAGAAACGCTGGTATAACCATGCTTCTTCTTTTTGGATATAGAACCATAATCATTGTACAAAGGTGATGAATTAAGTTTGGAAGTTAAAAGAAAAAAAAACAGTCCACGAATACAGTGGAGTATAAGGAGAAGCTGTAAATCGTTCCAGGAGGAGAAGTGTGCGATCGTGCAAATTTTAAAAAATTAATTATCGGAGATAATGTCTAAATGACAATCTATTAACAAGTACATCCTCCGTCTATACCTGCTCGGTTGAATGTGAATAAAGAATTTCTTACACACCTCATGCCCTTCTTGACTCTCGGTAATCTAACTTGATTACAAGAATATTTGACGAGCTACCTGACACGACCTCAAGGTTTGTACCCGGGTACTACAGAAGGTAGGATATTTTCATCTTCATAGTATTATACTGCTCTGAACGGTGCATTGAGTACTTTTATGTATATATCCTTTTTGGCAGAGTAATTTCCCGGACTATCGTATGTAAATTTTGTATATATATATATATATATATATATATATATATATATATATATATATATATATATATATAAGGAGGCACGTTTAGAGTAATGGATAGTGGCTTGGATTGGAAAGCCGAGCTCGAATTCCATTACATTCACTTACGTGCTAATAACCTTGGGAAAGTGTATGAATCCAATTCTCCCTCCAGATATGGGTAAATAGCAGGACAGACCGGGTTCTATAGCCTTGAACGGTAACTGGTCTAGGAGAAGGAGAACTCTGAATTCAAAACCTGCGGATGATCGTTTAGGGACGGATTGGCACCAGGTTATGCAACATGTCTCTATATTCGTCCCTTCTAAAGGTGTGGATGGTTCTGCCCAAAACCTTAACCACTATAATCAAATCACATGTGCTGGTATCTGGCTGTCGGTTCCTAGGAACAGAGCTACTTGAGTCTCATACGTCGTATCCGACGGGAGAGTCATCGGTTGTGTTTCGATCCGGGCTAGAGGCATTCGGTTGTCTAGCCGCAGTGAGGAGTTGTGATACAGCGAAGCAGTACAGTCTGCGATTGACACACACACACACATACACACACACACACACACACGTATATATATATATATATATATGTATATATGTTAAAGAAGTAATAGATTTTTATTCATTAATACGACCGATGTTTTTCGTGAATGCTCGTATTTGAGGACATGCTTGTTTTATTTATTAAACAGTATATTTATTCATTTTCGTCTACCGGCCTGAATATTCGAGAAATCTATGCGCTATTTCTTTAATATGCACACCGTATATAGAATATTATATTGTATTATATATATTATGTATTATATATACATAGGTATATATAATATACTTATTGTATATATAATATATAATAGGTATATTTATGATATATATATATATATATATATATATATATATATATATATATATATATATAATATGTGTATTTAGGCAGCAATCCTTCTTTCATGCACATTTCATCTTAATTTCTCTAGTGAATGCCCTCTTAGATATAAAATAGCTGTTATTAAATATTTCCTCACGAGAGCGCACGAGAACTCATCCTTTCGCACGCTTTTCTTTAAAGAATTAAACAATGTAAAGCAAACGATGATTAATAACGGATTTCCTAATCAATTATTGGATTTCCACATTAGGGGTTTTGTCTGTCTAGGGGAGCTAATAGCAACGGCGAGAATAGAAACATAAACAATAACATTAATATTTTTTATCAGAATCAGATGAACGAAAATTATAAACAGGATGAAAGCAGAATTAAGGACATTATAAAATAATGCATAACACCAGTTGACAATAGCAAAAACTTAGATTAATTATTTATTAGAAAAAATATGAAACCTCTAACCTTATAGTTAAAAATAATAATTCACCTCCTAGAACAAAATTGAATAGGGGAAATATTATTTACGAATTGAAATGCCCATTAAGGAATTGTATTCTTGATCAATCAAAATTGGTAAATAATTATTTTGGCCACACTCCAACATGTTTGACACGCAGACTCATTCTACACCTTTCTGACAATAGCTCAATTAGTGCCCATTTAAATATTCATGGAGAACTACCGGACACTATTCGTAACATACTTGTTGACAACACTAATATAATAGCATCATCTACATGCAAAAAAGGCTAAGAATAATGGAAGCCATATTAATAAAAACAAAAAAACAACATTTAATAATATTAACTTTGAACATGTACATACTATCTTGACGGTGTTTTGAAAAATGAAAACATTTTGTAAAACATACATACAACAAACTATTTCTTATTTTAACAGTTAAAATATAATCCTTGAAAATGGCTAACTACATAGAGAAAAGCGCTCGGATAAAAATAACATTCGGACAGTTTTTATATAATTTCTCATCTGAAAAGAAAGAAATTATTAGATCGAATGAGAAATTTTGTAAAAAACTAAATAAAAGCAACTTGTATGTCGTTTTCAATGGAATGTGCATATATAATATGTATATGTAATATATATAATGTAGTATATATATATATTGTTGTGGTAGGATCCACCTAATCTGCATAGGTGACTACCAACTATATAAATAATGGTTGGTACCGGAAGACGAGGGGGAGGAATCACGAGATCCAACTAGAGACTCTGATCGACTGCGACTAGTCAACACATTCTCCAGGAACGTCTTCCCAGAAATATACAGAAATACTATATGTACTTATTGTGTACACTTTCTTGTTATAATACATTATTGTTCTAAGTACATTTTGTGTTGCATTATTATTCCATGCAATAGGCAAGATTCAACAATGAGTCAAGACTCAACATATATATATATATATATATATATATATATATAACAGGTCATCCCATAAGTTCTGTCCGAATTTTGAATAAAGAAAGCAAGTGACCAAATGTTACATTTAATTACAGATTCAATCAACAATGTATTTTCCCTGATTATCTATGATTCCTTCCATCTATTAACAAGCTCACTAATTCCATTACTGTAAAAGTCTTTTGGCTTTGATTCGAAGAACTCACAAATGTCAGTTTTAACCTCTTCCTGTGTTACAAAAGCTGTTTCTTCCAAATGAATATGTAAGCTACGAAACAAATGGTAGTATGAAGGAGCAAGGTCGGGAGAATAAGGTGGATGAGGAATTTTCTCCCAACCAAGTTCTTCATCTTTTGTGGCATGATTCTTGCTGAGTGTGGTCGCGCATTGTCCTGATAAAACATCACCCGTTTTCGATTCACTAGAGCAGGTCTTTTTTCCTCAAAGCTTGGTTCAAACGCTCTAATTGCTGACAGTATATTTGAGCATTAATTGTTGCATTAAGTGGTAAGAATTCAAAGTGGATTATTCATTGGCAATCCCACCAGAGTGAAAGAAGAACATTTGCCCATGAAGTTCCCTTCTTGGCTGTGGCTGTGGTCTTTCCCCTTTACCAAGCCACTGTCTACGACGCTTAACATTCCGATAAAAGATCCATTTTTCGTCGCCAGTCACAAGTCTATCCAAAAAAGGCGAAACAAGTTGGCGAGAATGGGGGGAAAAGCAGATGTCAACTCGGGATTTCAGGTTGTTTTAAGACAATTCATGAGGCACCCATTTTCCAAGTTTAGGAACTTTTCCAAGTTGTTGAAGATGACGATGAACAGTTGTATGGTTTGAACTGAGAACCACTGCCAATTCCTCAACTGATAACGCAGGATTTTCTTCAAGGGCTGCTTCAAGAAGCTTTTCATCAAACTCATACTGGACGTCCGGTTCGATCTTCATCTTCAAGGGTGAAATCTCCACCTCTTAATTTTGCAAACCATCTTCTGCAAGTTCTTTCATTCACACATTCCTCTCCATAAACTGAGTGAATGTTTCTAGCCGCTTCGGCTGCTGAGATTCCTTTCTTGAACTCATAAAGCATTATGTGCCTCAAATGATTCTTGGGTACTTCCATGTTGGCAGGGTTTTAATCAAACAGAATTTAATTTTATTAATCTCTGAAATAATATTTGATCAGTTTAAATGCGTCTAAACATAAAAATAATGTTCAGCTCCATTAGACATTATAAAATACTCTTTAAATTTCGTTCATTTTAACAAAAAGTTAAAATTCGGACAGAACTTATGGGAGGACCTAATATATACACCTATGTATTACATGTCTCCGATGTATCTGTCTAAATTAAAATTGGAAACCTATATTGAAGAAACCTTTGCGCATTTACTTATATTTTCTATCTAAATGCAATAATATCTATTTTTTAGCATAATGGAATATTTAATATCCTATATATTCCCATCTTTTTATTGAGGTAGCAGTTCATTAATCCTTTGCAGTTGTATCTATAGACATGAAAGCAGATTTACATATAGCTGCCAAGATCCCCTATCTCCTTTCACTGGCGGCAACCTTTTTCTTATTTTCATTTTAGTTTTTAGCCTGAATTCAAATGGATTCTCTTCCGAGGGCGTTTCATTTCAATAACCTAAAATAAATCGTGTTTCCTTTAATAATAAAGAGAACCAGGCTCTTCTGTTTTTACCATATAAAAGGAAACAAATAACTATCAACTCTGAGTTTACCTCGTTATCTGCAAAAAAACAAATACAAAAGAAATGACATTTTCGGAAAGATTATTCATCCGAATCAAAACATCCCTTCTTTGAGTTTTTTAGTCGATAAATCTGGAAGAAAACGAAAACAGATTAACTTTCTTTCCGATTTGTTTTTCTTTTCATTTTATTAAAAACCAAGATTCTCTAAAATTTTAAATATCCTCCTCTATCGAACAAACACACACACGCACACACACACTCTCTCTCTCACACACACGCACACACACACACACACACATATATATATATATATATATATATATATATATATATATATATATATATATATATATATATATATATACAAATATATATGAATATATACATATATAAAAGTGGGTGATGAAAAGTTGTCGACTCTATCAAAAAAAAGGTATCACAAATCTGAAAATGAGTAAGGCTCCAGGCACATATTGAAGGAAGAGGGTTTACAAATTTTGACATTCACAGGAACCTGCGAAAGAGTGTATATCCTACCTAATAAGCTCATGTAAGCGGATGGCACTACAGGAATTGGGAATTAATTTAAAAGCAGAAACTTTACTAAGTGGTACAAATGGTCCTGGACTGATACACCACATAGCAGAAAAAATATTGTTTTTTTTAGAATCAAACATATATATATATATATATATATATATATATATATATATATATATATATATATATATATATATATATATATATATATATATATATATATATATATTGTTGTGTCTTAAATAGGAAAGGTTGACACACATATAAAAAGTAAGTTGCAGATTATTCCGGAGAATAATATGGTTTACGGTTGAGAACAAAGACTAATATATGTTATATATACTTAATTGTTAACTCCGCCCCTCAGTCTTCAACCAGTTCATCTTTTGGAGGTGTTCATATATATATATATATATATATATATACTGCGACAAAAATAGCTCCACATAAGGCTAAGATATTTCTTCGATGAAGACATCATTATCCCTTACTTAATTTCATTAATACCACACTGTTGAAATTTTCTTACATACATTACATACATATATATATATATATATATATATATATGCTCCTACAATTATATATATTAATTTATTTATTATGTATTTTTATTCAAAAACTTTATGCTATAGAAAAAACGTTTGAAATAAAAATAATAAAATAAAATAAAATTCATTAAATCTAGATACCTTTATAAGATCGCTAAAAGAATGCATAGCATGAATAAAAATCGTCTTTAAACCTGATGTAAATGTTTTTTTGTCTAAATCTTTATCTCATTATTAAGAGGAAAGATCAAAGTATTTGGTGGGTATTATTTATATTTTTAATCGTTCCTAGCATGTCCAAAATTTTCGTAAAATATATTGTTTTTTGAGTCATTGAAATTGACAAATAATCAACCATTTTTTTCTTTTTTAAAAGAAAATTAGAATGTTTATTTAAAATAAGCATTACTTACTTTCTGCTCAGAAAAGATGTAATTTAAAAATAATACATAAGCATGTCATAACATTTGGTGTCTCTTTGATGGCTTACGTGAAGAATTTTTATCGTACAGAAGGACAGAAGTGATATAATTATTTACATTTAAGTGAACCAACTTATTTACCTCGTTATTTTTAAGGAAAACTTTCAGCGCTTTAATTTTTTGTACTTTGCTTTCACCTTTACCTTTTCGATTCTTTATGGAAAATATATTGTAAAAAAGTTAGATTAAGACTGTTGAGAGTGAGATTAACTAAGAAAAGTATCTGCTTAATTGATAGGCGCCTTTCCTATGAAATTTTATCAGAAGTGTACATAAAATACTATAATTTTATACACATTTATTACATTTTACTGTCTTATTTGTATTTCTATTCATCTTATTAATTATGATATTTCATTTATGGGAAAATGTCATAACTGAGATAATATAAAAATAAGATCGTATAAATGCCATATGACGATTCTAATACTTATAGGTACCCTTCTCAATTAAAATTGAAAAATCAAATTAATTTCTCCTCACGTGTTTCGCAAAAATAAACACCCTAACACCGGAGAACAACGCTTACGTGACTTTTTATTGCATTCTAGCTGTTCTTCCGTACATATGAATTACCGCCGTTTTATGGACACTAAAGCCATCTGGAATTACTTTTTTTATACCGTTCGGCTCTTCTTATTGTAATAAGCTATACATCTTATGCTAAAAGATAGTTTAATAACACCATTGACTAAACTGAATGCGGTTTTCACTAATATTTAACAACTTTAATGTAGAAATAATAAAATAATTTAAGAAATAACAGATAATTGTTTTAAAAATTCATTTTTCATCGAAAAAGATTTTTGCTTTCAGACAATATTATCCATATTCATAAATACAATTAAAAGGAACTAAAAGTATTTGAAATTAAATAATATCTTTGTTTTATTGAGATTTGTATGTTACAATTCAGAGCCGATTTTAAGGTAGGGTATGTTCAATTAAAACAAAGTACATGATTTGCTTTCCTGAAAGCCTTGTGCTTTTAACTAATATAATCACTAAATTGAATGGTGTTGAATTTCTAGACTTTTCATAAAATTAGTTATGGGGGTAATAAATATAAAACAAATTTTTGGCATGACTTTAAAAATTAAAAAACATATTACTAATAATGTTCATCATTTGTGAATAGTTTCTGAAAGTTTCATTAATATCCGACTATTATTTTTATTTTTGCAAAATTTTCCAAATTAATGTATGTCATACAAAAAAAAAACGTGCTAAAATTTTATGTTATTTAGTAGTTCAGTTGATACAAAGAGAAACAAGGTATTTTTAATCAAATGTTAGAATATTCTAAAAAGAAGGAACAATTTTTTAAAGAATAATTTTAAAAAAGACATTGTTCTTTCCTCTTAATAATAACATAAACATTTAGACGGTAAAATTTTGTTTTCGCCAATTTTGGCGTCTTGTCATCATGCTATGATCGTTTTAACGATCTCATGAAGGTACCTAATTTAATCATATATATATCCATACATATATATGTATGTGTGTGTGTCCATAAAATAGAAATCCTTCTTATAGCAAATAATATACATCAAATTATTCAGTTTAACGTATATCAAGTTTTAGATAACCTCTGCTAACAAAGTGCTCAATACAAGACTAGAGCGATAATTTTTATTAAAAGATACTTATTACGTAATGGATGAATCAGGTTTCCTATTGGTTGAATCTCTCATCAAGAGCTGCGAGAATAATGATTAAATTTGAGCGATGGTTCCAGTCAGTATTTCAGTATAAAGAAACTGTGTTGGCATTTTCTAAGTAATGAAGCTTTTATTTATACGTTTATTATTATCATTATTATTATTATTATTTTTATTTTTATTTCCTTTGATATCTGGCGTTTACACATTTCTTTCCGGGTCCCGCCCATGGACCTAAGGTTAGAAATGGCATCATGACAATTTCCACTGCAAAAAAATAAAAAATAATTACATAGATAAAGCCCTTCGTAAAGTGTGGGCTGTACTTGTCAGAACAATTTTTTGTATCTCTTTGAGGCATGGACTTCCTGGGATCCCTTCAATCAGCCTACTGGAATCTTTTCCAATCAGTCCAAGGGCTCCAACTACAACAGGAATTGTTGATGTTCCCATGTGCCACATTTTTGAGATTTCGATTTCAACGTCCTTGTATTTTGACAGTTTTTCGAATATCTTCAAAGACACATTGCAGTCTGCAGGGACTGCCATATCAATAAGGAGGCACTTATTTTATTTGTGGTCTTTAATAACAATATCTGGGCGGTTGGCTTTGATTGTTCTGTCAGTGTGTATTGTGTAGTCCCATAGAATTGTAACAGGTCCTTTCTCCGTAACCGGGTCAGGGTGGTGTTCGTACCAATTTCTTCCAGTTTCCTTCCCATAGGAGTTGCAAATTTTCCAGTGCAGATATTGGCCCACTCTGTCATGCCGGGTTTTATATTCAGTGGATGCCAATATCGTGCAACCTGATATAAGATGATCAATGGTTTCTGGATATTTGTCACAGAATCTGCATCTTGGGCTAACACAGTATTTTAGTATATGTGCTTGATAATTCCTAGTTAACAAGCATTGGTCTTGTGCAGCAATTATAAAACCCTCAGTTTCACCTTTCAACCCTGCACTACGTAGCCACTGATGGGTGCGGTTTTTGTCTACGTCTGCTTGTTTGGTACGGGCAGAGTATTGGCCATGGAGCGGTTTATTTTGCCATTGTTTCTTTATCTGGTCGGTCGCATTTCTCTTTGCATTCTTTTTAAAGTTTTTTGCAGCTTCAGCCGGTGTACAGTGATGTATTTGAATTGCTGTGCCCATTTGAAGCTCTTTTTTGAATTTTTCGGCTTCCTTTACTACAGAGTAGAGACACTTACTACTTTCATGTTCCTTGACACATACCCTCATCCAGTCTTCTGTATTTTCCAAGTATCTTTGGAGGCCAATTGTTGTACTTTTGTAGGATAGTTCTAGTTGAACTAGTCCTCTGCCTCCTTCGGATCTGGGCACATCCAGGCGATCAATATCAGCTTTGGGATGATGCATGCGGTAGCAAGTGAGGAGCTTTCTCGTTTTGGCGTCCATTCGCTTAATTTCAGCTATGGTCCAGTTAAGTACATTAAAGCTGTATTGCACCACAGGAACAGCTAAGGTGTTTATAGCTGATATTCGGTTTTTTGAGTTTAGCTCGGTATTTAGTACCAGGCGTACACGCCTGTAGTACTCCTTTCTTACCTTCTCTTTCATTTGGGAGTGTTGTATGCCATCTCCCTCACTAATTCCTAGGTACTTATAAGCTTCATCATGCTCCAATTCTCTAATCTTCGTGGCAAAATCTAAATCTATTAAGGGTGCTTCTAAAATTCTACCTTTCTTAAATGTTACTTTAGCACATTTATCTAATCCGAAGCTCATGCATATGTCGTCACTAAAGTATTTTACAATATTAAGTAGGCCCTTCAACTCATTGTCGTCTTTGGCAAAGAGTTTGAGATCATCCATGTATAGTAGGTGATTGAATATGTTGTTATTTATTTTGTAGCCATAGCTACTGTTGTTCAGTTCATGCGTAAGAGGGAGTAAGGACAAACAAAACAGAAGTGGAGACAAAGAGTCTCCTTGAAAGATTCCACGTCGGATATTTAGTCGGTTGGATATGGCAGTGCCCCTGGTGTGACTAAGGTATAGTTTGGTGTTCCACATTCCCATGCTGTGCTTAAGGAAATTTAATACCACAGGGGAGACTTTGTACATTTCCAAAGTCTTAAGGATCCAAGAATGTGGAACACTGTCAAAAGCTTTACGATAATCAATCCACGCTGCACTGAGATTTCTACGTCTGCTCCTGCAATTTTCCAGAACATTTTATTTATTAGTAATTGGTCTTTGCAGCCATATGAACCCCTCCTGCATCCCTTCTGTTCCAGTGGAAGAATGCTGTTTGCTTCTAAAAAGGAGTAAGCACGGTTCGTCATGACAGACGTGATCAACTTATACGTTGTGGAGAGACATGTTATCGGTCGATAATTTTTCGGGTCATCTGTTTCATTTGTTTTTGGTATGAGGTATGTAATACCTTCAGTAATCCATTCCGGGATTTTATTGGGATTATTTACAAGCGTTGATAATGTTTCCGCAAGTATTTTGTGGATAGACGAGAGATGATAAAGCCAGAAATTGGGAACCTTGTCATTTCCTGGGGATTTCCATTTTTGCGATTTCGTTAGAGCTTGCCTAACATCATCTGTGGATATATTTTCCCATTCTTGCAGAGGTGTATCCAACATTCGTTCTTCTTCACGCCGGATCCATTCAGCTTTTGGGTTATATTCCTTCGGGCTGCTCCAAATATTTTCCCAAAATGTCTGTACAGTATCAATCGATGGTGGCCTTTCGACATGTATAGGTTTTTTTCCAATTTCCCTGTAAAATTTCTTAAGGTCCGTTTGGAATATTTTATTTTGGCGATAGAACCAACAACGTTTTTCGTATCGCCTTGTTCTCTGTGCTTTTAGCTGAAGTTTCTGCTTCAGCATTTCCGTGGTTGGTGGAATGTCAAGTAGTGATTTAATTTTGTGTTTCCTCTTGATCTTTTTGCACTTGCGCGTGGAAATATTAGGGTTTCTGGTGAGCTCATCTAATATAGAAAGCTCACATCTGATTTGTTTTATTTCTCGTAACAATTTTGCTTTCCAAGTTGGTTCTCTACGTCTGTTAAATTTATTTATTGTCTTGATCCCAAGCTTCAGAGTCGCTGCTAAAGCTGTTGCGTATATTACGTTGTTAACTTCTGTGACGTTTCCCGGTGGTTTATCTGTTAACAGTGTTTCCAGAGCAGCGTTGTATATTTTCACAATATGCTTGTTGGAATTCGTCATATGGATTTTGGGTAGCTGGTCTCTTTCTGACAACTGTATGAAAGTTACTTTGCTGAGTACTTGGATTACGTAGTTTTTCGCTTCGGTGATTTCCGCTTTGTGGTTTTCAAGGAATTCTAACATAATGTACCTGGAGTCATCTTCAGAAACATTGTCTGGAGAACTGCAGGTTGTGTTTAAGATAGACTCTTTGATTTTATTTCCTGGTAGGTTATTTCGTATTTCATTTGTTTTAGTTTTTACCTCATCCTCTGTCACACTACTTATATCTACATTCATCTCATTACATTTTGAGTGATGGATCATAGTATTTTGTCTTATATCTAATTTTATCCTATCTATTTCTGTCTTTGAAAGTCTGTTGTTTCGCATAATGTCCCTACGGACATTAGAAAGCATGTTTGGATTGAGGTTAGGTCTTATATCATTTCCCACCATACTTCTCCATATTTGGTATGTTTGATTGGTGGTGTTCTTTGCTGGGGTTTCGAGAGCAGTGAAGAAAGATGTCATGACTTGTCGATACTCTTCGCGGGTCCATTTAGTTCATTTTCTTTTTATTAGTCGATTTGGTATTGAGTCACTTGGTCCAAGGTTGGCAATAATCCGGTTTTGGTGACCTAGTGTCTCTTCATTCGTGGAGGAGTTTGTTCCAGTAACAGATTTTTCGTCCTCAGACTGGTTCCTCTCTGAGAGACGCGGCCCTTGTTGACCCGGGAGACGACCGATCCGGTATGAAATTTCATTCGTATTTGTTAAAATTGTTAGAGATTTGCGTTTTAAATTTGACCGCCAAGGGGATTTTTTTTTTTTTTTTTTTTTTTTGCTGGATGTCGGAGTAAACAGTTCGAAATTAAATGTGTCGATATAATGCTATATATATATCTTTTAAATACTATTAATAAAATAAAATAAAGAAATATAAGATTATTAGAATAATTATTGTTATAAATGTTGTTCTTATATATGTACCTCTGTGTGTGTATATATATATATTTAAATTATCATAAGTATAAAATAAAATTTTATTAATATTATTATTATTACTATTGTTGCTGTTATTATTCTTGTCGCTTAAAAAATTTAACGATAAAAATAAACAAATTGACTAGAAGTAAAAACGAAACAAAATAACGTTATAACTGGAACGCATTTACAATAAAATTGAAATTACGTTACTTAGCAAATAAAAAAATAGGAAAATGTAAGGTATTAAAATTCATACTAAAGGTTATATAAGAAACTTTCAATATAGCTAATAATAATAATAGATTTTTAAAAAAAGAATCGGCGGTAATGAGCTACTAGTCAAAGATAAAAAAAAAAAAAAATGCATTCCACTAATTCCGAAAATTTAGTCCACTTTCGTAAAAACAACAGCAGATAAATGTTACTCTTAGATATAAATAAATTAAAATTATTCATACTACTATATAATTAACAAATAAATAAATAAAATACATTAAATATTCTTATAACTCTTTGCGAGGAATTTCACTTGCGAAACAACGATTGTTTTTTTTTAAAGAAAAAGTTAGAAAGAGGAAAAAAAAAAAAAAATTATTATTATTATTATTATTATTATTACATGTTTTTGCGAGTGACCGAGTATGTTCGGGTGAGTGGGCCTCTAGGTACAACCACACATTTAAAATAAAAATGTTGCATTTTAAAATATTGTAAATTGTAGCGTACAAGTCGACCTCAAGATTCTCCATTCTTAGTTAGTCTTATACTTACCATATACGTCGATCCACATACACACTGTAGGATAGGATTGACGTAAAACTCGCTCTCTCTCGTTCCACACATACATCGCTGTGCTAGCTTAAAATCTTATTTGAGTAGAGCTTAAAAAAATGAAAATAAAGGAAGGAAATATAAAAATTGAAAACTTTTTAGCATTTAATAGGGAAAATTTGAATGCTGAAAAAGTATTTAAAGCCAGAAAATACTTTTAGATTGTAAGAATATGGTTTTGAGATAATTATTATTCAGTGTTACAAGTTTTACTAATTAACCCATAGCTAATTTATGGAATGTATTCTCAAAGGAATATTTTCCTGGCGATAGACTACATCCGGTAGCAAGGCCTCTGATCGGGAGAGTGGAAGTTTTTAGGAACGTGGAACTATCTCTTAATTTTGTTGTTCCAAGATCTACCACGACCAGTGTGATAGCATGAAAGTATAAAAATATAACTAAAAGAAAAATTATAGTACAAATACCAGAAAGACCTTTGTATATAAAAACGATACATATTACCAACGATATATATTTATAGCAAAATTACCAACAATACATTTTTAAAGCAAAGTTACCAACAATATATTTGACCGCAACATGACCAACAATACATTTTATCTGTAGTTGAAGCCATAAAACTAGGTTCAAGTTATTTAGATTTTGGTATTAAATAACGCATAGTGGTTGATGCGTTCTTAAACAATCAATCCAACTGAACCAAACCAAACAAACCTTCCCTGATCCCAACGTTCTAGATCTCTTCCAATTTGGTTTCAAGCGTTATCTATCCTATCTATCCTTATAATATGCACTTACTTCCTGTAATTACGACTTTAAATCATTCAGTAAATTTCCAGATTGAGTGGCTCTTGGGTTTTGCGCTGAATGAACATTTAGTAAAATTATGTATTTTTGATATTCTGGCAATGTGAATTTATCTTTGATGTTGGTACATTTACAGCGGACACACAGCCCTTGAAGCAGCCATAATTCTTGGGGCACTATTTTTTGTTTCGATGACATTTGTAACAACGTAAAGGAACATTGTATCAATATCAAAAATATCAATCAATATATTCTGTTGCGGCATCTTCTGAAGAAATCAATTCTTTTTATACAGAATATTTTTGAAATCATCCCTACAGATTAGAATTAACTAATTCATCTTGAGATAAATAAAATATACATATTGATTGAACTATTATTGTCATAACTAAGAAAATAACACTTTTTTCCAAAGGCTTTATCATCATCAAAAGTGTTTCGACTGCAAATCAATGTTAATTCTCATCGTCAGCAATTTCGTAAAGCATTTTCATCAGTCCTCTCCAAACAGCCATATCTTGTGCTAACTCACTAAAGTTCTTCAGGTCTTCCAATTTCTTTCAGTATTTTAAGGAGAATCATGCAATTTTATTCCTAGTTCTTTTAATGTCGTTGTTCAGTGTGAATATTATGGTTGTTCACGGTTTTCTGCAAATGTCTGCTGCCCTTCTCTTCTTGAAATAAAAAAAATCTTTATGTGAAGGAGAATACACATCCAATCGCAGCAATTGTTAAAATAATTTCCATCATATTTGAAGAATGAAAAGTGATATCAGCTATGTTTGGCATATTTTGTAATAAACTGAAGAAGATAGGGGAGACTTTTGCCAATTGTTGGAATTAAAGAAGATATAGGTATAACTTTTGCCAGTTCTTGGAACTGAATATGAAATGGGCGTATCTTTTGCAAATTGTTGGAATTGAAAATGATATGGGGGTATCTTTTGCTAATTGTTGGAATTGAATATTATAAGGGCGTGTCTTTTGCCAATTCTCAGAATTGAATATGAAATGGGCGTATCTTTTGCCAGTTGTTGGAATCGAAGATGACATGGGCGTATTTTTGCAAATTGTTGCAATTGAAGATGATATAGGCGTATTTTGCAAATTGTTGGAACTGAATATAATAGGTGGTATCATTTGTCAATTGTTGGAATCGTCTCGGAAATGTTAATAAAAAGGCCGAGTTCCAATTCCCGTTACTTACGTGCAAATACCCTTGCGAAAGATATGGATCCACCTCTTCTCCCCCAGATATAGGTTAATTATTAAAACTTGTCTCACTAAATCATTATTATTTCCAAAAAAGTAAAAAAAAAAAAATTCTAAGAATATTTTCTAGCTTTAAATAACCTGCAAAAGGTTGATAAACCGTAGAAAACGAATCAAATATTTATTTTCGACACTGTATTGTTAGAGCTAAATTAATTAGAGTAGTAGTATCTAACCGAATAAAATACGATGCATACGTCTTGACAGAATTAATTTTAAAAGATGATATGAGTCTTATATGAAAATGGGAAGCTTGCGGCTAGTTAATCTTATGTTGTCCACTATTCTAGGTTATATTGTTAACATAGACGGTCACTGGTACGATTCTATAATAATATTGCAGCAACTCCTTACTTAACGACATTCTCCCCTTCCAACAACCTGGTCGTTAAACGAGCTGCTCGCTAGGTGAAAAGGTGTATCTGACTGCGGACTATATAATTCACGCATACGACTCGTGTGACGAGTATGTAGCAACAAGTTTTAGATAGGTTTACTGCTATTTTTGCATTCTTTGCTATTTTTTCACACTTTGCTACTTTTGCACCAATTTCTAGTTATGACACCTTTGCTAACTTTGCACCATTTGCGACTTTTGCCCCCATTTAATCGTTTTAGAGAACCTTATTAGTCTTCCATTATCGTAGCTTATGATAACTTCCAGGAGAGTTAATCATTGCGCCTTTTCCTGACTTAACGTTTTTCGCTGACACAAAGAGGGAAGATTATATTGAATCAATTGTTAGTTATTCTGTTAGACGGGTCGGGTCACTGTGACGTGCTGGACAATTTTTCTTCCCAGAATTTATCTGGCTCATCTATAACGGTAATATTGGTTCATGCAGTGAATATTGCTTTCAAATCTGGTGATTCTGTCATGTATTTAGAGAATCATGATAAAATCCAAAGAATATGAAGCGGCATCTCCGTTTCAGTCACTTTCCCGCCGACATAATATGGCTTCCCTGTGCCTTTTCTGTAAATACTTTCATGTTAAATGTCCTGATGAATTTCCCTCTATTCTTCTCCCCTCACAGACAAATTATTATACATAAGGAGACTATTTATGGCTTCATAGAATTTTGAAGTATTAACGCGGTTGTAGTAATAATGGTAATTAAGTATGTCTTGTTTTGGTGTAAGGAATACTGTGGTATATTTGGGTCAGTAATTGTGGCTAGCTAACTGTAATTATAAGACGGAAGAAAACCAACTTTCCTATCATCATTTTTTGATCTTGTGCCACTTTTTTGTATTTTACGCAAAATATATATCACTTTCATCTATGGTACCTAGATTTTATGAATTTAAGCGCAATACTAGTTTTGCAGGAAGGTGTCTTCATTTCACAGTTGAGTTAGCTAGATGTAACGCTAAGTTCTATGCTAAAAGTTTCTTCTGTTGCTTATGGACATCTCTTATGACCTCTTCTCTTCCGGTAAACTTTGATCTTCAAGAATTTAAATGCAATGACAATCGTTATGTTTTCTCTTCTTAAATCCTGTTCTTTTAATGTTCTCTCTGCTTAATAATGTTTTTTTTTCTTCTCTCCTTTTTCTTCACATTCAGTAATCCCCTGCTTCTCAGTTCATTTATGCCGTTTGTGTGCGATAAAACGACTTTAAACGAGATCCTAACATTTCTAATTTATACCTCAATCTAGTACACTGAACAATAAACGTAATATACCAATTCGAAAATCAACTCTATATTGTGTACACCGATTTGCATACAGTAAAAGTATTCTTTTTATTCATTCTCGACTGTATTTGTTAATTTTTTATTCATTTTGAATCTTCTTGAAGTAAGAGAAAACCATCCCGGACAAAGTTTTCATACAATGTACATTACTGACCCGTTTGCTTTATTTATTTTATTTTATTATATTTTACGAGATTTTATAAATGGTTCTAAGTCTTTGTTTTAGTCCAAAATTTTATTGAAATGGAATTTTATAGCTGGTCGTTAAAATCGTCAGTTGTTAACTGAGGAGTGAATTTATTTACATAAACGACATTATTCTTATTATCTACATCGCCTTCTTCTTCTTCTTCTTCTTCTTCTTCTTCTTCTTCTTCTTCGTATTCTAATTATTATTATGTTTATTATTATATCATAATGCTTATCCCTCTCTTCATTCGTTCGTACGGCCGTTACACCTTGCCAATACTTTATAAATAATGGACTATTCCGTATTGATCACGAGGAAGTGGGGGTAAAATCACACTACTTGGTGTAAGAAAGAAAGAAAGAAAGAAAGAAAGAAAGAAAGAAAGAAAGAAAGAAAGAAAGAAAGAAAGAAAGAAAGAAAGAAAGAAAGAAAGAAAGAAAGAAAGAAAGAAAGAAAGAAAGAAAGAAAACAAAGAAAAACGTATTTAACATCTCTTGCCGGACACATGGCTCAGTGGATATAAGCGTTAGCTGAAGTAATCCAGTGAATTGACACAGAGAGTTGTGAGTTCAATACCTGGATATAGCAGTGGTGAACAATAACTTGGAGAGTTGAGTTAAAGCGAAAAACTGATACTGAGGTAGCCGGAAAACGCATGGCACATGGAGAACGAACCATCTATACCGGTGGACGATATAAAGGGTTCGGATCGAAATTCTCGTCACCTGAAAAAGGCCGGAGCGTACAATGACCGAAACGTCGTGAATAAGGCAACCAAGATGAGGACAACAGACCGAACAATGTAAATAGAATAAACAATTACAATACCTTCTCTCAGATAATAAAGACAGAAACAAAAACATGTTTACGAAAAAAATGTGTGTGTTACGTTGTTTAGATTTTCTATAGTAAAACATGTTGGTTGGTGCTGCAACTAACACACCAAATACCATAACGCAACTGATATAGGGCCAACAGTTTACATGACGTCAGGTTATTGGGGTATATAGTACGATTTTCTTCCGCATACTACCAATATATTTTAAGAAGAGTAATTCATAATTTTCATCTAAAATATTTTACCTATAAAACAAACTGTCCTTTCATTTCTTTTTCTTTTTTTTTAAACTCATCCCGAATTATTTTTGTCGATGAATATTCTTCTATGTGTCGTGTTCCTTCAGGACGTTGTCGCTCATGGCTCTCTACAATTTCCCTTCCTTTGAAGCTCATAATAAATTTTGTCTTTTGGCTATCTCTCGTAAATCTTGCTCCGCCAGCCATTTACTTAAGCTCGCTAAATAGGTTATATATTGTTTTCCGCTGTCACTTTTGCAGTAAATCTGTTTTGCCAGTATCGAAAGTTCTAAAGCATTGTTCCTCATTATCTGACACTGACATTTCAACTGTATCTTCTTCCTGCTAAATATAAATGTGCTTCTTGTTTGCATTTTCTCTAAAAACATTGTTGTTGCTCACATTTTATGTCCATAGTATTCTCAGTATCCTTCCGTAAAGTTACACTTCATTTGTGAGCAGATTATCCAGCATTTACTGCCATGTAAAAGGACTGATATTATATTACAGTTCAATACTCTTTTCTTTGTTTCTAACGATTTTTTTTTCCATTTCTTAATATTTTGCTTAACATTTGGAAGGCATTTTTCGCTATCCCAATGCGTCTTCGGATTTCAGTGTTGCATTTATCGTTCTCTGTTAAAACACTTCCCAGTTATTTAAATTGCTGTATTTGTTTGATTCGGGTTAAACCAAAACACAAATAAATCATAAAGTACTGTGTAATTGCTTAAGTTTGGTTTGATTGATTTGTTTGTTTAACGACATATCAACTTCTTATGGGTCATTTAATGCTGAAATTTAATTTTTCGGTAGCTTTGAAGTAATCTATGTTATTCCGCTTTCACAATTGAGTACATGGTAGTTGATACTCAGCTTTCGTGCATATACATAATTGATTGGACATGGTTACTAGAGGCGGTGATAGGTGTGTTTTTAGTTTTGTAGTTTTGTTGAAGTTATATTTCAGAATACAGTTTGAATTAAGACATTTTAGGACATTATATGAATTAATGACAGGAAAGGCTTCTTTCATGTTGGTTATTTGGCTGGTTTATTTTATTTAGCAGCATATCCACCTCTATGGGTCTTTGAATGCTGAAATTTAATTTTTTGGTAGCTTTGAAATAATAAATATGATATATGTTATTCTGCTTTCACAACTGTGTACATGGTAGATGATACTCAGCTTTTGTGGATACACATGTTTGTGTGGATATGGTTAGTAGATGTGGGGATATGTATGTTTTATGTTATAGTTATGTTGAAATTATATTTTGTAATACAGTTTGATTTCTTTAAGAATATGGAAGTTATTATACGGATTAAGGTTATGAAAAATTCCATGATATTTGGTTGTTTTTGGTTGGTTAGTTTTATTTGTTTCGTTTTTATTATTAAATGCCGAAATCAAAATATTTTGAAAAAAAATCTTTTATTGTTTTAACTAAATATATACTTTAAATAGGTATTGTTGATGATTTAATTATAAATATGTATTATTGATATGTTTTATATACAAAGTATATTTAATACTTTCATAATGTTTTATTTTTTATTTGGGGTATTCCCTATTTGGCCACAAGTGAGACCCTAACAGGTGCTACCACCTCGGGTCGGGGGCATCTTGGAAGAACAGCAATTAAGAGGTGATACCATGTTCCTCAAATCCTTCAGTTTCCCAATCAGAGAACTTGCTGCCAGGTGTATTTTATTGTCATACCCAGTATTAAATAATAATAATAATAATTTAATGACTTCAACTAAATATATTTGAACGCAATTGTATGACTTCAACCACAATTAAAAATCTATTGCTTGTCATTTTGCTATAACGTGTATCGTTGGTAATGTTTATTTTATATATAAAGATGTATTGCTGGCATTTTTTACCGTAAAAATATATTTTTATACTTTAATAGTGCTTTATTTTTGTTTGGGATTTCACTATTTGACCATAGGCGCTACCCTAACAGGTTCTCCCACCCGGGGTCTGTCCTAAGAACAATTAAAGCGGGGTTCCACGCTGCTCAAAACGTCCAGTATCCCGATCAGAAGCCTTGCTGTCGGATGTAGTTTATCGTCTTTACACAGAACTAAGTTTAGTAAACGCTTGACGAGAACCGTTACGAACTCCCTGACCCACCTCAGTGCGTAATGCTGTCGCATGACTTTTGACACGTCAGAATTTAATTCATTAATTCGAACATAATGTCTTTAATTGATGAATAAATCAGTAATCTTTTCAGAATCTAAAATGCACTGCGATTTATTAGCTAGGGACACCTCTAAATCACCTCTTGGTTCAGGGTCGGGATCTTAAGCACACTCCGCTAATGTGTAGTTCTCGGTGGGTGCTGGTCAACTGCCCGACTCACTTTCATCTTTGCGCTCTCTACACACACCGCCTGCCGTTACCAGTAATTGAATACACGGGAGAGGCTTTCGGATCTGGCTGGCTCTTTCTACCGTAGATCGGTGGTTAGTGATCTGAGTTCTTATACCAAGTTTTTTAGATCAATGACTTCAATCCTCATCAAGGATCAAAACGCATCCCTTCCTACGCTATGCCTACTGTATGAGCATAATTCTGTTGAGTTTCCTTCAATTTTTTTTTTTAATTAAGTCAATTTAAAATCACGGGACTTTCTGCGACAATGGAAATGAAGACTTAAGCTCGTATACATTGTCATCTTGTCTTTTATACGCATCGCTTTAATCCGTTAGAGTACAAAAAAATTAGTGATAATTATTTCATATAGGCTGGAGATATGGCACAAATCGTTTTGCGCATTGTGTTATCATGTACTGAATACGATTAGCTCATTTAAAAAAATGATTTCTAGTAGAAAGCTTCGCACAGCTAAGTCTGGGAAAGACCCGAGCTAGTATTTGATATTTATTTGAATCAAAGTCTTGTTCATGGCATGTCATGATATTGTCTTTCGAAGTAAGTTCAGAGTTGTTTCAGTTACTGATTTCCTGTAACTCCGTAAAACTTATGCTATGATATTGGAAGCGCAGAAACCGTAAAAAAAAAACAACATAAATCGATCAAAATTATAGCACTTATACGTCACAAATATTTTAACGTCTAGCTATTTTACAGTATGAAGTGCTGGTAGTGTGATGGATATTATCACGAAAACTGGTATCGGCTAGCCGACTTCAAATTCCGGGCTAGTCTGTTACGTTCTCTTTGGCATTAATGCCCCTGGAAACAGCATGGAAGCGTTTCTTCTTTCTCGTCAGCTATGAGTTAAATAGAACGTTAGACTCTTGCACTTTGTTGACATTCAGTCTAGGTGAAGAACAACTAATATTTAAAAAAAGAACGTCATCTTGAGAAGAGAATAGGAAGCCATTTCACCATTTATACCAAGAATGTATTGCAATTCAGAGATGATAAAGACAAAGAAATCTGTGTAAAGTGATAATCGCTTATGTACAACGGAACATTACATTAAATAAATACTGTACATAACGAGGCAATATAAAATGTAACGAGGCAGAAAGAGGCTGTAGCAGAAACATTAGAAATGGGTCCTTGGTCATCAAGAAAACCATGGTTGTTTAAACCACGACTGCTTATCACATAAACATACAATTACCGAAGTTAAGCAACGTCGAGACTGGTAAGTACCTAGATGAGGAATATATCAGGTGCTGTAAGCTTGAATTTGCAGGTTGTGCAACGAAATAACAATTCGATAATTGTAGGTTGGAGAGCCGGGTTCGATTTCCATTCGGGTTCGTCATATTTATTGACGCAAATAATCTTAGAAAAGTTATCAATCCACCTATCTTCCCTATGGATTAATTAGTAGTACTTGTATCAGTAAATCATTATTATCTCCCCCTCCCCCCACAAAAATCTTACAATCTAAAAATATATATTCTGTCTCTAAATAAGTTGCAAAAGATTTATAAGGCGTATAACATATGGCATGATACTAGAAACAGAATAAACCGTAAATAAAATAAATAAATCAAAATAAATGAATACACGTCACAAATTCATACAATCTAAAAATATTTTCTGGCTTATATAAGTTGTAAAAGGTTGATAAGCCGTAAAAAAACAAATCAAATGTCACGAGGAAGGATAGAATGAGTAAAAGCGATAAGTGATAGCCGAATATCACATGTAAGTTTTATATAAAATAATTTGTTTTTGATTTTGAGAAACGAGGTTCCTCATCCTTATTTTAAAATTGTTTATGTCGACGAAAAAATGCCTTTGTTGATCTTTTTCTCGGGATGAGTCTAAGAGATTTGAATTATTAAAGAAAAAAAATAAACATTTCCGGGTGTATCGATATTATTTTTTCACCGTCTGTGTGTTAAGACGAACTTAAAATAGGATTAATGAAATGGTAGTCGATCGAAAAATATAGAGCATTTCTTTTTTGCTTCAAGTTTTTTTGTCGCTAGCCGATATTTCTTTATAAGATTTTTTCAAAATATTTACTCTTCAAGAGATTGCTTATGGAGACATTATATATATATATATATATATATATATATATATATATATATATATATATATATATATATATGAATGGAAAGAGAAAAGCATAGATATATAGAAATATATGCATATATATATTTCTATTTATTTTAGGTGTATGCGAGCGTGTGTGTGCGCGTGTGTTTGTTATCTCTCCAGTGTCTGATCGCTTTTCTTTCCATTTTTTTTCTAGCAACAATTACATGAGATGGGGACATCCTGAGGAGTTATGCGTTCCCGAATTAAACTTTGTAAAACTGACCTTTTTATAGCGAAGTGTGTCGCAGTCGTTTCAATCAGAAAGAGAAATAAAATCCATCATAGACCAAAGGGCAACGATTTTTTAAATAAAAAAAAAAAATGTTACCAGAATAATTTATTTTAAAAGGATGGTGTCTCCGTTGCATGCATTTGTTTATGCTTCAAGAAACATGGGCACATACACAAAAATACATATTCTTCCATTTATTTTTCAAAAAAGAACATATATGTCTCACACACACACACACACACACACACACACACACACACACGCATATATATATATATATATATATATATATATATATATATATATTCGTGAGGCATATTTACATTGGGTGTCCAATGCTGTTCCCGCAAAATCCAAGATTGCTGGAGTTGAGACTTTCCTGATGCAATCATGAATTCGATAGTCTAGTCATGTTGCAAGGATGGGTAAGGACAGAATAAATAAGCTCCTCGTGTACAACCAGCTTGACAGTGGACAAAGGGCCGTTTGACGTCAGTGGCTCACGTATAAAGACAAGCCTAAGGGTAACCACTGAGCTGTGGCTCATACTAACTTTGAGTGACTTACACTGGATGGAAATAACTCCAGATATTTTTGCCAGAGTGGTATCAGAAATTTTGAAATCTGTATTAAGGGGCTAAGAGTTCAAGGACAATGGTATAAAACGTTATCAAATACACCTGTTGCTATGTCACGAGATACTCGGTGTTGCGCAATATGCGTATTGTATGCAGGCCCCTAGCGTGACTGAAGTTTCACATAAGACATAAAGCTAAAGACTGAATGGGGTTATCGAGTCCTTTTACGTGAAAATCGACGGAAAGTTTCAATATATATAATCATATATATATATATATATATATATATATATATATATATATATATATATATATATATATATATATATTAAATAAAGACAGACCACTTTAAGGTTCCATATAATAAATTATTTCACCACAGCCCTTTTAAAGGATAGCGGATCATCAGATTTATTTCCAAAAATTTGGAAATAAATCTGATGATCCACTGTCCTTTAAAAGGGCTGTGGTGAAATAATTTATTATATGGAACCTTAAAGTGGTCTGTTTTTATTTAAATTATCAGCTCTGATTTACATTGAGCTCTCTGGATTTTATCCCCCTGGGTCTACCCATACTGATTACCTAGTTTTTCGTAAACTATATATATATATATATATATATATATATATATATATATATATATATATATATATGATGGTGGATATTTGAGTAGACATCCATTTCTTTATTAAACAGTTTATTTCATCTACCAACCAGAATATTCGAGAAACAAAAATAGCAACGTGTTCTCCGACAGAATTCGAATCTGCTTCCTCCTTGGCTTCAGAAATCTTCGTTGGATCTCACCTTCTTTAGACAGTCCCGGCCACGAAAGATGTCGTAAATCGAGTCAAGATGAATAGAGCCTTATAAAAGCAAATCTTTCTTAGGCTCAGACGTGGGTTTCTCCTACCAAGTGGGACGCATGTTCGAATACCGTTGGAAAGCACACATTTTTCTCAAATAAAAGTTCTGGAATAGTCAAGCCGGTAGGCGAAAATAAATAAATAAACAGAGAGTCAATTGAAATCCAATCCACTAAAAATAAAATCTATCGGATTAAAAATAAAAATCCATCACTTCTTTACGGATTGCTTTGTCTATGTTAGGATATGAAACTGAGCTGATACGGATGGTTCGAGATTCTGTGAAGAATTTACGTTTATAAGGTACTGTCATCGACGTACTTCGTTGACGAAACGGTTTCAGGCACGACGGCTTCTTCTGCCAGGGAAGACTTTGGTCCGTTCCGGCTGAACATCGCATATGTTTTCTCAAAAAGACTTCTCTAATATTCAGGTCAGTAGACAAAAATAAATATGTTGTTTAATAAATAAATGAAGCGTCTTCTCAAATTTGGTATCGACTAAAAATATAATTTAAGCTATAAAGAATATATATATATATATATATATATATATATATATATATATATATATATATATATTATATATATATATTTGTGTATTTAGAGACCAATCCTTCTTTCATGCACATTTCATTGAATACGACAGACAAGGTGCTGTTATTTAGTTTTTTATACAAATTCTCATGCGATCTAATATTTTTTTTCTTTTCATATGATAAATTATATAAAAACTGTCTGTTTTTTTATCCGACCGCTTTTGGCGATGCATTGAGCCATTTTCAAGGATTAAATATTTTAGCTGTTAAATAAGAAATAGTTTGCTGTATGTATGTTTTATAAAATGTTTTCATTTTTCAAAACACGGTCAACATATGTTCACGCTAATATTATTAAGTGTTGTTTTTTTTGTTTTTATTAATAAGGCTTCCATTATTTTTAGCCTTTTTTTACATGCAGATGATGCTATTATATCAGTGTTGTCAACAAGTATAAGTTTTATAAAACATACATACAACAAACTATTTCTTAATTAAGAGTTAAAATATTTAATCCTTGAAAATGGCTAAATATATAGCCGAAGTCGCTCGGATAAAAAGAACATTCGGACAGTTTTTAAATAATTTATCATCCGAAAAGAAAAAAATATTTGATCGCATGAGAAATTGTATAAAAAGTAAATAAAAGTACCTTGTCTGACGTATTTAATGAAATGTGCATATATATATATATATATATATATATATATATATATATATATATATATATATATGTACACGCACACACACACACACACACGCACACACACACACACACACACACACACATATATATATATATATATATATATATATATATATATATATATATATATAATACTAAAAGTTTGTGATTGCCTGTTTGGTGCGTCCGACCGGCGCGTAATGATATACGAGTTTTCTTTATAGAGTAAATAATTTTATTTTAACTTTCTTCAGACAGATATTTGTTTTTAATTAAAGTATTTTTAAGTTATAGACAGACACAAAGAGATCCCGCTTTGCTAAATACGTTCTTATTGTTCAAAGTAGTCCATTTTGTCAGGTGAGTGCCTTGGGTTTTCTGAGGGTAAGTTTGTCGTCGTAAATCACATTATTTATTCTGGCTTATCACGTTCTGGTTTGTCATGTAAAGAGCACCTCTATATCTCTGTTAGTTAGTTTTATCTATATCTGTATCAGAGCCAATTTTACCATTGTAGGATTTTAATTCGGAGATACTTATATAACTATATACACATAAAAACATACATACATA
Source organism: Acanthosepion esculentum (assembly GCA_964036315.1). Lineage (NCBI taxonomy): Eukaryota > Metazoa > Mollusca > Cephalopoda > Sepiida > Sepiidae > Acanthosepion > Acanthosepion esculentum. The sequence goes on from OZ038483.1 coordinate 69,158,963, forward strand.
CACACACGTATATACATATACGCACACAATACATACATATATATATAAACATTCTCACATACGTGTACCTACAAATACAACCACCCAGGCAGATACATGTATTAGAGACCATTTTTATTTTTCGTATACATGTTTACATATACACGCCCATCGCTATACACTTTCGCATATTATATCTATAATATCTAAGATTTTTTCTTGAGAAAGTTATTTTTTAGAATGAACGGTTGTTATTTGAAATAAAGTACTATAAATGAGAAGCTAAGACATTAAAATTTTCAGCACGAAATTATTTCATTTTTACCGTCTTTCTTCTTGAGATAATAACCTAGTTTTATACCAATGGCTGATATTTATATATTTTGTTAAAATTGCGAAACTCCAATATTTAACAATGCAATGTAGAATTTCCAAGTGAATTTGAGAGTTGCGCAGACCGCAAGCAAACAGTTATATATTTAAATCATAACATTAAGAATTATGACAAATGAGAATATTAAAAAAAAAAAGCGGCATGATAATTTCTCGGTTTCTGTTCATTTCGTATATTGTTTACTAGAATTTCAACTATTTTCCTCTTCTGTGTTATTGTTACATCTGTTGTTATTATTGTTACATCTGTTGTTACTATTGTTACATCTGTTGTTACTATTGTTACATGTTGTTATTTTTACATATATATATTTTAAAACATATATATATATATTTTAAAACATATATATATTTTAAAATATATATATTTTAAAACATATATATATATATATATATATATATATTAGGGATATATTATGGATAGAGTAGTATATAGCGGAGGCGGATTGAGGAATCGGTTATCCGAGTTCGAATTCCAGTCGTATCCATTACATTCACTTACGTGGAAATAGCCTTCTTCTCCCTCCAGCTATAGGTAAATAGAAGGGCAGACTGGGTTCTATAGCCTTGGATGTCAACTGGTCAAGTAGAAGAACAACTCTGAATTCAAAACCTGCTGAGGGTCGTTTGGGGACATTGTGCTATGTAGTGCACCAGGTCTCTGTATTTGGCTCTTTAAAAAGGGTGGGTGGTTCTGCACAAAGACTTCACCACTATAATCAAATCATATGTGCTGGTGCCTGGGCTGTCGATTCCTAGGAACCGATATGCTCGACCTTCATAACTCGAATACATATATATAACAGTAAAAAACAAAATTATCTCAACATTAGTATAGTCTATTTATCAGAGGTCTTCAGCTCTTAAATCTCATATCTTCTTTCATTCTTTCTTTCTTTCATTCTTTTTTCTTTATTCACATATCTTTCTTTCTCATATCTTCTTGCTACTCAAACATTCTTTCTTTCTTTCCTTCTTTACATATATTCTTTCTTTCTTTTTCATATCTTCTTCCTTCTCATACCTTCTTTCTTTCTTTCTTCATTTATCTTGTTTCTTTAAGTGTTGAAGACGGCTGGGTGCAGACCAGCTTGAAATAAACTATACTCATGTTGAGGTAATTTTGGTTTTTGCTGTCATATATATATATATATATATATATATATATATATATATATATATATATACATATATATACATATATATATATATACATATATATATATATATATATATATATATATATATATATATATATATTCTGTTATAATAAAAATATTGAGCTCTCTGTGGATCAGTTTTAATATTTGTTATGACTAGAATCCACCTGGATTTTATACCAACAGATCTATTATATGTACTATATATATATATATATATATATATATATATATATATATATATATATATATATATATTAAACGTGACCCCCGCAAAAAAAATATTCAATACTAATTCAAAAAATAAAAGAAAACAAAACAAAAAAAGAAGAACAACGAAAGCGATTTTATAATTATGTATAGCATCGGCGCAAGAAAGGAAACAGGATCTAAAAAGAAACTCAAATCAAATTTTTTGTAACCGGTTTTTGCTTTTTTTGGTACGAAATTGACCTACGGTTCATTTGAAAGAAAAGGTATGATGCATTTATTCCAGAAAGTCATTGTGAGTAAATAGGTGTGGCTCCAACTCACCGAGAGGTTTGAGTGCGTTACAAAGACGGCGGGCAGCTAAACAAAATTATACTGTCACACAAATGAAACCTACTACCACCCACCCAAAAATTCAAAACAGATTTATGATTCAGAGTAACACTCACTGCTATCCTTGTGAGTTCACATCAAAATCTATGTTCACCTTAGCATAACATTATCATTTCACCACTCACCACTGTCATATATATATATATATATATATATATATATATATATATATATATATATATATATATATATATATGTATATATATATATATGTATACAGACACACACACACATATATATGTGTGTGTGTGTGTGTGTGTATGTTTGTGTGTGTGCGTGTGTTTGTGCAAATATATAGAACAATAGGAAAGAACCGTTAGGTTAATAATCCGAAGTTCTTTAGTATTTTTGTTTTGTTTTAAAAACAAAACAGTACTCAATACACAAGTAGAGCCTAAATTATAATTATAATTAAGGGGCGTGAGGGTTTACACTGACAAATATTGTATCAGCCTATTAGTTGCTTTCGGAAGTGGCCTATTTTTAAGCGAATGATGACATCCGTTTGCGGCATATCGTCTGGTCTATTTCAACGACAGAGCGTTATTGGCATTTTTGTTACGCCGTTAAATTCGTATTTATATACCTAAAGATTTTTTTTTCTAAAAGTGTTATTTGTATACATTGTATACGTAGTATTGAAGTACAATTTGTTTTTGAACGACTTCATAGAGGTTTTTTAATCTTATGATTGGGTTAAGTTTTTAAACCTATTGCTTTAATTGAATTTGTTTATACACTATGAAATTTTCAAGTTTTTTAGGCTGATTATTTAGGGCGAAAATTTGTTCACGCCCCTTATTGAAATAATTGGTTTCACTGTTTCTATAGTACTTAATATTACCAATTCATATGCCTAGAAAGCTCTGTACATTTCAAGATTAGTTATTCCAAAATGTGCTTGAGGATGAAACAGAGCTGGTACTTTAATTCTATATTCTGGGTAATTTAATTATATCGAGGTTTTTAGTTTCTGTTTTTGAAACGTGAGAATTCTTATGTAGCAATGGAATCATATTTTTTTAAAAATAATTAAAATATCTCTATCTATCTATCTATCTATCTATCTATCTATATATATATATATATATATATATATATATATATATACAGAATCAACCAAAACATTTATACACGTTTTAGGAAAGAAAAAACTTGTATAGATATTGTAAAACTAAATTTATTCAGGAATCACGTGAGGAATACAAGTTACCTTTGGACAATCACAAGAGATACACAAAATGGTGTCTTTTCGCTACTAAACATTTATTAGACAGACAAACTGCTGCTTGGGCAAATTTGGCCAAACTATCCAGTTTGGTTGCTGCTCATGCGTTTTTAATTACTTGTCTTAGGGTTGCGAGTGTAGTCATTTTTTTCTGCGATACACGACATATTTTAGGGCCATCCATAGATAAAATGATAAATCAGGAAAACGTTGGGGGGAATCGACTGTACCACCTCGTAATAACCATTGTCCTTGCAAAATCTCGCATGTCTTGTTGGTGCGTCGTTTCGTTGAAAGAAACATTAATCGTTTCCAAAAAGTTCACGCCTGACAGCGTAATCGCAATTTGATAAATCTACGTCTAAATATGTCGTTCCATTCCTGAAGTGTGTTTACATTGTTGGGATGTATATAAATATAAAAGTGAACATGGAAGTCAACACGCAGAGGCGACAATCTGTTTCATGATAAAAGTTGTTTTATGGGTGTTGGCTTCAATGTTTGCATTTATATTTACATATCTCTATTTCTGATATCGAGCACTTTAACTCCTAAATATAGCATAACTTAAAACTATATTTGTTTTATCACACACGTACACACACACACGCATATATAATTATATATATATATATATATATATATATATAGCATAGTGTAGTCAGGCAGCAGATCATTATTTAACATATACATATATTGTTAAATATAGGAGACAACGAATGTCTATTATGTTTGATCATGAGCCGTTCTCAGCTTCGTATAGTGGCTTTAGTTTCGGGAGAAAATAAAGACAGAAACTGTACAACATTGGATATTCTTATTATGCTGTTCCTAGATCTAAGCTTTCATCTCACAAAAGACATCAACTGAGTGGTTATATGGACATTACAACAGAGGTGTTCACCATAACAGTTGATGTAAATATAACAGGACGTCATCTTTGAGGTTTCATTAAGAAAATGGTAAATAAATTAACAGTTTGAAAAAAAAAAATCATAAATGCAAAACTACTTAAAAGTAATATGCAACCGTTAAGGAAGTAAAGAGTATCCATATACGACGTTAACAGTTCTACGTAACCAATGCAAGATGCTAATAATACTAACTAAACATCAATACAGAGCTATATGAAATCAAAATTAATCTTACAAATAGAATAGTAAACCACATAAGGTGCACCGCAGTTCATCTACTGATCATTACTATAGAAAAAGTGTTATCAAATTCAATGTTTAAACATATTGTAAGGTAAGCCTCTATTTTGTGTCAATTCACATCTTTGGTTTAATAAGCTAATAATTTCTAATTTTTCATGTAAGCACAGGAAACAGAGTCATTTAAAGATTTACTTGTTTTAGTTTATCATAATTTTCCATTTTAACTTATTAGTTTTATTATCTTCTTTGAAATTCCAAATATATTTAGAAAGAGATGTATTATTTTCTATTGGTGAAGGATAAGATATATAAAACTTTGCAGCAGTCGGATTTTCTATTGAACTTAAACAAGAGAGTTGGTTAAAAATCTGTTTCGTAATAGGTTAGAATTCCTGCAATTGCATTCGTTAATACTGTCAACAGTATTTATCATGTTTACCAAATGATTTTCCTATTCCTATTTCTTTTTCTTAGATCAGTTTTATCGTAGTTTCTATACTGGATTTCAGCGTACTTGTATCCACTATTTTTAAAGCAGTATTAAAAACACTGCTATATTTTTTAAGCACATCTTTGTCAGATGAGTTGCTGCTAATACTACATTCTATAGATTAATCTATAGCATGTAGTATAGTAGACTGCCAGTTAACCAATTTGTCACTACTAAGATAAGCCAGAACTTCCTTCAATTAATGTATAATATTTAACAGAAACAAACTAAAACTAAATTATAGCTGCACCGATAATCTTGAGAAGATTATAAAGGAACACAATAATAAAATTTTCAACCAATTTAAAAATTTGGATAATAATGCACATTTCAAGATAAATACTGTTGATAATATTAACCGATGCCAATTAGCAGAGGACTGCGGTGCCATGCTGTTCAAAGAGGTGTCATGAAAGGCGGGAAAAAGCGAAAACAACTGTTGGACGTAAGTAGACAACAAAGGAAGAAGAAAAAAACAATCTCAGACCTTCGTTTCACATGCTTCTTCTGTCACGCCTGCAGAAGAAAGTGGCATGCACAGCTATTGACGGTAGAACCACTCCAGACGTTCCTCGGCAAAGGACAGATATTTTTAACACACACGCGGCTACTACTTTCTCGCGAGAAATATGGCTACCTGTATATATATATATATTGTTTATACGTTATTTTTATAGATACAAGTGTTAAAGTAAATAACCTGTTTTTAATAAACAGAATTAACAACATTTACTGGACCGAACGTCCGAGGAATTTCATACAAAATATGTGTCCTCCGACAAGAATTGAACCTGTATCCTACACGGAACCGTCATATAGCCTCTCTTGCCATAACAGTCAATTCGACCTTGCTAACTAGCTAAACGCTCGTTTACTCCTGGCTAAGGATCGTTGATTAATTTGAAACTTTTAAAACCATTTATTCTATATTCTACATCGTCACTTGATAAGACACTAGAAGTGTTGAAACAAAATGGCTACTTTTGTCGTGATTTTATAACATATTTATGTTGTAATATTCAAATAAATAATTATATATATATATATATATATATATATATATATATATATATATATATATATATATATATATATATATATATATATATCCTTCATTTATACATATATATATATATATATATATATATATACATATACATAAACATTCATAACCGTTCATAACCATTTCCGACCCTTACCCGTAGATGTGCAGTTAAAATGCACTGAAACCAAGTTGCATCTTTGTTGTGAGTAAATTGGTTTTGTCTATATGATAAAATTATAATAAATAAATATATATATACATATACATATATATATATATATCCTTCATTTATACTTGTTTCCTATATATATTTATATATATATCCTTCATTTATACTTGTTTCATATATATATATATATATACATATATATATATATATCCTTCATTTATACTTGTTTCATATATATATATATACATATATATATATATATATATATATATATATATCCTTCATTTATACTTGTTTCATATATATATATATATATATATATATATATATATATATATATATATATATGAAACAAGTATAAATGAAGGATTGCCGAATATATATTCGGCAATCCTTCATTTATACTTGTTTCATTAAAGACAACAGACAAGGTAATGTGATTAATTTTTTTGTTAATTTTTTCTTGTGTTCGAAGAAATTTTTTCTTGTGTTCTTTTCAGGACATTACCTTGTTTTATCAGACAAAACATAATTTAAGAAAACTATGGTTAGGCGTCTTTTTTAGATAATTTTTAAGTATTCAGCAATCTTAAAATGTTGGAAAATATTCTGTGTAATATAATTTTAGGAGTGTTGAATTTAAATTTTCTATAGACATCGCTCTTTTTTTCTGATTATCTCGTGCATGCTCGACCATAATTTCAAACAGTAATACGTTACGTAATATTTTATATACATAATCTATTTTTTTTAAATTGGGTTAAACGAGTTTTTATTAAATTTTTCAATTTTTGATTCGTAATTATAGTTTTCACTTAATAACTTAAATAATAAAACGAATTTTGAGATTGTAATTTAATTTCTCAAAATTTCATGAACTTAAATCGGGGTAACATATGTAACAAAAAATATTTTTACCGAGATTTTCTAAAAAAAATATTAAAACTAATTTAATTCTTTTGTGAATAAGTTTCATTAAAATCCGACAATTATTTGATTTTTCAAGAATTTCTAAATCAAAGTGTTTTCACCTGAAAAACAAAAGGCGAAAAACACGAATCGTAAATGTTACGTCGACCCCTGTGTAAGAAAAAAAAGGAATTTTAACCAAAATTTGAAATGTGCTAGAAAAAATTTTAAAAATTAAGCAAATAATAAAAAAAATGTTTTGGTATTTACTGTTAATAATAACATAAACATTTTGATGATAAAACAGTTTTTATTAAGTTTGGAGCCTTTTTTTTCATAATGCTATTCTGTTTTTTTTTCAGCGAGTATGTGGAGGTACCTACATAGTACTTTAGTATTATATAGATGAAGATGCCAGAAATTAATTTACACTAGCTGAGAAAGATTACATTTTTAAATGGCGTCTCTATTCAGCATCGCAAGAACGTATTTTTTCTCATGCATTTTCCATCACAGCCCGCAGTATTTCAGTGGTTCGATGCTTTATCTGAATTTCGTCCTGATGGAGAGTTTGAGGTTTGTTGATATAAAACTTTTCTTTTGGAAAGCCGCAAAAAAATCAGACTTTTTCACATCCAAGAAACGTGGAGGCTAGTCTATGCCACAACCATGAAAAGTTATTATTTTCCTCAAAACTTGACTAAGTAACTGGATTGCAATATCAGCTGTTGCCCCATCTTGTTAGTCGGAAACAGGTTAATGTATTTGAAAGTTCGTTGGAGTGACGTCCGAGAAATCAAAACTTGTCGAGACCGCCTTCGAGTTGATGCACTCCGATCTTCTTCAATACTCTGCCTTACTCGCTCAAATATTCCCTTGTTCCTAACCGAACGGGATATGAAACTTCGGGGAAGGTCACCTACTGATCTTTTACTTTCGAAACGTGACGAATAACTAACATAGTAATGGCATCGATATGGTTGTTGAGTATGAATTATTGATCTTTGATTTTGGTAGAAGGATTTCACAGACATTTGTTCAATTTTCAGGTGTGTACTTTCAGATGATGAATGCTCTATAAAATATCTAAAATAAAATTTTTAAAAATTTAATAAACAAAGAAAAGATTACTTACATTATGTACGCTCCGGCCTTCTTCAGGTGATTGTTCTAGTTCCATGTGCCATGCCTCTCCTGGATGTTTCAGTTATTTCCCTTTAACTCAACTCTCCATGTTTTGCTTCACCGCTGCAGTGGCCTGGTATTTAACTCACAACATTTTGTGTCTAGTCACTGGATCTAATCAACGCCTATATCCTCGGACCGTATGTCCTTGAGGATATCTGTGTATGAATTTTTGGGACATATAAACTAATATCTCAGATCTATTTTTTTTACCAACGTTCATATTGCGATTTTTCTGTTATTATTTTATCAGAGCTTATATAGCAATTTGATGTTGTTGTTATTCATTTGTTTTTCTCTGGCAGTTATTATTATTGGTTCACGCATTATATTCATTTCTGTGCTTGGCGGACCCCGAAAATTTTTGTGGACGAAATAAAGGGTTCAGTTCGAAATTCCAATCACCTGACGGTGGCCGGAGCGTACAACGACCGAAACGTTGTGAATATGGCAATGACGATGAGGATTACAGTCCGAATAGTGTAAATAATGGAAGTCATCATAGCTCATCTCACAGATTTCGAAAAACAAAAAAGATATTAAACTTTTAAACACTTTGGCTAATTTTGGGACAGTCTGCAGCTTATATTAGGTTGGTGCAAAAATAATGTCGTTTTCTCACATGAAGTTGAACGTCAAAAACGACATTATTTTTGCACCAAACTAATAATATGATATTATATTTATAATATTGTATGGATTAACAGTTTATCGTCATCAGAAATCTAAAAAATCTGTTAACTCCTTAGAAATTTCACACATATATATATATATATATATATATATATATATATATATATATATATATATATATGCCAGAAATCAAACGTCCCTATCGAAATATTTCTGGCACTTAAAGGAAATCCATAAAACATCTATAGTAAAATGGAAATTAATAAGAAAAACTAGAATATGTAGGTCATTAAATGACCCATGTCCTTTGTGCATACATGAGAAACTATATATTACAAAATTTATAAAAAATAAAGATTTACTGAATCAAAGAACTGAAATAGCTATTCTTTGCCGATATTGTCAAAAATTTTCCTTAAATAATATTTAAAAATAAAATTAAAATAAAAAAATTAAAAAATGGGACTGGTAATATACATACTTATATTTGGTATGTAATAATAATTTTTAAATAATTTATGTAATTCTATTACATTTACTTGGTTTTAAAATAAATATAGTCTATTAGTAATTAAGAGTAAAAACAATATTTGTAGTTCAATATAAAGTATTCAAACCCAAACAGCCGTTTTAGAAAGAATCTTTAATATACAAGTACGAATGTAACGGAAAAAATGCCGGAAACTTTTTTGTCGTGGCTAAAAAAAAAAACGACATGCGTTGAACGGATGTCAAAATTCGTTGAAAAAATGCAAAACTATCCCCCCTAAACCTAACCTCTTTTTCGAACGTAACTCATAATTGATACAACAATAGTTAATAAAAATGATTTTTTCTAGGAATTTTCAGCCTCAATGTTTCTGGTTTCTAAATCATTTTCATTTTAATGCTTTTTGTGAAGCTGAAAGCTGGTAAATAGCTCCCGTTAATGAGATGCAGATTTATTCAGTAAACCAATGGTCCATTCATATGCAATTGATGAATTTACAAATTTCGTGTAGCGAGTCTCTTTTCTCTGATAGAAGAATAAATGCCGAAAGAGCTGGTTCAACATTAAGACGATGAGACCAAGTTTCCAATCAAGTAGCACACTTAAATTCAATAACCTTGATTAATTCGTTTTCTATGGATTATCGACACTTTTATTTAAAGCCATGATATATTTTTAGATTGTAAGACATTTTTGAGATAATAGTGGTTTAGTCTTACTAATTATCTGGTAGCTGGGGATAAGAGGTGGATTCACAGCTTTCCCCAGGGGAGCAGCACATCAGAACTATTGCCATTAAAATTCTTGTAGAAAAGACATGAAAAATATATTTTACTAGCAATAGGGCGTTTCTCTTACTAAATTTTATTTTTAATCATATATTTAATATAAATAATAAAATCATTCTTTTATCATATGAACTCTCTTTAACATTTAATCTATTTTTGCCTCATACGCCTTGCCGGCTTAGGGCTGGCGTATTTTAAATATTAGATAACATCTTTCTTATAAAAGAATTGCTCACCATGCCCTAATTTATTGTTTCCCATCGTGGGCGCTAGCGCCGCCCTTGTTATGTTGGAAGGGGGCACTGGGAGTTTTTATTTCATTTTAATTGGGGCATGGTCAAACATACTTAGCGGGCGGTGGACATTTTTCTTTTTTTTTTTCAAATAAAAAATAAAGTATTCAATATTGGCTCCAAAATGTAATTTCTCAAAAGTATCTAAAGCTGTGGGAAGCTATCAAACATTTCTTCATTGCTTTTCCAACTTCCTATATGGCTGAATGTGCTTTCAACGCAGTTACACAACTTCATACTAAACAAACTGTCTGCAAATTACAAAACAAGGTGATTTACGTTTACCTCTAAGCAGCATGAAACCTAGAGTAAGAGCCTTAGCCAGTAAGTACCAATGTCATTTATTGCATTGTAAACAATCGATCAAATAAAATCTGTTATTTTAGCATTTTAATCATTGGCATAAAAATGAAAACAATGTAAAATAATCCCTTTTCCACTAATTTCTAAGTGTTATCTTGCTATGAAAGATGAATTCAGTATAATATTCGAAATAAAATTTGACGGGGAGGGGTAGATTAATACTTATATTATAGGTGTGTGACATACGTGTTCATGTGCCATTTAATGTATACACAAACACATACATAACGGCATAAATACAAAATTTGACTGAGTTTGAAATGAGAAACTCAAGTAATACATTCCGTTTTACTCAGTCTGTGCAACCCTAATATGGACTCTGAAAGAAAATCATAATGTTGGAGACAATAGAAAATGTTAATTATTAAAACTATAACAAAATCTTATAATTAAAATCGTATTTATTACGGAATAATTTATAAAAATTCAATAAAATCTTGTAATTATAAAATAAATATAATCGTATTTATTATAGCATAACTTATAAAAATTCAATAAAATCTTATCTTTATTTTTTAAAAGAATTCTGTAGGTATATTCTTAGGTCTGTCAGTAAATGCAAACATATATTCTCACGTGTAAACGTGTATACACAATTAAATAGACCCTTGTGTCACAGGGGTTACTTTCCATTTCTGTCTGACAATAGCCCTTGAATAAGATCAAAAGAATGTAAACCGGCCCTTTGAAGTTATTTGTTATGGCTATATCTGTATTTAAATTTATACATATTCTAGTAAATTTAATTTTAAAAAAATAGACAAACAATTTCGATTTAAAATTTTATCATTTTGTCAGCGAAACAACAGGGAGCGAACTAGTACGAATCGAATTTAACGAAGCGCTGGGAAAGAGACGCTCAAGTAAACATATTTAAACCAGAAAAGATCAAAGGTCGAACTGTTGGAGCGAAAATGAAATCGTGTTGTACTGATGATGGACTCGAAGCAAAGAAGAGTGAAATGAAAATAGCGAAAGATGATAAGAAAAATATATGAGAAAATACAAAAATGTCTGAGATGGCAGATTATAAATTATGAATGACTTTTTATGTGTACATCGAGTCTTATGCTGTTACAAGTTTAGGCGAAATCGCAGTCCACTTGTTTTTACATTTGCGTCCCCAATAACATATCCGAGGTTCCGAATCGGTGAAAGCCTCGAGCCTGCCAAAAGAAAGCTGACATTGACGACACTTGCCCCTAGGGGTGATGTGGGATTTCGAAAAGGCAAGTACATTCACTGCTCGAACGCATTTTGTCTTCTTGCAAATTTCTAGTATTGTCTTTTTTGTCAACTCTTGCAAAGTTATGTACTCGAGATTTCAGAATTGTAGTAAGAGCATGATAATGTTTGGCGAGAAAGAAAGATTGCAGAGGAAGAAGAATGACAGAAACTAGAGAAATGAACGAAATGGAAAGAGACAGAAAGAATAAAATAAGAATAGAAAAAAAAGGAATGAAAAAAAACGTAAGAAAGAATTATTTTTTTATCTTGCTACTTTTTCCATATACTGATCCGAAAGAATAATTAGAAATTGGGAAGGGAGAATGAGGAATGAGGAATAATAAAGTATACCAAGAGAAAAAATAATGAAAATAAATGCAAAAATTAAAGGAAATTTAAGGAAATTGAAAAAAAAAACAACAACATATAAACGAATGGACGAATGAATGCGTGAATGAACAAGAGAAAGAAAACATAAATAAGTAAAGGAAGAAAAAGAAACGAAGAGTCAAACAGAAAAGAAAGAAAAAATAATGAAATACTAAAGAAAAGAAATGAAACAACAAGAAAAATAGAAAAGAAAGAATCACTAAAGAAAATAAAGAAAGAAAGAAAAAGAAATGAAAAAAGAGAAATAGAAAAGAAAGAAAAAATAATGAAATACTAAAGAAAAAGGAAACAAAAAGAAAAATAGAAAAGAAAGAAACACCAAAGGAAATAAATAAAGAAAAGGAAATGAAAGAGTCAAATAGAAAGGAAAGAAAAAATAATGAAATACTAAAGGAAAAAATGAAACAAAAAGAAAAATAGAAAAGAAAGAAACACTAAAGGAAATAAATAAAGAAAAGGAAATGAAAGAGTCAAATAGAAAAGAAAGAAAAAATAATGAAATACTAAAGAAAAAAAAGAAAAGAAAGAAATACTAATGGAAATAAATAAAGAAAAAGAAATGAATGAGTCAAATAGGAAAGAAAGAAACAATAATGAAATAGTAAAGAAAAATGAAACAAAAAGAAAAATAGAAAATAAATAATCACTAACGAAAATAAAGGAAGAAAGAAAAAGAAAAGAAAGAAAAGATAATGAAATACTAAAAAAATGAAAGGAAACAAAAAGCAAAATAGAAAGGAAAGAAACACTAAAGAAAATAAAGAAAGAAAAAAAATGAAAGAGTCAAATAGAAAAGAAAGAAAAAATAATGAAAAACTACAGAAAAGAAATGAAACATAAAGGAAAATAGAAAAGAAAGAAACAATAAAGAAAAATAAAGAAAGAAAGAAAAAGAAATGAAAAAAGAGAAAGAAAAAAGAAAGAAAAAGAAAGAAAAAATGAAATGTGAAAAAAGAAAAAGAAAGAGACAATAGAAAAAATATATAAAGAGAAAATAGAAAAAAAGAAAATGGAAATGACAAAAAGAAAGGAGAAAAGAAATAAAAGTAGATAGGAAGCTGACAGGGGAGAGGAATTACAGAATGAAGAAGAAGAAATAGAGTGAATGAGAGATAATAAATTAAATATAGAAAAAAATTAAATAAAAGTGAGAAGTAATGAAGAAAGACCTAAGTTTTTTTTTCTTACTTATTTCCCCGATTATTAATCTAAAAAATTGGAATAAAATAATGAAGAAGATAACAAGTGGATAAAATAATGAATGAAGATAAGAATTGGATAAAATAATGAATGAAGGTAAATCAACGATTTGGTTGGGAAAAGGAAAGAAAAAAATGAGGGAAAAGAATATTGAAAAATGGAAAGAAAGAGAAAGATTAGAAAAATGAAAATATGAATATGGAACTAAAAAGAAAATAATCAACAGTGGAATATAATAAGAAAAGAATGAAGTTGGCTGGTTAATGAGAAACTAAAGAAAAAAAGAAGGAAAGAAGATATACATTTGGAAAACAAAGCAAGAATAAGGTGTTGGTTAAAAAATGGAAAGCGAAATAAACAGAAAAAAGTGAAAAAAAAACGAGGGAAAGAAAGAAAATAAAAATAAAAATAAGAAAATCAAAAAAAGTAAACGAATGAATGAAGGCAAGAAAGAAAGAGAGCGAAATAAAAGAAAAATGAAAGTGAAAAGAAAGAGAAAAGATGGAAAACGAACATGCAAAGAAAGAAATTTGGAAAAGAAATGCGGGATAAGAAGATAAATAAATGGACGAAGAATGAAGACAGCTATCAAAAAAGAAATGTAAGGGATTGGGAGGAAATTGGAAAAAAAAAAGAAATATCTGAAGGCAAAGAAAGAAAGAAAGAAAGAAAGAAAGAAAGAAAGAAGGAAAGAAAGGAGAAAGAAAGAAAGAAAGAAGGAAAGAAAGGAGAAAGAAAGAAAGAAAGAAAGAGAAAGAAAGAAAGGAGGAATGAAAGAAAGGAGGAAAGGAGAAAAGAAAGGAAAAAGAAAGAAAGAAAGAAAGAAAGGAGAAAGAAAGAAAGAAAGAAAGAAAGAAAGAAAGAAAAGAGGAAAGAAAGGATAAAGAAAGAAAAAATAAAGGAGGAAAGAAAGGATAAAGAAAGAAAGAAGGAAAGAAAGGAGAAAGAAAGAAAGAAAGAGAAAGAAAGAAAGGAGGAATGAAAGAAAGGAGGAAAGGAGAAAAGAAAGGAAAAAGAAAGAAAGAAAGAAAGAAAGAAAGGAGAAAGAAAGAAAGAAAGAAAGAAAAGAGGAAAGAAAGGATAAAGAAAGAAAAAAATAAAGGAGGAAAGAAAGGATAAAGAAAGAAAGAAAGAAAGAAGGAAAGAAAGGAGAAAGAAAGAAAGAAAGGAGGAATGAAAGAAAGGAGGAAAGGAGAAAAGAAAGGAAAAAGAAAGAAAGAAAGAAAGAAAGAAAGGAGAAAGAAAGAAAGAAAAGAGGAAAGAAAGGATAAAGAAAGAAAAAAATAAAGGAGGAAAGAAAGGATAAAGAAAGAAAGAAAGAAAGAAGGAAAGAAAGGAGAAAGAAAGAAAGAAAGAGAAAGAAAGAAAGGAGGAATGAAAGAAAGGAGGAAAGGAGAAAAGAAAGGAAAAAGAAAGAAAGAAAGAAAGAAAGAAAGGAGAAAGAAAGAAAGAAAGAAAGAAAAGAGGAAAGAAAGGATAAAGAAAGAAAAAAATAAAGGAGGAAAGAAAGGATAAAGAAAGAAATAAAGAAAGAAGGAAAGAAAGGAAGAAAGAAAGAAAGAAAGAAAGAAATGTGTAAAATAAAGTCAAATGAGAAGTATAATAAATAACGAATAAATATAGATGTAACAAACATGAAAGAAAAGAAAATGAAAGAAAATCATTTTAGGAACGAATGAATGAAAGAAGGAAGGAGTAAAAGAAAAAAGAAACCAAAAATAAAAACAGAAAAAAAGAAAAATGAAATATATCGAAAAAAAGAATAAATACCGATACAAAGAAGACTAAAGTAATTAGAGTGAAAAAGAATCGAAAAGAAAGAAAAAAAGATGAAATAAAGATCAATAGAATGAAAACGAAAAGAAGGAAAAATAAACAGCAAAAGAATAAAGAATGAAACAGAAAGAAAAAATATAAATAGAAAGAAAACGAAAGAAAAAATGAAATATAAGTAGAAGAATCAAAAAGAATAAAAGAAAGAAAGATAAAAAATAGAGATTTGGTAAAGCAAAGAAATAAGAGAAGTAGAACAATAAAATGCTGAAGAAATCTGAGAAACAAAACTGATAAAAAGAGAATTGAAGAAAATGGCGTAAACGAATAAACGAAAAAAAGAAAGAAATAAAGAGTGAAAGAAAGAGATGAAAGAAAAATGAAAAGAAAGAATTAAAAACAAAAACGAAAGAAAGTAACTCGTGTTTGAAATCGTAAAACTGAAAGATCAAATCTCGCACAAAAGGCTCTGACGATATTTAAAAAGACGAGAAACGACGAGAAGTACGAGAAGCGGGCAGATAAGATAAAAAAAGATCAAAGGGGCATAAAAGGTTCAAGAAAATGAACACAAAGGCCAGAAGGGGAATGCAAAAGTGAAGAAGAGAGAAAGAGAAATCGAAAAGAGAGCAGCATTTCAACGATGGAAGAGAGAGAAACGAAAACTACTTCGCGAAGAACGTACAGATTAAAACTCGGAATGGATGAAAACAAATGCTGCCAGTGAGCACTCCGCATAAGGTGACATTTCTCGCCATGCTGTCAAGAACGTGGCAACACCGTTCGGAATAGATCGAAAGCAGAAGCTGTCAAAACAATTCAAGTTGATTAATTACATTGAGGTAAGGGCATTCTCCTTCATCTTTTACCACTTCAGGCTATTATTTTTACTTTTCGTCTATTCCGAGAAACATTCGGGAGACCATTTTGGGGGTGGTTGTTGCTGTCGTAAGGGTTTTAAACTCGAATAAAACAACTAAAGATGCGAGAAAAATATATCACACAATGTTTAGAATACAGATTTCTTCCGTTGAAAACTTTCGTAAACAGAAATGGCCTAAAACAAACAAGCAATATCCATTAATTTCCTAGGAGGACTGAGTGTTCCCAGACTTCCATCTAAAATTTCGAGCGGCATTTTCATGTTTATTGAAAGGTGATAGAATGCATGGTCATCAGTAAAAGGATGTGCCCGAAATGCGATTTGCAGGTCAGGAACACCAGAATCAAGCAGACTCGGAAGTTTAAATATCTGGGAAGCGTTTTGACAGAGGATGGTAAATGCGATTCTGAGATCCGTAGACGTATTAGGATGGCCAAATACGCATTCCAAACGATGGACAGAGTATTGCGAGACAGGAGGATATTTGGTAACGAAGAAAAGAATACTGAGCTGTTACGTCTGTTCTTCTTTACGGCAGGGAATGTTGGACGATTTCCTCAAAGATGAAGACGAGACTCAAGGCGACAGAGATGTGGTTCTACAGAAGGATGCTAAGTATATCTTGGACCGAACGTATGAGCAACGATGAGGTCTTAGAGAGTATACACACACGGAAAAGACTTATACTTAAGATCAGGAAGAGGCGGCTGAAGTATCTGGAACACATAATGAGGAAGTGGGGCCTGAAGAATCGGATACACACGGGTCGAATAGAAGGAAAGAGGGGCAAGGGAAAACTACGTCTAACATACCTGGCTTGCTTAAGCAAGTGGATGACAGAACGTGGTCTGGAAGAGGAAGCAGAGGGAAGGAACTTGTTGAAAGCTGCAAGGCATAGATAGAGGTAGATAGTCATGATCGCCTACGTCCTAAATGGTCATGGTGCATTATTTAATCTTTTTTCTATATTTAATTTATTATCTCTCATTCAATCTATTTCTTCTTCATTCTGTAATTCCTCTTCCCCGTCAGCATCCTATTTATTTTTATTTCTTTCCTCCTTTCTTTTTTTTCATTTCAATTTTCTTTTTCTTTCTTTCTTTTCTATTTTCTCTTTATTTATTTCTTTTCTATTTTCTCTTTCTTTTTCTTTTTTCTCATTTCCTTTTTTCTTTCTTTTTCTTTCTTTTTTCTTTCTCTTTTTTCATTTATTTTTCTTTCTTTCTTTTTTCTTTATTGTTTCTTTCTTTTCTATTTTCCTTTATGTTTCATTTCTTTTTCTTTAGTTTTTCATTATTTTTTCTTTCTTTTCTATTTGACTCTTTCATTTCTTTTTCTTTCCTTCTTTCTTTTCTTTAGTGATTCTTTCTTTTCTATTTTCTCTTTATTTATTTCTTTTCTATTTTCATGGCTCATAAGAAAGTTCAAGGTCTCATTTAAAAAGATCCTGAATTTTCGTCTATCGCAATGAACGGGTGTCCTCTATAGGCGGCCCTTAAGCCTTGAACGCTTAATGGGACTTAAGCTCACCGCATACTTTAAGTGGAACTCTTATACACGTTCTATCGCTAAAAGTGCGGAAAGATTCTCGGTTCCCATGAGATCCAGTAAGTATGTAATGGCTTCTGCTATAATGTATCTTTACAAGAGCCAGATAAGGTTGAAAATGATGTAGTGCTACCATATCAGGACTGAAGCTATCCAGTTTGGACTTTCCAGTCTTGAGTCTATAACTTTCTATGAGGCTCTTTCGCTACTCTATTGTTATTCCCATCGCAAATGTTCTGTCGAATTATATTCCTTAGTTTCACCAACATTAACCCTCACAAGAGAGATACACCTTGAGACGTACACGGATGCGAACCGCGTTCATTTGATTCGTATTCCATTAGTCAGTTCCACACCACAGCGGTTCGTGGGAAAAATCTACTCGAGTGGAACTTATATCTCAGCAATGGAATACGCTGCAATAGTTCGCTACAATGTACGTCGTGCGGCGGGTCTTACCTGCGAAGTTTAGAACTGGTGGAACTAAAGAATAATTATTCCGTCTGTACACTTTCCATAGATATCGCGATAGACCAGTGACATGATTGCGGGATTTCATCATTGGGAAAGGGGTTGTTGGGTGGAAAATAACTCATCACTCACAAGGGGACTCAAGACTGGCAGCTTCTGTCCACATATTTCACAGTACTCTATTTTCGGACTGATCTGGCTCTTGTAAACATAAAGGAGCACAGAAGTCAGTTATTTACAGGAGCTGTTCAAGAAACCTGTTCTAATCTAGACAGGGTTACTGAATGAGGAATAACCAAAATAGGAGGTTGGAAATGAAGTGATAATCTGTATAACATCAACAAAATACAATACTCGCCAGCGGCGTTAAGTAGGTAAACCACTGTTAATGGTGGAAATACTTAGACAGTATATTACCCCCACTTACAATAGTGTCCAACGTATTTATGAGGATTGGGATATACACATTAGTGTTCATAGTTACGGTATATGACAGAACCAACCATTTTTCTAGTGTCTATAGCGATGGATCTTATGTACGAGTTCCACTTGAGAATCCGTAAGGGGCCTCTCAGATTATTTCCCTTCTTCAGTTTACGCCATTTCAGATAGCCGAAACAGGCTGATCTTACTAGTATCGTTCTTTCGTAAAAGAGATTTTTCGGAAATCGGATTATATGTTATAATAGGCATTATTATATTCATTATTCGAATACAGCATTTAAGGTGGTTAATAATCCAGTTGTCGTAGAGTCCGAATATGAAATGTTTTCTCATATAGTTTCTTGTAAATCAAAGCCGTATTATCATAGATTTTACCCTTATTTCGTTGAGGACATTGACGAACTACGATCGACATGAGAAAGAACGCTGGATATAAATGCACACGCGCAGTAGATGGCGAAGGAGATACATAAAACCACCATGCTGCATGTGTAAATGTATTTTTCTCATTAAACCTTATATATAATGAACATACCTGTTTGGGTAGACATTTTCTTCTTTAAAGGTGTGTGGTGAATCAAGTCTACCGACCAGCGCATTCGAGCTATTTAATAAAGAGAATGGATTCTCCAGCTTCGAATATGCGTCTAATTAAATGTAAATGCATGTAAGATTCAAAATTAGAGAATTTATATATATATATATGAAGAGACTGTGTATATATACATAGTCCGACAATTTATTTAAAGACATTTATATTATGTTTAACGTTCATTTTATAGATAAAAGTATTTAAGCAAATGCTCTGTTTTTATAATAAACAGTATTAAATAACATTTACCGGCCTGAATGTCCGAGAAATTTTCACAGAAAATTTTCGCTCTCCGACAGGAATCGAACCTGTATCCTATACGGAACCATCACGCGAAATGATGGTTCCGTATATATATAGTTAAACCTAGAGAGCCAGACCTACCCAGGTTTCTCCTAAGCGGATCGTCAGGGAAAGCAGCTTTCCCTGACGATCCGCTTAGGAGAAACTTTGGTAGGTTTGTCTGGCTCTCTAGGTTTAACTAGGTCCGCTCTCCTTTTGTATTGAGCACATTTTTAGTTAGTTGATTACTCGTATCGGTTTTTTTTCGTTGGGCTTTGGACCTGTATGTTGTACAATTATTTTCGACAGACGTTCATGTTCATAGCTCTTTCTTTTTTTAAAACGTTTTTTTCCTTCGATATTGAGTTGAAGATTGGCAAATCAAGAAACCGAAGGTTTTCCGAAACGGGTTTAGTTATCTATCTATCTATATATATATATATATATATATATATATATATATATATATATATATATATATATATATATATATATATCGATCGATAGATAGATAGACAGGTAGATGGAAGGAGTTAATAGCTACCTAAGAATAGAATAATAGATTGATATTAATTTATATAAGTTAAGTATATACCAGGTATAATAGCAAAATTGTCCACATCAACTGCATGGGATAATTGTCCATCCCACAAAATGTTTAATATCTAAAAACTAAACTACTTGAGTTTCTTTTTTCCATATTTTCAGATAAGACATTTAGCCATATTGACACCATTTGTCATAAGAATAACTGAAAGACATTTTGAGTTCTTCATCTATAAAGAGGACAGGTTAAAATCGTTTTCTCTTATCCCCACTATACCTTTCCAACTGAACAATAGGAATATCGTTACCATTACTGGTACATACATTCATATTCTGGTTTCCATCTTCAAAGTCCATTCAGTAACCATCAAGAAAACGGTGATATCGTTTAAAAAAGAGGGAACAGTATAGAGGAAAACTGGATCAGGAGGTCACAATAGGAAGAGGGATCATCATTTCAACTTAGAGCTAAATACTCTCTTATTGTTCAAAGTAAAGTCCAATAGTTATGTAAAAACCTCGGAGAATGCCAGTAAAATATATTTAATCATTTCCACGATACAACGTTACAAATCTTAATCTAACAATTGGACAATCTCTCAACTCACGCAGACGCAAACATACACAAACATACACACACACACAGATAGATAGATAGATAGATACAGAGATACAATGATGGAGAAGGATAGATAGCAACAAACTGAAATAGATATGAACAGGATTTATAGGTAGGATGTATGAAAAAATTATATATATTTATAGAACATACACATATATCGACAGTTAAATAGAATTATTTCTCTATATATATTTCTCTCTGCCTACCTCTCTCTCTGAGTTTCGATCTCTGTCTGTCTGTCTTTCTCTTTGTCTCTCTGTCTCTCTCTGTATATATATATATGCATAGAGAGAGTGAGAGAGATACGGATGCAATTATATGTAGAAAGAAAGTAAGGTATATAGATGGATATATTTGAATAGTGTATGTGTGTATGCAATAAAATATAGAAGGAAATAAAAATTTCGGAAGGAACTAAAAAAAATTACCAAAAAAAAAAAGAAATGAAATGGCACAGCTTTGGCTCTTCGTTGCATTTTTTCTCTTTATCCTCTGATTTCTAACATCTCCGTGTATTTCTTTGAAGAACTAGCCTGCGGTTTTACTCAGTTAAATTCTTCGATTTTTGTTATATTCGTGGAAGACTCTTGTATACTTTGGTCCCTCCATGTAAATGTAGTCTTTCTGTTGGGTCGTGTTAGCAATATTTCTATCATTTCTACAGATTATGGTGTAAAACCTATACAGCCAAATTTAGATTTCTTGCAAAGTTCACTGATTGTTTTCTTTTTTAGTTACTGCTTGAACAGACCCTACATTTGCCGAGATTTCTGATGAACATTTACAGTGTGCGATTGGTAAACTGTTGCCATACTTTTTTTTTATTTTGAGCATGCGCGTTGTTTGTTTTTTTTATTTTTATTTTTATCGATTTCACATTATAGTAGGGTCAGTTGGGCACCGTCTGTGAGAAAAAGATTACCATGACGCATATCACAAATTTTGAAACGGTATCCTGTACTGTATTGGCATTCCTGCTGGAAGCTCGAATACGAACATTTCGGAGTGTTTGGGTGTCAATCTGAAGACAGTGCAGAAGATTCGGAAAGAGATGGAGGAATCTAATGGGGATTACGAAGGTACAATATCTCGGAAAATCATTCCGATTCTTCTGATAAGAAATGAACTCCCGTATTTTTTTGTTAATGGCTTCAAACTAAACACGGAGGTCTATATCAAGTATCTTGAGTAGTTAGTGCTGCCCTGGGTCAAGAAGGTGGTTGTTGGAAGGCCCTATATCTGGCTACAGGACATTGCACCATGCCATACAAAGAGTAGATCCCTAGTCATTGCTGTCAGACAATTCCTGCGACCACATCACTACTTACCCCTGCCCACCTAACTCCTCAGACTGCAACCTTCTTGATTATTATGTGTGGGATGCAGTTAAGCTAGTGACGAACAAACATCCTCGTAACACCAAAGATGAACTGAAAGCAAGGATTATGGAGTATTCACCAACTTAAACAAGGAGAAAGCCCAGAAGAGATATGGGTAAATCTGAAGTCGTCTAGCGGCCCTGATTGAAGCCAATGGCGATTTTATTGAATAAATTTAGTCTGTAGTATTTCAAGATATTTCTGTGTAATTGTGGTAAATATATCTATTAAAATGAGATGTCACTGTTAGTTTCTTTTCTGTGAAATTTAGACGACAATTCATGAATGGCACTGTATATCTACAATGTAGCGCCTTGCGTCACAGCTTTAACACTCAATCCATATCGCAAATCGATATTCATGCCATCGTTTAACAAACTGGACGGATGGCCGATATACTGTATCGCAGGAGAAAATACATAAATATTATTAACATGCTATATCTTGACAAGAGTTAGATCAGACTAAGACTATTGCGGCCATATCTGGGCAGGTGCCGCCAAGGCATCATTGTCCAACCTCGAAAGGGTTGTTTACGCGGCCTTTTGGATGATGAATTAATAAATTCCACCTTGTACCCCTTATCCCACAGACGAACCTGTTTAGCATCTCACTACTCATTGCTATTACCATTGCAAATATTCTAACAAGTTACATTCATTGGTATCAACAACACTATTTGTTGAGTCTTGACTCATTGTTGAATCTCGCCTAATGCATGGAATAATAATGCAACACAAAATGTACTTAGAACAAGAATGTATTATAACAAGAAAGTGTACACAATAAGTACATATTATATTTCTGTATATTTCTGGGAAGACGTTCCTGGAGAATGTGTTGACTAGTCGCAGTCGATCAGAGTCTCTAGTTGGATCTCGTGATTCCACTCCTCGTCTTCCGGTACCAACCACTATTTATATAGTTGGTAGTCACTTATGCAGATTAGGTGGGTCCTACCACAACACCCCCCTCCCAAGCCTTGGAATCCTTTTGGATTTCAACTGGCTTCTATATGGGATGATGATTATGGTTATTTCTTTGTAGATCCCCTTTGCATAGTTCATATGTATATCTGTTTTTTTTTTCAATATCTTTTCCGTTTTGGATTCACGTCCAATGGGTCCGTGAACTTTCGTTTCCTACCGGATCTTCTCGGTTCAGGAGCACTCTGCGGAGGTTCTACTTGAAAAGTATCATACATTACATCAATGGGATCTTCCTCCTCATCCGGTATACTCTCTTCATGCTCTAGCACGTAGCATTTTTGAGTTGGTTCTGGTGCCTTTTATGAGTATTCTTCGGCCCTTTTATTATGTAAATCAGGTCACCGATTCTCTTGTCCACTATGCCTCGCTCCCAGAACTCAATGTTGTTTCTATAGCACTTGAAAAAGACCTTCTCTCCGGGGGTGTATCTTTTTCTAGCTATATACATAGTGTTCTTTATTCTATTTCTTCCTGGCAAAATCTTGTCAAACACTGACTTAACTTTCCTAGCGAACATTAGTTCAGCTGGTGCCATTTTTGATGGTGTTCTCTGGTTAGGCGTGATTCTGTATACTTGTAGGAATTGCTGAAGCGCCTTTTCCGTTGGAACTCCTGAGGCTTTCTTCAGAGCGCGCTTTAACGTATCTACAAATCTTTCTGAGAGTCCATTGGATCTCGGATGATACGGCGGCGTCGTTATGTGGTTAATTTGATATAACTCACAAAATTCCTTAAAATCGTCAGAAGTGAATTGTGTACCATTGTCACTCACAATACACTCTGGCACACCGAACCGTGCAAATAGTTCATGCAAAAAAGTTGTTGTGGTATTGGACGTAGGCTTTTTGCAGCGTAGTACTTGCGGCCATTTTGTAAAGCTATCTACCACTATTAAGTAGTAATAATCTTCTACTGGACCAGCGAAATCAATGTGTAATCTTTCCCACGGATGATCTGTCTTTGGCCATGGTTTGTGTACTATAGGTGGTGCCTTAGCTGCTAACGCACACCCTTTACATCGATGAACCATGTTTTCGATATCCACATCCATTCCTTTCCAATATACAAAACTTCGCATTAAGCTTTTTGTTCTATTAATCCCCGGGTGACCCATATGAAAGTCCCGTAGGATTTTTTTCTGCAACTTTTTTGGTACTACTACTTTCTCTACACTTGCGAAAGGCACGTTACGTTTCTTTTTAAATATAGGCATAGTATTTTCCTTTAATTCAAATTTAGCTTCAAACTTGTTACATCTTCCAAGACCAGGTGTGAAGGTTTCCGGAAACTTTTTCTTTAATTCCTCTTTAATGTCCTGTCTTGTTTGCGTATTACTTTCTACTTTTCTGCAGAATGAGTTTAACGGTTTATCCCACAATTCGAATGTTTCAATAAAATCTGTACCCAACAAGTTTTCTCCATTTCTCAGAATGAAAACTTTTATTTTTTTAACGATTCCATTCAATTTCATTGGAAGTACAACCTCGCCTTCGAAGTTCATTTGCTTTCCAGTTACCGTTCGAGCGAGTTTCGTTGACTTCATTATTGTAGGCCTTTTTAAAATTTTCCATGTTTTATCGTTCATTATTGTTAAATCTGACCCCGAATCGAGTTGAAATTTGATATTCTTTTTGAATATTTCAGTCGTCACGTATTTCCTCAAATCTCTATCCGATTTGATATTCGAATTTGTTTGTCTAATTCGGCTCTTGATTTTTTTCGTTTTACAACACGATCCTTTGTGACCATTCTCTTGGCACACGAAACATTTCTTATTTCTATATGGGCAATTTACCTCCCAATGTCCTCCGTTACAACGTCTGCAATTATATGGTGGGACCTTTTTATTTCCGTTCTTTTTATTTTCTTGTCTATTCTTAAAATACGCTGAATTTTTTCTCCAATTTTTCTCTACTGGGTACTTTGACTGCTTTTTTATTTTTTTAATATAAGCAATACCAGCATCTTCGATTTTTTGCGACTCTTTCTTTAACTTTACGGCCCGTTGACACTCCTCTGCTAACTTTTGCAGGGTAAGGCCTTGTTCAGATTCGAGTTTAGACAAAACTCTACGTCTTATTTCGGCACTCTTACTGGATACCAGTCCTTGAGCAAAAATTAAGCACTTGAATTCTTCAACCGTAATCTCTGCCAATCTGAAATTGTCACAATGTCTATTCACTATAGATGCATATGTTAAGTAATCCTGATCGTCGGATTTAGAGACATTCATGCATAACCATCGCTTATGCCAAAGCGACATATTTGCTCCAAACAGCTCTTTTAGCAATTTCACTGTTTCCGAGAATTCCAATTCAGTTGTTTTTCTCGGTAGAATAAAATCTACAAATTTGCTATGTTCTGCTGTACCTAGCTTTCTTAGTAATAGACTGACTTTTCTTGAATTCGACCAGTTTTCACAGTCTGTGTAGAAAATATCTTCATATCGTTTAAAGTACGCTTCAAACGTTTTTTCTTCGTCTGGCACATAGTTGAAAGTTTCCAGCGAATTAAATATGGTGTTATTAGAATATGAAGAATTTCCCTCATTTGCCTGATAGTTGTTTAATTTCTCCAGTGTTAACTTTTGAATTTCTAAAAATCTTTCATCTTGTTTTTCTTGATATTTTTGTTGTCTTTCATCTTGTTTAACTTGATATTTTTGCATTACTATCAGTTGTTCTTGCTGTGCTTTCTGTTGCTCTTGCTGACGTTGTTGACTCAACTGCTGGGATTTTAATAATTCAGATATGACTTTGGATAGTTCCTCCATCTTTAGCTGATAGTGTTCATGCAACAAGGAATATACTTTTAATTTGTGTATCCACGAATATCATATAAGCTGACCAAAAAAATCGAAACAACGTACGACTTTTATATTTTATGTCTTGCTTTTACATTCACGCCCGTGCTAATCAACTTTGGTATTTTTTTTTCCGTGAACAGAGAGCGTCGGACATTTTTTTTTTTCGTTTTCGACTTCTGTTCGCGTATTTCAATGACAACGTCTGATTTTCTTATCAGAGGTAATTCGTCACTATATTGTTGAACAAATAATTTTAAAAAAAAAATAATTTTTTAAAGTTTGTTACCTTTCAAAGTCGACAAGGTGAATTTGTGCTCCTTTTAAATCCATGCATGTTTTTGTAGTCGGCCAATTTTTCTTTTTAGCGGGTGTCTCGTTGTAGATAATTTTTTAATTTAAAATTACCGTTATTCGTTTACGACACCTTTCAATTTTTCTGAGTGAACGTTCCTTTATGCTTAGTCGTTTTTTAACGAGTTTTACATATCCAGAAGTTCAGAATCCTTCGTCGTTACGTTAACGTTGGACTTTGAATTAATAGTTTTTTTTTTTTTCAGCCTGGGTTCTTCAATGACTTGTCCCAATTGTTGAAAACTCTCACTATTAATTCTTTCTTCTTTCTGTATGGTTCGTTCTACTTCTTTGCCATTGTTGAAACTTGGCGTATGGTTCGTTCTACTTCGTCGCCATTGTTGAGTCTTGACTCATTGTTGAATCTCGCCTAATGCATGGAATAATAATGCAACACAAAATGTACTTAGAACAAGAATGTATTATAACAAGAAAGTGTACACAATAAGTACATATAGTATTTCTGTATATTTCTGGGAAGACGTTCCTGGAGAATGTGTTGACTAGTCGCAGTCGATCAGAGTCTCTAGTTGGATCTCGTGATTCCTCTCCTCGTCTTCCGGTACCAACCACTATTTATATAGTTGGTAGTCACTTATGCAGATTAGGTGGATCCTACACAACACTATTGTTTTTTAATTCGTTTTTTTATGGCTCATCAACACATATTTATTTAACACCAGGATATATGTTTTAGATAGTAAGAATTTTTTTTTAGATAAAACTGGTTTAGTGATTCAAGTCTTACTATTTAATTAATAGCTGAAGGGAGAAGACGTGGAGTCATAAGTACTGTTGTTATTAGGTGTAGATAAGCTCGACTATCGTCTGGATTATACTCCTCCCCGGTCTTTTAAACAGGAGTAGAGGTTCATTCCCTTTTTTCCGGTTTAGGAGTGGATTTCAAGTTCCTTTTAAAATCTACTTCAGGTCTCTACTTCTAACGCCTGTCCTTTCCGACGCTAATGCAGCTCCACACTGTAACCCTCTATTTCGACCGGCTCTTGGGCCTTGAATTGGGTGAATATTTGTTAAAAATTGAACCGTATTATCAGGAAACTGATAAAAAAGAAGCTTAACATTTTGTTAGTTTTATAAATTTTCTTTCCTCTAATTTATTTTATAAATGATTATTTTATTTTCTTTCAATTTTTAAAGCTGAATATACGTACCTGGAAAAATAAAATAGAGAATGAAAGGTTGTTCGAAATATATCAGGAAGAAAAATAAAGAAAGAATGAGCTAATATTTATTACACCACCTGAACATCCAAGTTTACGCCACCGGGTATTCCCAAGCGGTCACCCATCTAGGTACATAACTTCGGTGATCGTACGGGAGCCGTCATCAGCTTAAGCCATCACATTTAAATTTACATACAAGGTTGTTTTTTTTTCCAACAAATAAGATATTCACTTAGAAATTTTAATATAAATGCAAATAGAATGTGATGCTAATCAATAAACCCTAAGCATATTAATCTTTTATATCGCAATCAAATACAATCTGATTTTAAACAGGACTAATATATCATTAAAAAAAATTAGTAAATACTAATAAAAAATTAAATTAAATTAAATATATAGAATACTATATTCAATATATCCAATTTAACCTTTCGTAATGACTCCATCTCACCTATTAACGTGATAAAAAAAAAACTAACACTGTATATAAATTTAAATGTCCCTTGGGAGATTGTACCTCCAACAGAAAAAATAATATATATTTTAGTCATACCACTAGTACTTTGTTTCGAATGTTGAGTATTCATTTGAATAATGCATGTGACATCTCTCAACATTTCCAACAGCATGCCTGTTCACATTCGCAATTTTGGAAAATTCTTGTTAAAAATACAACTACATTTTTTCATGAAAATAATAAACATAAACTAAAATTCTTGAAGCTATCTATATTTAAAAAAAATGAAACAAAACCTTAATAAAATGAATTATGAAAACAGCACATGTATTTTAAAATGTTTACAGTAGGTAGTTTAAAATATCTAGGATTTAACTAATTAATTTAAATATTTTAAAAAAATATTTAGACATTTCAATAACATAGTTACCTCCCTTGACGTTCGTGGCATGTTTGCATCATGAAATTTAAAGATCATACAGTACATAACTTTAGCGTTGTTCTCTTCTCAGGTAATAATTTAATTTTCCAATGAACACAACAATTTGGTCTTAGAAAAATAATAAACACAACATTTTTTGTCTTAGCAAAACAAGACCCTGATGATGATAATGTCAAAAGTAATCAGAATAAAATGAATATGCATCAACATGGTGGTTTTCTTTCTTCTTTTAATAAGGATACTAAGAAACTTGACCGGATTTCCGAGAGGATTCTATTGAAAATAAGTAGAGAAAACTTGTCTAAATTATTTAATGAGACATGACTTAATGAAAACATGCTGCCAAAATATGCGCAATATATATATATATATATATATATATATATATATATATATATATATATATATATATATATATATATATAAATAAATGCACACACACGCACGCACACACACACACACACACACGTATATATATATATATATTTTTTTTTTTTTTCTTTTGAATTTTCTCATATTCTCTAATGAGATTTTTTATTGAAATGATTTCGAAATATGTATTGTCCATACGATGACCTAGCGCTTTCGAACATCATTGTTCATCTTCAGGGTCAATATTTTTAGTCAAAATTTTTTAAACAAACATTTGCCAATTATCTTGTAGCGTAATCATGTTGCTATTTTTTTACAAACTAAATAAACGTTAAAATCCTTTTAAATTCAAAAGACGCGATGATGTTATCACGTGCGCGGCGATGATTTTTATCATGTGACAGCGTGAAAAAGAAAAATATGCAAGACTATGTTGTCTTTAACATTCAATACTACATGTTTAAAAGAAAAGTTGCTGCCAAATTACACACACACACACACACACACACACATATATATATATATATATATATATATATATATATATATATATCATTTCACGCCAAACAAGGCGAGGATGCCACTAGCACACAAGGCGTTATAGAGAGTAAAGCTGAGAAAATCAACTGGGTATAGGGGAGGTAGATGAAAGGATAAAAGCTGAACGGAGTACAAGAAGTTGGCGAGTGACATTGGATTTAAAGTTTTGAAGATTGTAGTTATCAGGGAAGCATGGAAACGGAAGGGATTTCAACAGGCGGAATGTGCGAGAAAAGAAAATGTCGGAGTAGAAGTGGCGGTTAAACTTACCTAATTCAACAGTGGTGGGACAAAGATGCCAAACTAATATCACGCTTGAACACATATAATCGGGGTATCAGGGAAAATCTCGTCAAAGCAAAAGCCATGAAAATAGTTGTAGAAAAGACGGAGGGAAGCCACGTCACATCGGTGAAAAAGTGAAGTCGACATGCCAAATCAGGACACTTTGCAGTTCACAAGGCCGAATATAGGCGGGGTACCCAGTGAGGATTGAACTCACTACTCAGTAGTAATTGTTCTAGCGAGACAAGCTTGCTAACCATTACACCGCCTCGAGGTGCCCAATGATTTTCTAAGCGTAGCTTAGATGCGGCACAAGGCCGAAAGTATGGAGCACCCAGTGAAGATCGAACTCACTATTCAGTCGTAAATGTTCTAGCGAGACAAGCTTGCTAACCATTATACCGCCTCGAGGAGCCCATCCTCGAGATGTGTAGCAGGAGCACCTGACCAGATATAGTAACAATATTCAATGCACGGACGAATGGTAGATTTCTAAATGTGCATGATGGACTCTGACGAGAAAAAACTTTTGGCACGACACAGCGAACAACTTTCTTTGCAGAAGATGCAGCTACTGATTCATTGTAGTCGTTTCACTTCAAGTGAGTTGAAAACATGAGACCAAGAAGGCGCTGTATTTTTCTCTCCATGAGTCTAGCACTGGCCATGCTGATTTTGGACAGAAAATTTTCTCTAAGGTGGATAAATGAGTGTAGTTTCGTTTTGGAGGCATTAAAATTTACAAGCAATTGCCTGTCCCTGTTAACCACTGATTGAAGGTTCTTGTCTTGAGCAGCGGCCAGGTTAACTTTGTCAACTCTGAGGGATTTGCTACTGAGACAGAAGTAAATGATAGTTTCATCAGCATAAATGGAACTGATGACATTAAGAAGATCATTGATGAAGATCAGGAAACAGGATAGAACTTTGTGGGACAGCTGTGATCGTGTGAAAGGATCTGGAAGCGAGCCTATTCCAAAAGACCTACATTTCACGGTTTGAAAGGAGCGATTGAATTAAATCATACAAACGTCCAGTATTACTGTTGCCCTGGAGCTTACGTAGAAGACCAGCGTGTCAAACGCCTTCGAAATATCAAAAGCCACAGGTTGGTTTTCCCCTTTATTATTAACAGCTTCATATATGTTGTGGTAGGATCCACCTAATTTGCATAGTGGAGTACCGACCATATAAATATGGTTGGTACCGGGAAGAGAGGAGAACGAATCAAGAGATTCAACCAGAGACTCTGCCCGACTGCGACTCAGTCAACACATTCTCCAGGAACGGTCTTCCCAGGAATATACAAAAGACTATATGTAAATATTGTGTACACTTTCTTGTTTCAATACATTTTGTTCTAAGTACATTTTCTGTTGCATTATTATTCCATGCATTAGTCAAGTTTCAACAATATACATATTCAGTGAACAGCCATTAGCTCATCAGCGCTAGACCTGGCAAAACAGAAGAGAGTAGGTCAGAGAGTATGTCGTGAGAGGTAAGATGATTAACTACTTCAGCATTGATTAAAGTCTTGAATACTTTGCCGAGAAGTAGTAGGAGACAATAGGGCGATAGATAAAGGGGTCAAAATGTTCTCCATAGTTCTTCAAAAAAAAGGAACTACAGAGGAGGATTTCCTACAAGTTTGAAGTAGCGGCACAATAGCTGTACAGTTTGGAGAGAACTGGAGCTAACTCGGGAGCACATTACTTTAGGACGACGCGTGGGATCCCGTCATCTCCGCTTGCCTTATGGAAGTCTAATTTAGAAATAATATCTGCGCCCTGTGACGGGATTATGCGCATATCCTTCAGTAGAGCCTCTGTTCTAGGAGGGAAATCATGTGTGGGTGATCCAACTGAGCGGAGTGTTGAGGTGTAAGAGAATTTTCGAGCGAAGCATTCAACATTATCTGCTGCCGATACCAGAACTTCGAATTGATTGAATAGTGAAGTGATTGAGAATTGGTTCTTGCCGCCAATAATCTCTAGAACCTAAGTTGTGAGATGATATGCGTTGTTTTATTTTATCAGCAAAGAGTAACTACGTTACGAACAGAAACAAATAGACGTCTGTTACAATCAGTCGAGTCGCTCTGGTGCAGCCGCATGAAGTGATTCCTGTGGGCTCTAGCGGTCGCGCATGCAGGTGAGAACTAAAGAGGCGAATGCTGTTAAAGTTGGAATTCCCTTGCTGGAATGAAAGCATCAATGCCGGCTTTCACCGAAGAAGAGACCCCAGAGGCGCATTTGTGAACAGGATGATTTAAAAATTGCATACGAAGGGAGGTCACGAAGGAAATCACGGAACGCATGTTGATAACAGAAATATATTCTGTTGGCAGGATGTTCTTGGAAGTTAGGTGAGCAGGAAAGAGAAGTTTACAGACACTATGATCAGTGTTGCCAAGAGGGCAGATCTGAAAAGTATGACATGAGTCCGGGATAGAGGTAAAAAAAGAGATCTAGAAGATAAGTATGTCATTCAGGGCCAATGAGAAAACACGTGGGGAAGGCCATCACTTGCGTGAGAGATTGAGTGATTGAAAAGTTATGGGTCTAGATTCCAGCGGGGTCAGTGACTGTGTTTAATCAACCTAGTATGGTGGGTAAAAATTCACCAAATACAAACATATTTCCAGGCGGGTGTAGGGAGATGGCCTATGTTATCAGAAATACCATCCAGCACGCAACAGTCCTGAGAGGAAGGGCATCGGTATGGAAAGAAGTGATAGTTGACTGGGTTAATTAGAGATAGACGGAGATAGATGTAAGAGTGATGCAGAGATTCAAGACATATTTCCCTATCCAGCGGATGATGTTCACGGTTAAAAGCCCAGGTCACGCATGTGGACATCAGTTTTCATCCTAAGAATAAGTTACACAGGAATCGGGAAATCAAATCAGAGGAAGGGATTAATGAATTAAGATTATTTTCACAGAGAACTAAGGTGTCCGAAGATTTTTCGCAGGGAAGATGGGCGATACCGCCCTGCAGAAGTTGGTACGAATAACAAAAATGTTGGAGAAAAAATGGATGAGTGGTTTAGGCGATTTTTGTTGAGCTGGTTTAGATTTATATGTTTGGTATCTTATAGTCAGGATATATATATATATATATATATATATATATATATATATATATATATATATATATATATATGTACATATATATATATGTATATATATATATGTATATATATATCTATATCTATGTATATATATACATGTATATATATATGTATATATATATGTATATATGTATATGTATATACATGTATATATATATATATATATATATGTATATATATGTATATATATATATGTATATATATATATATATATATATATATATATATATGTACAGTGTAACCCGGATATAAGAGTGTTGTCGGGACCGGATAAGAAGTATCATATATCCGGGTTTCTCTTATATCCGGGTTTGGTCTATTATATATACATTAACACAGGCTCTAATTTGGGACCAGAGAAAATCTCTCTTATATCCGGGTTTCTTTTATATCCGGGTATATATATATATATATATATATGTGTGTGTATATATCTATATCTATATATATATATGTATACATATATATATATATATATATATATATATATATATATATATATTTAAGGCATGTTATATTCATGGATTAATGTGGTCAATATCAGGGATAGAGCATATGTAAATATAAAATTGAATATTGAGATCAACACCATACGCAATATATATATATATATATATATATATATATATATATATATATATATATATATATATATATATATATATATATATTATGCTCTGGGAATTGACTTCAATGTCCACTTATATATATATATATATATATATATATATATATATATATATATATATATATATATATATATAAGTGGACATTGAAGTCAATTCCCAGAGCATGAAATGGAATCTATCCCATATACTGAGCACAAATATATATAGCATAATTAAAACTAAAACTTTATTTTATCACATATAACACAGATATAACGAATAGATCCCACACAAAGAGTAGTAACATACATATAATCTGAGGATCAGCTAAATTGTAAAATGTTTTATCAGACATATATATATATATATATATATATATATATATATATATATATATATATATATATATATATATATATATATATACAGAGCGTTGCAGAAAAATCCATCGAAAAGAAAACGAAATAGGCAATAAAAACAATAGTTGTATATGCAGATACCCGACAGTTTGACAGCTAACTAATGTTTTTCTCTCTACAAATTTCCAGGAAGGAATATGAGCGCAGAGCAGCGGTTGTAACTTCTTTTCGTGTCGGGAAGAAGCCTGTGTAAGTGATGGACTTGTTTGGGTTCAAGAGGATCATGATCATGGACATTTGGAGGAAGTGGAAGGCGTGTGAGAACAAGGACGAGTTTACTGCCAAACGAAAGGCCCACAAAGTTCGTTCTTCGGATGTTAGGAACGATGAGTTCGTCGCCGCTGTCAAGGAGACAGTCGACAATGATGGAAGCCAGACCTACGGCAAGATCGCCGCTGACATGGGCTGTCACAAGTCGCCGATCTGTCGAACGATCAAGAAGGTCTAACCGCATGCTCATGACGAATGCCTCCAAGGATTCGAGGAAGGTCAAGGCGGCGGCTTTGCTTAACGAGCTCAAGCACAGGTACGCCGAGATGCTGCGGTTCTTCTCTGATGAAAAGAATTTCATCCAGGACCAGAGGACCAACAGGCAGCACGACAGGTTGATCAGCAAAGATATCAAGGCGGTTCTCGTCGTGAAGCCTACAAAGTTTCCCTCCTCCGTCACGCTCCTTGGCGTCATCTCCAGCGAGACGGACGCCATGCCTCTGTTCTTCTTTCAAAAGGGCCTGACAGTCACCGCTGAGATCTACCAGGAAGTGCTGAGGAGCGTGATGAAAACCCTGGATGGGCGAGATCGCCGCCGGAATGCCCATACGTCTTCCAGCTGGACTCCGCTCCTGCACACAAGGCCAAGACGACCCAGGCGTGGCTTCTCAACAATGTGCCTCAACACTGTTCGCCGGACATGTGGCCGCCCTCCTCGCCCGGCTGCAACCCCATTGACTATTTCTTCTGGGGCGTGTTCGAGGCCAAAACCAACAAGCACGCCCACAACACTGTCGACTCTCTGAAGTCTGCCGTCGTGGAGGCGTTCGCCGCTATGGACAAGGACATGGTCGCCGAAGCATGTGACTCATTTTGCGCCCGCCTTGAGATGGTCGGTGCCGGCGGTTACATTGAAAAATAATGTAGTATGTAACTCTAACTGCTGCTAAATAAACTGTCGGGTCCCTGCATATAAACTTTTGTTTTTATTGCCTATTCCGTTTTCTTTTTGTCAAGTGTCGGATTTTGCGACAATTTTGGAATCGCTTTATATTCAAGTAGAAAATTTGTGAACTTTTGGTAGAAGTGGATCCCAGACGCTTCCTTAAGTCTCCCCAAAGCTCGTTCGCTTATTGGTTGATGCCAAACAATCAGATCGTTTGCAAGTTAAGAATAATTTTTCACATGCAACGAATCGAAGCCTATATTGGCTTAAGCCAAGATTTTTCTCATTTCAATTAGTGAGACCTCAACTGGTAAATGAATCCACAACTGTTAGAACCATGCGCCAACCTTCTCACTCACACGTACAGCCACATGCTGATGATAATTTGTACACCTTCACCAAAATACAAACTCTTTACGTTCACACACAAACACTCATAAACATTTATCTCGTAAACTTTAAACCAAATAATTTCATCCAAAGGGAGGCAACTCTTGATTAATCCAACATTTCTCACTTAAATGGATGTTTTCTTTCACATCGTTGTTTGATATTGTATATTTTTTAATATAAACATGTTATATGTAACAATGTCTTGTGGTTATTATTCTTGCGTGACTCCTGTTTCTTATCAATGTTAAATTAATGCGGTGATGTCCGCCACATATAAATATGAATGAAGCCAAAAGGAAAAACTTTTTTGCCGACTTGTTTCGTCCTCTGATGAATCAAGGCAAGTAGAAGAATTTTATTTTGCAACAAGTATTTAAAAATAATAGCAAAACTGCCGTTAGTTTTAAAAATCGTTAGTTTTCAAATATTTTAAATAACTATATATACTCTAAACTAGCTGAATGTTAAAGGAAAGTATGGAGTATGCTTAGCGATATAATTTAATACCAAATAAACTAATAGTAACGAATATTAACACTATTTACTGTCGTTTGTTTAGCATTCAATTATAGCATCCTACATAGAATTATCCTAACTTTCAGCTAGTTTGGAATATATTTAGCTATATAAAATATTTGAAAACTAACGACAGTTTTACTTATATATATATATATATATATATATATATATATATATATATATATATATATATATATATATATATATATATATATATATATATATATATATATATATATATAAGGCATCTAGTCTAGGAGAAGGGCAACTCTGAATTCAAAACCTGCGGAGGGTCGTTTGGGCACCTTGTGGCACTTAGTGCACCAGGTCTCTGTATTCGTCCCTTCAAAAAGTGTGGATGGTCCTACACGAAACCTTCACCTCTATAATCAAATCTCATGTGTCGGCGTCGGGCACTCAGTTTATAGGAACAGATCTGCTTGACCCTCATACGTCGAATTCGACGGGAGAGTCGATGATATATATATATATATATATATATATACACACACACACACATAAGTCTCCACATCTCTCCCTCCCTCTCTTTCTCTCTCTATACATATATATATATATATATATATATATATATATATATATATAGGCAGAGAAAGAGAGAGAGAAATATATTGATATATTGTTGACAAAAACGTTGGGCATTGATATGCATACAAGGTAGCATATAGGAAGAATGTGTGAAACCTACATTTGTGGTCAGGCGTAAAGACAATTAGCTTTGGTCGACATATGAAAAAGTTGAGTTGTGAGGTTCCTGAAACTTGTTGTCAAAACAGTCGGTGATTTCCGTAAATCTCCGGGGAAATTTCCAAATGTTCTGCTTATTCTCTCGCGAAAGATAATTAAAACCCACCTGCGCCCGGCAATCTCGAGTTGTCACTCGCCTTCGGTGGTAAGATGGCTGACTTGCGAGATTCCTGAGAAACTCTTACAATGAGTATCTGGGTTTTTTTTTGGTGGGGGAGTTGTTTTTTTTTTTTTTCGTAAATGCAAGCTCGGATTTTAGATTAATATCTTCTTTGCAATCTTTCCTGGAATTTCTTTTCTTTCGGTTTTTTCAGTCTTTTCTTTTGATCGTTCGTTTTTCTCTTACTTCTTACTTTTTTCTTTCTCTCTTTCGTTGTTATAACCATTTCTGATTTTATACGTCACTCGGTTAGTTCTTTCCTCCATTTTCTTTCTATTTTTCTTCTTTCTTTCTTTCTTTCTTTCCTTCCTTCGCTCTACCTTCTTTCACTCAGTCTTTTCTTATTTTCTTCTTTCTTTATTTGTTTTTCTTTCTTTCTTCTTTCTTTCCTTCGCTTTAGCTTCTTTCTCTCTGTTCTTTCTTTCTTTCTTTCTTTCTTTCTTTCGCTTTACCTTCTTTCTCTCTGTCTTTTCTCTTTTTCCTCTTTCTTTATTACCCGGATTTTAATCTTTCTTTTCTCTCTTTCTATAACTTCAACTTTTTTTTTCTAACCATTTTTTTCGTTTATCATTCTACTTTTTTTCTCATTCTTTAAATTGTCATTTTCCTTCCTTCCTTTTCTTTTTTTTATTTTCTAATTACCGTTTTTTTTCTTCTTCTTTTTAGATGTTTCTCTTTTTTATTCCTTCTTTTGTTGCTTATTTCTTATCTTTTTCGTATATTTTTAAATTTTGTTTCACACTTTTTATATTACTATATTATTCCTTTCATATTAATTTACTTTTTGAAAAAAATATTTTCTTTCTCTTCATTTTCCTCTCCCTTTCATTTTTCCCATTTCGTCTCATTCTTTCTTAAGGTTTCGTCTTTTCTCTTTCCCTTTTCTGTTTTCCTTCCATCCTTCTTTCGTGTCCCTGTTTAATTCTTTCTTTATTTCACTTGTCTGTCTTTTTTCTTATGCTCTCTCTTTTTTTAACATCATTGTTTTTATCACTTCCTTTGTCTGTCTCGGCCATGTTGCAGGAAGAGAAAATATCAGTTTTTCTGATTGCATTCTGTTTCATGTCATTACGTTTTAAAAAGAAAAAAAATTTCTCCGAATATTTTTTACAAAATATCCGACAACTTTACTTTTCAT
>OZ038483.1:69199427-69211927 GCA_964036315.1 Acanthosepion esculentum
ACTAACCATTTCGAAACCAAATTTGGGGGAGATAGGCAGCTAGGTAAGGGGTTACAAAATACACATTGTTGTACCAGGGCGCGAAGCTTAGTACAACATATTTATATATATTTTTGGGAAAAATTAAAAGCTTTATTATTTAACATACAAAATACTTCCACTATTTAAAAAAAAAACAATTTAATGATTAAAGTAACTAATACTTATTTAATAAAAATGCAATATTGCTTTATGTATATTTTTTTCACAGAAACAGACATATGTATATATGTATATATACATACATACATATATATATATATATATATATATATATATGTGTGTGTGGGGAGAGAGAGTGAGAGAGAGCGACAGACAAAGAGAGATAAAAGAGACATAGAGCGACAAAGAAAAGACAGAGAGACAGATAATCAGGCAGAGAGAGAGAGAGAGAGAGAGAGATGGCGTATATATTCTTTTGGAGTCCTCCCTCTAATGAGTCTATTGTGAACTCTTCCACTTACTATAAAATTAATAGGAGATTAAGCCTCGGGAGGAACAGTGATACAGACTGAACACTGGTCAACCGACCCCCCCCCCCAAGTTGTGTAATACACTTCTATTGGATTTACTGTTCAATACACGATTTACTTGCAACCTTTTGTTTTGTTATTCCTTAACCAATTACTTGCTCACAACATATATCGACATTTGGGAGCCCAGTACAGCTTTTCTGGAAATCAAAGTGTCCCATAATGGATAGTGACTTTTGAACAGTGTTAAATTTCAAATCCAGCTTGCGTTAATTACATCAGTCCGTGAATCCGGAAACTTTTGGTCGTGGCAATTAATAATTCTCCTTTTTATCTACTGTTACCCATTCTTTTTCCTACACACAGGTATCTCTCTCTCTCTCTCTCTCTCTCTCTCTCTCTCTCTCTCTCTTTCACACTCCTGACAGGTGACACCTTTTTATGATGTCAACGAACACGCGTTGCCACTTCTGTAATGTCAACGAATACTGGTTCTCACTTTCGTAATGCTCGTTGAAGTAGATACTTTGTAATCGCAGATACAATTATAGTAACGCCGTTGAACAATACCGGTGTCAGACGCCTTCGAATAACACTCGCACTAATAGCACTTGCTCGATAATACTCGAAAAGTAACCAACGAATAGTGATCTGAATAATAATCAGTACTGAGAATAGTGTAGAGTATAATAACCGAGGATAGAGTTGAAAGAGTTGTCCGTATAGTAATAAAGGATAGAACAGAAGGGGTAATCAATAAGACGCCAGGCCAATTCCCATATATACATTTCCTTTTCTATCATCGTGATCTACTTATTCAAAATGGGGTCGCCTGTGTTTGCTCTCTGGTGATCTGTGTTCAAACTCCAGTGTCGACAGCGACACTTTATTCCTATAACTATTATTATAAATGAAGAAGCTGAAAACCCTTTTCCATTTCGTCTTTTCAGTATGTTAATACGATTGTATATTCGAGAATATGATATGAATAATAATTATACTAATAATAATTGGCATTTTCTCCTAATGATTTTCCTTTGAAAAACTATAGAATTGAAACAATTAATCAATTACCAAAGACGTTCAGAATAAGAAATCGTTACCTATGTTGCCTTTAATGCTTTTCACTTTTACTACAGAACCAATTGCGCCGAACATATGGCCACCTAAAAAATGAATGAATGAGAAGTAAACCTGTTGAAGGCAAAGTGTAGAAGCAAAGTTTGCTGAGAAGTATGAATACAAAATCTAAATAAGTCAATATATTAGCACAGCATTTTGCTGTTGCTATTTCATTACGAAAGTTGGCCTCAAAACTTTTGCGAACATTTCTCGTAATTGTTTTCGATTTTGTTCGATGAATTCCATCATATTTTCCCTCTTAAAATAATTTTCCATGTTTCTCTTTTTATTTTGCCTCTGATATTTCTACTTAGTTTTACTTAACAGTGCCCTTACGTTTCTTTCTTTCTTTTTTTTAATTTTTGTCTATTTTATATGAGCTTATTTTCTCATAGGTCTACAAGTCCTGGATAGAGAAAGAAGATCAAATCAAATACAGATGCAATGAGCTGAAGCACTAAGGCCCTACTCCATAACGAGATTTTCATCATTTCTTTATTTTTCTGCATTTTTCCCCCTCGGTTTCATCAATGTGCCATATTTCCCTACATTCATTTCATTCACGTAACATCAGATAAAGAATACTTGAAAAAAGACGATATACCTCACAGGGACGAAACATTTCGAGTTTTCATTTTCTGAAATGATTGACTTTTGATCGAATTCGATTAACGTGCTGATAAAAAAAGACGTTGGACGCTTGATCTATCGGGAAATCCTCTCCTATGGACAGAGCAGAAACGGCAAATCCGAGAGGTAAGCATAACTTTTTTATTTTCATTTTACAAGTGGAGGTGTGAAATGAAAATCCTGGTCAGAAGTTTTATTTTATTATCAGATATGATTATTTATTTAAACATATCTATTATGTCATCTTCCGACTCTTAGGAAGAATAAAAATTAT
This sequence comes from Acanthosepion esculentum, assembly GCA_964036315.1. NCBI lineage: Eukaryota > Metazoa > Mollusca > Cephalopoda > Sepiida > Sepiidae > Acanthosepion > Acanthosepion esculentum. The sequence continues at coordinate 69,201,966 of OZ038483.1, forward strand.
ATATATATATATATATATATATTGTATTAAATATTTTAATTTCAGTTAAGTTTTTTGTAATATTTTATATTTATTCAAATTTCTTTGTTGCTATTAATTAATTAATATATTTTTATATTAATTATTTTTTTATATAGTATTGTCTATTGATTCTAAAGGCATCTTTTAATTCCCTTATTCTTGAGGTGCTTTTCGTTCATTTTTTTCACTTTTAAGTTATTTTTATTATATATTACATTTCAAATATACATTATTTTCCCTTGTGGATGGGTATTAATTAATATAACAATAATGTGATATATGTTAATTTGGATATATTCATCATATGGTATTTATCCCCACACCACACTTTTATATTATTTTTATAATTCCCTGTATATATATATATATATATATATATATATATATATATATATATATATATATATATATATATATATATAATCTTCATGTATTGATGTGTATCATGGCACAATAGTAAATGACTTGTGAAAATGCGATCAAACAAATACGCATATATGTACATGGCTGTCCAGACATATACATTATGTCTGTCGATTTGTTGAACGAACATGACTATCGCTGACAAGTTTTGTCAATATTTTCGATTTTTGTGAAAACAACAATGGCTCTTGAAACCTCTTGAAAACATTTAATGCTTATTGTATGATTTGGCAAAGTAATTTGTTTTGTATAGAGTCCGACTTGTTTTGTAAAGTCTGTTCAATTTATTCATGTTGACAGGTGAAAGCGAAGTTTGTCAAGTCTTATGACTTATCCTGTATGTTAATTTATTTCCCGCGTCTTTCTCATGGTGGTTTTTGAAAGGTCAAACAACATGCCTCTTCTTGTGGCGAAGGAAGTCTGCATTGGAAAGTCATACTTTGCCACAACCATCACATGTAAAGTGATGGATTACTGGATCAATGTTTTCCCTTTTCCTTACTGTACGAATGGCATTTACCCAACTCATCAAATGTTCTTGGAAGATCTTAAAGCCTTCATGATATTTACGCCTCCACTTAATTTGATCACAAGCGGCAGTTTAGCACCCAGGTTTATTTATGTGCCTGGCTGCAAGAGACCATTTAGAACAGTCCTTGAAGTTAATTTTGGTTTATGCTGGGCGTAGAGCAACTTGCGGTATAGTCATTTATTAAGCGTAGCTTAGATGTGGAACAATGTCGAAAGTATAGGGCATGCAGTGACGATTGAACTTGCGACTCAGCCATAAGTGATCTAGCAAACAAAGCTTGCAGACCGTTACACCACTCCTAAATGCCCAAGCAACTTTCTGTATAGCAACTGCGAGAGTAATTTTGGAGGAATTCCGATGTCATCAAGGTGAATGATATGGCCTGTCCAGTGATGCCAATGCGGGTGAATTTGAGCTCCGACGCTGATGTTATTGGCCTTTTCAAAGACCACAGTGTCTGGAGAGTGATATACACACTGCTTACTAAGGATAGAGTTTACAGAGCGGTTGCGAAATCTTTCCTGAGCATTTGAATAACTGTACTACATAACCCATGTGCAAAAGGAGTACAGAAGACATGTCAGTACACAGGCATTTTAGACTGACATCTAAGTGCACTTCTTAGGTTCTCTCTGAGGCCAGGTTTATATTTTAGGGCTGCAAAAGCATCAGATGCTTTCTACACATGAGCAGATATTTCACCGGCAAGAGTGCAATGTCGGTTTATAGTGCTCCCAAGTTATGTGATTTTATCACTACCACTTTCAATTTGTGGCCATCCATTTACGTCGCAGGTTGAAACATAACCACTGTTTTCCTCAGACTAATAGCGAAAGCTAAATTTTACTGGAACGGGATAATTATCCCCTGTATTTCCTGTTCTGTTTGGGTGGTAAAGTCAAAGTCATCGGCAGCCAGATCTCTAGTGAGAGCTTGGAATGTCTCAGATTTAGTAGAGAAGCTAAATATGTGCGTACGTGTTTGTGAGTGTATGGGTGATAGAATACATGTGTTTTTGCGAAAGAGAGTGTGTGCGAGAGAGTGTGTGAGTATGAGAGAGAGAATTTAAAAATAGGTGATATAATCATACCTCATGTAGAATACCAGAATGCAGGTTCAATGCAAGGTTAGCAAGCTATTACTGGAGAATTAGAATGAAAAATGAAAGAAGACCAGACATTAAATGGAATATTTTAAGAAAAGTGAAAGCACGTAAATGAAAAGTGGGTCCTTCTGGCTGTGCCAGGAGAAATTGGCCACTGCAACATCCAACGATGGTGCTGAGTTGTTAAATGAGGAAAATGACTTTTAGGGCTATACCACTTCGGGTGAAGTTGGAAAACAATAATAATATTTTCCACCCCCACCTCTTCCTAATTACTTCCTGTGCCGCATTAACTAAATTAAGTCTTGGTGATGTTGTCTGTAACGATGTCGCTGATTTAACCACCTGATAAGGCCTTGGCGGTCGAAACCGCGGTAGTTTTCTATTTAGCGTTTTATCATATATATATGTATATATATATATATTGTTATCCACAGACAGACTGTTTCACTGTATCACAGCTCATCAGTGTGGCTAGACGTCCGGTTGCCTCTGGCTAGAATCGAAAACCGGCTGAATTCGCGTCAGTCGGAAATTTTACCCTGTAGCCGTTGGCGCACGGCAGAGTAGAAGGTGAATTTAAGCGTATTTATTTTTAGATAAACACACAGTGATATATATATATATATATACAAATGCCAGAAAGAACAGATGGCGTAAAAATCCACAATTCATAGCATTTTTGTTTTTAAAAAGTGCTCAATACAATGTATAGCAAAATATTATTATAATATTTTTTTTAAAATCCGTTTCTGACAAATTTATATCTACTTCAACAAGTTGGCAAATCATACTTAAATACAAGAATCAAACGTTTGTCGCTGCTATATTCCCTGTTATCATTTGATGACATTTCTAAGCATCAGTTTTCTAGGCATGTAAAAATAACCCACCCAACTCCACCCTCCAACCCTATTTATATATTTTAGCGAAGACTTGACATTTAATTGGTTAATCTAGACTTACCCATAAGTATATTTTAATTCTGACATTATGTCACACTTTAACTTACGAAAAAGTTTAAGATTTGTTTTTAATTTCCCTAATATATCACAATTATTACAAGTTATTTACCATCGTCCGAATAAGTACCAGCTTAGTACTGACACATGAAAATTTTTCTGTAGCGATGTAAAATGTTTTTAATTTAATTTATTCTAACATATATATATATATATATATATATATATATATATATATATATATATATAGGGGTTGGACAAAATAATTGGAACAGGTGCAAATTCCACTTCTATATTTCATAGACCTATTATATTAAGAACTTTAACTAAAACTTCGAAATTGCAGGTTATATCTATTGTAAATACGTTTATTTATCTAATTTACTGTCTTTGGCTTATTTATTTTTAGAATGTAGTAAGGTTTATGCTAAATGCATGACCTCTCTGAGTTCGAAAATGGGCAAATTGTTGGAACTCGCATAGCAGGAGCCTCGAACACTAAGTTTGCTGAACTGTTTGGCTTTTCAAGAGCTACCATATCAAGAACTATGGCGCAATTCTAGAAACAGGGTAAAACCTCTAGCAAGCATAGCAATTCGGGCCGGACTTGCAAACTTACTGACAGGAACCGACGTGCATTGAAACGCAATGTCGCGAAAAATCATCGGACTACTGCGGCCAAAGTGCCTGCTGAGTTGAATAATCATCTGAATAGTCCAGTTTCTACTAAAACTGTTCGTCCTGAGCTCCATAAGGCTGGATATCATGGAAGAGCTGCCATAAGGAAACCTCTTGTCTTCACTCGCAACATTCAGAAGTGGTTGAAGTAGTGCAGAGATCCCAATGCCTGGTCTGCAGACCAATGGAAGCAAGTCATATTCTCAGACGAGTCCAGTTTTTCCCTTTTCCCAACTTCAAGGCAAGTTTATGTGTGGAGGCAGACCCAAGAAGCTTACAACCCTGACTGCCTTTTTCCAACAGTGAAGCATGGTGGTGGATCAGTGATAGTTTGGGCCGCTATATTATGGAAATATCTCGGTCCAATAGTAGCACTGCGTGGTAGAAACCACAGCAAAGATTACCTGAACATTGTGGGTGACCATGTTCATTCACTAGCCCAGACTTTATCCCCTGATAGTGACTTCCAAGTCGATAATGCTCCAATACATACCGCTTGAGTGGTTAAGAATTGGTATGAAGAGCTTGAAAATGAAACAGAACATATGGAGTGGCCTCCGCAATCTCCAGATATCAATATTATTAAACATTTGCGGTCGTGTCTTAAAGAGTTCGAGCAGGTATTAATGGAAGAATGGGTGAAGATCTCTCTGGATGAAGCCACGAAGCTATATGATTCCATTCCTAGAGGTATTAAAGCTGTATATGTGGCTAAATTAGGACCAACTTCATATTAAATAAATTGTTTTTGAATTTAGCAAATGTTTCAATTATTTTCTCCAACCCCTGTATATATATATACACATAAATATATATATATATATATATATATATATACACACACATATATATATATATATATATATATATATATATATATATATTTAAAGACATTTATAATATGTTTAACGTTCTTTTTATAGATACAAATATTTAAGCAAATGTTCTGTTTTATAATAAACAGTATTAAATAACATTTACCGGCCTGAATGTCCGAGAAATGTTCATAGAAAATTTTCGTTCTCCGACAGGAATCGAACCTGTATCCTATACGGAACCATCATTTCGCGTGATGTGCCTAAACCTTTCGGCCACAGAGCAGCGTCTGGTTAGCAAGGTCGATTTTATTATCTTTAAACTTAAATCTTCCATGAATCTCATCTATTCATATCTGCTCTAGCATATAAATAAATGTTTTGAACAGTGTAATTAAACTTCATTTGTTCTCATCATACCTGGACATCGGTTGAGCTCTTTGGTTTGAGGTGTGAGTTTGTAAACAGTGACTATTTAAGCTAATATAGCATTACTCTTCGGCAGAATTGAGTCACTGTCAGTCACTGTGTGTTTATCTAAATCGAAAAATAAACACGCTAAAATTCACCTCCATCCCTGCCGTGAGCCGACGGCTTAGTGGTAGAAGTTCCGACTGACGCCAATTCAGTCGGGTTTCGATGCTAGCTAGAGGCAACCGGACGTCTAGCCACACTGATGAGCTGTGAAACAGCGAAGCAGTCTTTCTGTGGATGACAAAAAAAATATATATATATTTAGTGTGTGTGTGTGTGTGTGTTACGGAACAAAATTTCAACTGTGTGGTTTAATGAAAAGCAAAGGGGCAATGACGTCCTTATCTAGCAAATGTTTTACCATTATGTTGGCGGCACCATATATATATAGCATAATGAGAAGCCACGGACGTATGATATGTATATAATATGGAGAAAACAACTGAAAAGTTGCATATTAAAAAAATTTGAATGTTTTTTTGTGAAAGTATTTATTTATATTTATATATATATATATTTGATATTTCAGATCTGCCCCGATCTTTAATTAATTTCTGACGAAAGATCGGGGCAGATCTGAAATATCAAATATATATATATATAAATATAATAAATACTTTCCCATAAAAAACATTCAATTTTTTTTAATTTGCAACTTTTCAATTGTTTTCTCCATATTATACATATATATATATATATATATATATATATATATATATATATATATATATATATATATATATATATATATATATATAGTTTTATAGTGTGCAATATTTATGGGATAAAATTCTCAGTATGAGAGATAGAGCGTATATATATATATATATATATATATATATATATATATATATATATATATATATATATATATATATATTTAAATAAATATATCTATATTTATATATATACATATATATATATATATATATATATAAATATATATGTGTATATGTATGCAGGTGTGCAGAAAAATAGGAAAGAACACGTTAGGTAGGTAATCCGGTGTTCCTTAGTATTTTGCTTTTATTTTCAAAATTCCCAAATTCTCGCTTGACAAGGAAGCGGGTCCTGGCACCTTAACTCTACATAACTTAAAAAATTATGTTAGGGGTCTCGGCTCTCGCTTTTGAAACATGAGAACTCTTATGTAGCGAAGGAATCATATAATATATATATATATATATATATATATATATATATATATATATATATATATATATATATATATATATATATATATATATATGTACACATTTCTGCAAGCAGAAATAACTCCATAAGAGTAAGACATTAGACAGATTGCCTAAGTACATTAACACCACATAGTTGACAGTTTAAAATGTGGGATGTATTTTTGCGTCGCCCTGTAGCTAATGCCTTACCATTGGGAGGTATGTATGTATTTATGTGTGTATGTAATGGGCACGTAGCTGACAATGAGCCCCGAGTTCGAATCTCACCATAGTCGATTTGTCAGTAAGGAGACTTCCTGATATTATCCCAGCGTGCGGCACCTTTGGAAAGTGTCTGAAAATCATACTATAGGTTGACCCAAGCGTTGGCTAGACTGAACCATTGGAAGCCGTAGATAGTTGTGCTAGCACTAAGTCACAAGTCATCGTGGCCAAGTGCTTGAGCGTTCCGGCCTTGTTCAAAACTGTACGTAAGGTCTGCTCAGCATAGTTGCAGTATAAACCACAAATGCTGAATAACACATATACACCTGAGAAAGCGTCTGCAATAGGGATTGGCTAGACGCCCTCACAGACGGGTATTCTCGAATATGAGTGGCCAGCTATGCATGTATGCATGTATGCATGTTTGTATTTTCTTTGTTGTATCTGAAGCGATTGAATTAATTCCGAAACATTGAAAATCAAATTATTTCGTAATTATAATTCACAAAAAAAAGGGAGTGATTTGTTTAATTGTTGGAACCATTTTTAGATTAACAAAAAGAGCGAAAATTATTTTCCAACACCAATATCTCCTCTATCGACCGAAAGATCTAGTTGGCTGCGTAAAATATCAATAGAAATTGACATTAAATTCTGTGAGAAAACGGTAAGGTTATATACATACCGCAAGCTTAGATATAATCGATGCTGAACTATATTCAGCAATTCTGTTACACGACGACATCAGTAGGTCGAATGCAAATTTTCATACAGATTTTTTTTCTTTTTCTTGTATTTAACGTTTCCCTTCGAGACGTGATAGATCATCGGACTTTGTAGTTCTTAGATATTGTTGTCTCTTAACTATCTCTCTCTCTTCCGCTTCTGACAGCCATTTACTCAAGCTTCTCTTATACGTTACTGTTATTTCCGTGTTGATATCGTACTCTGTTGGAGAACAGGTGTTAAAAAAATAAAAATAACTAGATTCTTTGGAATCGTTAGTGTGGATGGTGCAATTGTACGAAATGAGATATGGTCAAGGTTGAATTACACTCGAATTCAGTACATTCACTTACGCGCAAATACCCCTGGGAAAAGTATGAACCCGCTCTTCTTCCCCCACCTATGGGTTAAATAGCAGGGAAGACAGAGTCCTACAGCTTTAGTTGTCAACCAGTCTACCGCAGAAAGAAATAACACAAAATAACGGGCAAATCTTCTACTTAGACATGAATCGAAAGTGACATGATCGCCGAAGCGTGTATCATGCATGGTACTTAATTGATTGAGAGAGAGAGAGAGAGAAAGAAAGAAAGAAAGAGAGAGAGAGAGAGAGAAAGAAAGAGAGAGAGAGAAAGAGAGAGAGGCGTTTATATACTACTAGACTACCCGTGATCCGTTGGGCGAATGACTGTTCAGGATATAAAATATTAAAGTTGATTTCAAAACATTAAAGTTGACTTCAGGATTCAAAATAGTTTTCTTTTCAAGAAAGTTGAAATAAAAATACATACTGTAAAAACAACTCGTATTCTTAAATCTTATTTGCTCAAAATATTTTTATAAAAAATCAGATTAAATTTAAAATACGCCAAATAATATTTTTAAATCATATTCACCTGAAAATATTTTTAAATATACTAAAAACATTTTTTTTAAATATTTAAAATATTGTTTGTTTAAAGAAAGCTGAAATATAAAGAATTAATCTACAGATACTGGACGAAACAGCAAAGCGGGATCTCTTTGTGTCTGTCTTTAGCTTAGAATATTTTAATTAATAAAACTGTTTGAAGTAAGTTAAAATAAATATATTTACTGCATAAGCAACTTGTATTTTTTTAGTTTTATTCACATGAATCAGATTAACTTAAATCATGATGCGCCGGACAGACTCACCACACAAGCACGCGACCGCAATCAGAGAATTTAGTATTATATAAATTCATTTTATAAGAAAAACAAGGCCTTAGAATATATCAAGAAAATATGTAGGAGAGCAGACATAACCAGAAAAGATTTCAGGCGGCGCAATTCAATATTTTATGACATCAAACGGGTAAGAAACTAATACGAAATAAAAGCAATACATTAAATTCAAAAGTATCATTTAAATAGTATATATTATATATATATATATATATATAGTATATTATATAGTATATTATAGTATATATTATATATTTATATAAATTCTAATTATAGTATATATATATATATATATTATATTTATACATATTCAATTATAGTATATACTATATTATAGTATATATTATATATTTATATAAATTCATTTTATAAGAAAAACAAGACCTTATAATATATCAAGTAAGTATGTAGGTGAGAAGACATAATCAGAAAAAATTTCGGCCGGCGCAAATTCAATATTTTATGACATCAAACGGTTAAGAAACGAATACAAAATAAAAGCAGTGCATTAAATTCAAATGTATCACTTAAATAATTTGGAATTAATTTCTTTATTAGACTTCTAGTGTAAAACAGAATATTTTTAAGCTTTATAGAATCGTATAGGATGTGCGGTGTAGCGTAATGAACATCAACTCCGAATAAGAAATTGAAGAGCCGAGTTCGAATTCTAGTCGAGTTCCTTTCAATTCACTTACTTGCAAATATCCTTGGTAAAGGGATGAATCCATCTCTTCTTCCCCCAGTTATGGGTTTAATAGCAGGACAGACTGGGTCCTACAGCCTTGGGAGGACAAGCAGATATAAACGGCACCTACTGCGATAAAATCTTCTGCCTAGTCAGTCATAAATCAAAATGGAGATGATCATTCAAGCGTGTATCTCATATGGCTCTTAACTGACTGATTGAATTAATTAAAAAAAGTGCAAATGTGATATTAACGTCTTAATATTTGCCACATCATTTCAGACAAGCATGAAGACAACGTTTACCTGATTTATTTTCTACATTTAATTACCTCGAGTTAACCAGAGAATGTAATGAACGAATCAGATCAGGTGCGTTTTCGAATTCGCTTTAATCACAACCCTAGAATAGGCAGACAAAGCGCTCTTATAACTACTGTCATTTTTGACAGAAAGAGTGACAGACTAAATGTTATTAGGGCTTACAAAAGAAAAGTAATTATGCATATCTTATAATTGCTAGAAACAGAGAGCCTGATTCTCTCAGAATGGTTACCAGTTCTTTTATTTCCTTTCTCTTCTCCCTGTTTTTATTTCTATTTTTTTCTTCTTTTTCATTCTTTATTGGTGTCATTTATTTTCTTCGTCTTTTCTTCTTTCTCTTTTATTTTTCTTCTTTTCTCTCTTATTTCTTTCTCTTCGGTTCTAATCACTGCTTCCAGTGACCAATGTAGTCGTCTCCATATCCCTTCTTTGGCGATACCATCCACTTATTTTCCATTTTCTTTCTATGTGTTTATTACGCATAATTTGATTCTTCTTTTTTCTTCTTATCTTTTCTTCCTTAAGTTGTTTCTTACTTTTCATTTAGTTTTCTTTACTTAATTTACGTGTAATTCCTTTTTTTTCTTCATTGACGTTATTTTGTATGTT
>OZ038483.1:69216927-69324427 GCA_964036315.1 Acanthosepion esculentum
AATTATTAACAAGGGACTTCATGGGTCAAAATTGTGACTTAACCTCTTCAGAGAAGTCTGTTATATCATCTAGCTTTTCAAAAGGTAAATCAACATTAGAAATATCCCAAATGATGGGAAGATATCAGCAAACTGTGAAAAGGTTTCTCGAAGTTGCATAGGAGGGCCGATAATGGTCACTCGAAGGTTGTTTCCTAACGTTCTCTGTCGTGAATTAAACGTGAAGCTGTAAATAACCTAGGAATACCCGGCGCGAAATTTTCAGATCCGCTGAGGAATCAACTGTCTTCAGAACCTCTCGATGGTCAGGAAATCATTTAGACCGGTGGTAATGCTTCTATTCTCAAACAGACATGTATAAAAGCGACTGAAATGGGCAGAAGATAACATGAAATTTGTGGTCACGTATGACTCTCGTTTTACCATTGATGGCCCTGACGGTTGGAGCAAATGTTGAGTTGTAAACAGACGACATTGTTATCACTGCTTGAGACTCCAACGATGAGAAGCGGGTATCATGATTTGAGGGTGGTATTATTGGAGGTAAGGGTTAGTCCGTGGAAAGTGCCTGACGATAATAAATGACTGCAGATGCTTATATAGCTTTGCTGAGAGGACACTTTGAAACTTCTGTTTAAAAATTAAGGGATCACGTTCAGAGGAACCATTATATTGATGCAAGATAATGCTCCCTCGAGAATGGACGCCAATCTAGAAGCAGAAAGATCTTGTGACGGGCAATAGTAAATATATGACGTGGAAGTACATCAGAGGACATCCAGAAATTGACATGTTCCATTTACCAGCGGCTTATCCATGTCATTTCAAGAATAGTTCCACTATTATTTTTGAACTCTGTGTACTGGTCGATTTGTATTTATTTCATGTAGGTTGCTGTATGTATCCACAACATACTGTATATGAAGAAATTATAGCGTTATTTTTTGTTTACGTGATATTTGATTACATCTCGCTAATAATTTGGAACAGTTATAATTTAAGTAAATTAGGTAAATGGCCGCAGTTTCTGTGTATTTTTGTGAAACTTTACACTTTTTACAAAGTATGCGAATATAACTGTTGACCTCCTTCTGTGAAAATTTCTTTAAATTCCAATGTGTAGATTTTGAACAAAATTAAAAATTGTCAACTCGTTAATAATTCCTTAAACAGTAAATATATATATATATATATGTGTGTGTGTGTGTGTGTGTGTGTGTAAAATAAAATGAATAACATGAGTAAAATAAAATGAATAATATGTTACTGCCAGTTCGTATATTAATGGCCGAAAACTCTTAAATCATTGCATCTTTATTTTATATATTATAATATTTTTTTAATCATATCGCCCCATATAAGGGAATAAAGACACTAAGACACTAGGTGCGAATAAATAAGAACAAAGAGGATAGGAAGCGAGAAGAATAAAACACCAATCATGATAGTAACTAGCGATTGACATTGCATTTACATTTTTGAAGATCACACACACACACACACACACACACACACATATATATATATATATATATATATATATATATAAAGAATATGGGCAGTGAAATAAGGATTGCATGGTACCTGTCAATTTCAAGTCTCATTAAAGTCGATCGTTTAAAATAGGGACAGTCACTATGCAATTTTTAGATGTATGTCCACACTTTTCATGCACATACACACACGCATACGTGCGCAAACACAGACACACACATGTGCGATGCAACCATGATTTGTCCTGTCACAACTCACGTCTCTTCTCGAGGACACACACAAACACACACACACACACACATATATATATATATATATATATATATATATATATACATGTTATAAAATGTGTAATAATTAGTTTGTTAACTTTTGCTTCTTTTTGAGAATGTTTTTCAGAAAAGGATCAAGGAGTTTGTACAAGTATTGTTTATTTTCTAAAAGTTTTTCAAATTCACGAAAGCGGTTTCAAAAACGTATTACATTTTTTCTTCCTTATGTGAAAATATATACATGTGTGCGTGCATGCACGGGTATGTACCTGTACGGTGTGTTAGTGTATATATATATATATATATATATATATATATATATATATATATATATATATATATATATATATATATATATATATATATAAGAGAGATAGTGAGAGAAATAGTGTGAGAAAGAGTAACGTTGGATAGGAATCCGTAGGAATAGTAAATATAAAAACAGTATATAATATTTCTTGTCAATGAACCGACGTCGCCAGAATAATAATGACAAATTTATTTCACAACAAAATGTTCATTAGCGTAACTAAACATGATTCACGTTAGCAGGTCAAACAATTTTTACTTCAACGGCATCATTAAAGAAATTACAATTCGATTGATATCAGCCTAATGTTTTTTTTTTAGTTTATATATGTTTATACAGTTTTATATATAAGGTTCTGATATCGCACATTGTCTCAGTACTAATCTATTAAACCGTGGAGTAAAATAAAATGAATAATATGTTACCGCCCGTTCGGATATTAATGGCCGAAAACTCTTAAATCATTGCATCTTCATTTTATATATTATAATATTTTTTTTAATCATATTGCCCCATATAAGGGAATAAAGACACTAAGACACTAGGAGCGAATAAATAAGAACAAAGAGGATAGGAAGCGAGAAGAATAAAACACAAATCAAGATAGTAATTAGCGAGTGATATTGCATTTGCATCTTTGAAGATCATATTTGGTGTGAAAGCGTGAAGCCGGAAAAGAGGTCCACACAGTGTGATAGAATAAACTGCATAGAAATTACGGTTACATCTAGCCAATTCAACTGTAAATTTGAGGAGATATTACCACCAAATTTGTACTGTCCTTGAATTCATAAAGTCTAGGTAGGCTAGCGAAGAGTTCACCCGAACAATTACCATGGGAGCATTTATAGAAAAGTCACAGGGCAGATATATTGCAGCAGACGGAAAGTAACTGAGACGCTAGATCAGGACCAATAATATTACTGACTCTTCTTAATATTTTGCTATGAATCACACTTATATATATATATATATATAATCACACTTATATATATATATATACAAAAATTCTCGATAACGATGACATGTGATATATATATATATATATATATATATATATATATATATATATATATATATATATATATATATATATATATATGTCGGGGGGTATTTATATAAAAAAGGTTTTTGAAAAAATTTTTTCTTACATCTTTTTTTTTTTAAATCTTTATTCACATATTTTCACTTTGGAGAATATATATATATATATATATATATATATATATATATATATATATATATATATATATATATGAAAGAAAATAAAAAGAATAAATGAAAAGAAATAAAAATGTAGTCTTTATCATATAAAGTATAATAAATATAAATTATTATATATATATATATATATATATATATATATATATATATATATATATATATATATAAATATATATATATATATCATATTCCATCGTTACCGAGAAATTTTTGTTAAAAATGTATGGTTCATGATAGATTATGCCTTCTCTCCAAAAAACATTAAGTTCTGCTAAGCATATTTGATGTATAAAGCACGGGTGGTTCCTGTGAGGGTAGCACAAGCACAAATGTCCCAGAAGCAGACGTCTGCGACACGGCTTGTCTAGCCGGCCCAACAGACAGTTGTGTGCTCGGAAACGTATTACTCTAGAGTATTTAAGGTACTGCCCGGTCTTGACTTTCCAGTCTTGAGTTCAAAGGCGTCTCTGAATCCTCATTGGAGAAAAAAAATTATTTTCCACCGTCCAACCACTCTTTCAGAGTTGAGATGTGGGGAGTCTCTCGCTGCGCTATCGCTACTTCCTTGCAAAGTGCTCGGACGAACTACATCCCTATACCTATATCACCAACTTTTATAAAATACATAATTAAGGATCTAATTTTCAGCGAGAGGATCTGCCTAAATAATAGCTTACGTCTGACAATGGATCTCACTCGAATGATTGTTTCAGTTCTACGTAAGTTTCAAAGATAATTATAAGATTTCCTTAACAAAATTCAAAAGAGGGATTTGAAATCTTTTGCGCCAAACAAGCATATACCGATGGATTGAAGCCAAATTCGTATTTTATCACTTCATATTACTACTTCCGGAGAGCTCCATGTCAAGAAACAGAGCAAAACTATTATTAATTAAAGAACATCAAACATTTAAAATCTCATAGGCATAATTTTTAATTCATGTGAGCTCTAAAAAACGCAGGTCTCAATCTTCAAGTCCTACGAACAAATTATTTAAAGTTTGAGAGCTGCTTTTTTAGAGCTCTCATGAAATAAAAAATATTACCTATGGGATGTTAAGTGTTTGTTATTGTTTCATTAATATATATATATATATATATATATATATATATATATATATATATATATATATTTGTGCGTGTATGTGATTTCTCTATATATTATTTATATATTACATATGTGCGGTACTGATTGTAAAGCGCTCAATATCAGTGATAGAACTAACATACATAGTTGTATTAGTGTGATTTTGTGACCCTGGATTTCAAGATCGCTAGGACGTGAACCCAGGGTCACAAACTCACATCAATACAATTAAGTATATATATATATATATATATATATATATATATATATATATATATATATATATATATATAATATTGTCATCCACAAACAGACTGTTTCGCTGTGTTACAGCTTATCAGTGTGGCTAAGCGTCCGGTTGCCTCTAGCTAGGATCGAAACCCGACTGAATACGAGGTCTGTCTGAAGAGTAACGGGAGTGTGTGTGGTGTGTTAGCTATGGGCGAAAAAGAGTAAGCGGATTGTTTTATCATCTAACATGATATCTTGGGAGTACATAATTGTAATCTTAGCGTCATCTTCACCCAGTGCACGAGAAGAGACGTGGATTGGCTGCTTCACCGCGACAATGCACCTGCTTACAACGCCCTGAGCATGCGGTTGTTCCTGTCCAAGAAGAACCTGCTCTATTGGAACAATCTCCCTAATCACCTGGTCTTGACCAGTGTGATTTTTTTTCTTTTCCCTAAGCTCAAGGGGGTCATCAAAAGTACCCGTTTTGAAAGCGTGAAGACTCTTTTGTGGGGTGGAAGCATGTCAGAGAAGAATGGTAAAAAGAATGACACTTGAGATGGATAAATTTAAAGAGGAAACCACGCAGTTTATTTTGTAGAATTTCTTGTGACACCACTCCCCTAACTTTTCAGACAGACCTAGTATATACACACACACACACATACACACACACACACGCACACACACACACACACACACACACACACACACACACACACACACATATATATATATATATATATATATATATATATATATATATATATATATATATATATATGAAGAAGTATTGTTTTAAAATGTCCTATATTTACGGGATAAAGTGCTCAGTATCATAGATAGAGCGTGTGTAAATATAAATATAAAAGTGAACATTGAATTCAACACTCAGAGGCGACAGACTGTTTCATGCTAGACGCAATCGTCAGGCCGCGAGTGTTGGATTTTCCTCGCCTATTTATATATATATGGGTCAGTGGGGCATTGTGAGTATTCCATTGTGGCATTTATTTTGGGCTGAGTGGCTTGTTTGCTTATTTATTTATTTATATATGTATTTGGGTCAATTTATTTTACTTGTTTTATTTTCATTTTTATTTTATATATTTATTTATTCTTTTCGGTTCTCTATGTTTCATTAACGTGGTAAAAATTGGGGGGATTAGTTTATGTCGCTTATTCTACTTGTTCTTGCTTATTTATGTTTATTTTTATTAGTTCTAACGTTTTTTTTTAGCGGGAGCGATTTGTAATTTGTTCATTTTTATTTTTTATTTTTGATTAATTTTTACTTGTTTTTTCCTGATTTATTTGCTCATTTTTTATTTTGTATATTTTCGGTTTTCGATGTGTGAGTAACGTAGTAATTATATATTACATATTATATTATATATATATTATTAGAGAATATATATATATATATATATATATATATATATATATATATATATATATTGATTCAACGTTCAAATTTATTATAATTATAATTATATATGAATACAAAAAATAGTCTCAGGATTAGAAAATAAAATAAAATAAAACAAAAATAGATTAAAAATTAAATTCGTTAAATTTAAATATAAATGATCAAGCAGGCCAAGGGAGGCAATTTTACGCATATGAGGATCGGAAAGAAAAAGAAGAAATAAGGGAAATTGGAGGAAAAGAAAAAGAGAAAAGGAGGAAGGAAAGAAGAGGAAAGATAGATAGAATTAAACGTAGAATAAGAATAAGTATGAATATATATTTACTATTGAGTTATATACACACATATATATATATATATATATATGTGTGTGTGTGTGTGTGTGTGTGTGTAGCGTGCGTGATAGAAATTAGGAGGATTTGAGATAATTATAATGAAGTAATTCATCGAGTCTAGAAGAAACCTCAACAGAATGCAGAAAGCACTGGACGGACGTTTCGTCCTATGTTTGGGACTCATCAGCAGTGCGCATCCGCTACCGAGAATTGAGCCCAGTTGGAACAGTTGGTATGACGTTTGCCTTATAACGTAACTGTCTGGGTTTCAATTCTCGGTAGTGGATGTTTGATCAGGCTTCTCATAAGCTGGTTGTTCTCTTAGATTGTCTTTTTCTATTTTTCCTATATCTGATCAGAGCAGCAACAAATTATGAGTTTTTTTCACCCGATGGAATACTTGAGAACAACACATTGTAGAGGGTATAATAAAGTCGCCTTACTGAATGAAGCGTGCGATTTGAATTAAACAGAATGCCGTAGGAAATGCGGATTATGCGGATAGGAAGGAAAGACGATAATTGTTCTTTGACATTAAAAGCTGAAGATGTATAAGGGACATATTCATAGAAAAACTCACAGTATAAAATGTAGCAGTTTGGGTGAGAAAAAAAACCCGATTGAGTAGAACTTTATTCTTACATTTGGAACACTGGGAAAAGAAGATGATTCGACTCCCATAGAAATGGCCTGTCATGTCCTAGCTGTAAATATCTAAGTAAAAGTGCATTTCGATTTGAGACACCGCTTCTGGTATGATCACCGAAGTTAAGCAACGTGGAACATGGTCAATACCTAGAACGGTAGCCGCTTGGGGATACCAATTGCTGTAAGATTGGATGTGTTGGGGTGTAATGGATAACGGACGGAATTATTAATCGGGAAAGACTTCCAATTCGTGTCGGGTTTGTTATATTCACTTACGGAAAACATGCCCTAGAGAAAAGTATGTATCGACAGCTAAAAAGAAAAAGTAAAAGAAAAAACATCCTCGATAATGGCTAATAGAATAGTTGAAAGCGATCTGGTATGGAGATTTTTTTACATACTTTATATCCAGAAATGAAAACACGTATCGGAACGCTAGAAAAGTCAAGTAAAAAGCTTAATCGCAGTACCTTACAAGTCGGCATCAAAGAAACTTGAATAAAAGAGGATTGGTGACCACATACACACATCAGGTTTTATCAAAATATTTTTACAAACTTTGTGGATGGGTTGATCCAACCAAAATAAGGACAAAAGTCCATATAAGCATAAATCCGCACATCATTCGTTTTTGAGTTATTAAGTTTAAAGAAAGTTTACGGTAGATGGCGCTGTGTTACCATGTACAGGTTACATTTGATATTCATGTAATTTTTTTTACTTGACTGTCTTCAAAGTTTAACGTGTGCTGTAGTCAGTTAACTGAGAAGTGTTACGTTTAACAACGGTAGATATGATTTTTACATAAGGCCGCACGAATAGTAATGGACGCGAGGCTGTAGGGCTGTATCAGATTGCGTTTCCAAACTGAGAGCAGCCGAGTCATCCAAACGTTGCTGCTGTTTAACGTTGCGTTGCTGAGACAGAATCCGTGGCACCAAAGAATTTGGATCAAGGAAAACCGAGATCCTCTCGTATCCATGACCATAAAGAACACATTCTACACACTGTCTGAGATGATTCAGGTATCAGCTGACGTCAGTGGCTCTAGCATATCGTACATTAGACGGCATTCGACACCGTGTGAGAGTATTTGAAAGCGCCCGCCAGTCATTGATCCGACGGATTTTATGAGTGTGTACAAGAAAGCGGAGGACATTTTGAACATTTGTTATGAGTTGATGTGTTCAGGTATAACGATAGTCTTTCAGACATATTTTTAGAACGACATTTTCTCTTTATTGGTTTCAGAAGCATGCCTCCAAAACTAAAAGTATTTTTGATACACCCTGTATATATGATAAAAAATATAGTTTTAAAGTATACTATATTTATGGGATAAAGTGCTCAGTATCAGAGATAGAGTGTATGTAAATATAAAATGAACATTGAAGTCAACACTCAGAGGCGATATACCGTTTCATGCTAGACGCAATCATCAGGCTTGATTGTCTCGAGTATGAAACTGCATGAAATTCTGTTCCATAATTTTCCATTTCAGACGGCATCGACCTGACGATCCGTTTAGGTGAAACCTAAGTAGGTTTGCCTGACTCTTTAGGATTATTTTAGGTTTTGCTCTACTTCGTGTATTGAGCACTTTACGTAATTGCCTTTTAATCGCGTTGGAGGTTTTTTTCTTTGTACTTTGAGCTTGAACTCTGGACGATTGTCTTCGCCTTAGTTTAATGTTCTTAGTTCTTTCTTTTTTTAGTCCTCATTTTTCCTTGGGTACCGATTTGTTCTGCTCCTACGTTTTTCCAAGCGAGTACCACCATTTACACACACACACACACACACACACACACACACACACACATATATATATATATATATATATATATATATATATATATATATATATATTTATCCGAGCCCTTTCGGGTATACATACACACACACACACACACACACACACACACACACACACACACACACACACACACACACACACATATATATATATATATATATATATATATATATATATATATATATATATATTTATCCGAGCCCTTTCGGGTATACATACACACACACACACACACACACACACACACACACACACACACACATATATATATATATATATGTGTGTGTGTGTGTGTGTGTGTGTGTGTGTGTGTGTGTGTGTATACCCGAAAGGGCTCGGATAAAAAGAACATTCGAACAGCTTTTATAAAATGTATCATTCGAAAAGAAAAACATTATTAGATCGCATGAGAAATTGTATAGAAAACTAAATAAAAGCACCTTGTCAGTCGTTTTTTAATGAAATGTTCATATATATATATATATATATATATATATATATATATATATATATATATATATATGATATCATACATATATATATATGATATCATATATATCTATATATATATATGATATCATCATATATATATATATGATATCATACAATCATATATATATATATATATATATATATATATATATATATGTATACATGTATGTGTGTGTGTGTGTGTCTGTAAGGGGTGAATTTGAGTGTGTGATCTTTTGTAAATATGTTCTTAATCAGCTATGCATTGATACAAATCTATCTATTTATCATACTCCGACGACTTCTTTAATTAACGGAGAAATTCAATAAACTTCACTCAAGACACGTATTTTCCTCGTTCAGCTCAGGAAATCAAATCCAGGCAGAATGTTATATGGTGAAGGCATTTAAATTCCTTTAATAACCACCTGCCAGTCCGTAAGTAGCCGAGGACAATGAGAAATTTCCTGGAATTATTTGCTTAAGAACTTTCGATTTACATAAATCGATAGGCATAGATTCGACAAATAAAATTTGAAAACTTTCGAAACGGCAGTAACTCAATTATTTTCTGATTTCACGTACAGTGTAGATTGAAACGGATATATCTCATTATGGCTTTCTGTTAGCAAATACCGAGTATTTTCTAAATTATGTCATTTCTCAAAAGTTTATTTATTCGTTAAGAAACTCTCCAAAATCACGTGCACTGTGCACTTTAAAAAAAATGTAAGGAAAAAATACTCCCGGTTTAAAAAGAAAATAGCATAATTCAGTTAATTGCGAATTTCGTTGACATCGGCATTTTTTCATCAATGAGCGCCTATTGGATCAAATGACCTGTCTCGATCTCAAATGGATTGCGTATATTCGTGCCATCGAAAAAAAAGATGCTGGGAGAAGGATCGGTTCCTTGTATCAGTCAAGGAAATGCCTTAACACCCACTATCATGCGGTATCTTTACAAGGGTCGGATCAGACTAAGTATGGAGTATTGCTGCCATATCTAGTCTTCGCGTTCTATCTTCGCCGGAGTTCAAACACAATTACGTGGCATTGTAGCTAGAAACGTAGCTAGCCTATTACTATGGCGAGTGTTCAATCAAGTTACATTCCTTAGTCCTACCTGTTCAGACCTTCACATCTCTGACTCGCCATGTCATGTTCACGATCGTAAATCATACCCATTCTCTTCGTATTCCTTCGGTAATTAGTAAGTTCCATTCAGATTCTTTTGTTTAATCATTTCACCCCAATCAAGGCAATAAAGCCACTACGATGCAAAAGTGTTACCGAGTGTTAGAGAATATGAGAAAAAAACTACTATTAAGGAGAGAGGACAATAAAAGAACAAGAATTAAGAAGAAAAAGATAACAACACTTATCCTACGGACAAAGCATTGCCAGCCTCTCACTTACTCTTTCGCTATTACTATGGCAATTGTTCAAACGAGTCCCATTCCTTAGTTAGTTTAGACCTTCACATCTAGGACCCCCAAGCCATGTTCACTGTGGCAAGATATTCCCATTCTCATCATGTTCTTTTGGTAAAGAGTAAATTTCATTCAGACAACTTTTACTCCAAAACTGTTACTTTGTGGTACAGTCTCTTGAGAGGATGCTTCCTCGACCACTAGCATCTTAACATTTTCAAGTCCAGTGTCAGCTGATATCTATCCTACATATCTTCATAAGATGCATACCTTCAACTACAGACAAAAGGTATTGTTGGTCATTTTACTATAAAAATGTCATTTTTAATTCTTTCATAATATTTTGGTTATGGTTGTGCGATCTCTATTTGCCCATAGCTGGGACCCTAACAGAGGCTACCAACACGGGTCAGAGTGAACCAAAGACCAACAGCAATTAAGGGGTCGTTTCAAGCTCCTCACATTCTCCAATCTCTCAATCAGATGCCTCGTTGCCGGATATAGTTTATCGTCTTACGCAGGACTACATTGGGCTTCGTACTGCGTGAATCGTCAGTAAACAAAAAGAAAAAGAATCTTGTTTTAACTTTTATATTTTGTGGAATTATATTTTTCGAGTTAATTGCAGGATACTTTCCTTAACACGTGCCTAGTGAATGCATGACGTTCCTTATTTTTGCATTTTTATGAACCCTAATTTCAAAAGATGTTATATCGTTCAAACAAAAGTTTAATATCTTGCCTGAACACATCCAAAATATGGTCCGAAACTTAAGAAAATATTACAAGAAAACTCGAAAAGTATTACATGTGGTGAGTTGCTGATATTAATTTTAATACATTATATCATATACAATATAATTTTAGAAACCATGTGATAGAAATTCCCGAAATATATTCGTTTACAAAACATTGACATGCATTTTTACTGTACGATTTTAAAACTGTTGTTGATAAAGATGACACAAAAGAAAGATCAATTTGAAGACTCGACAAAAATGTAAAGTTTAATGAAATTTTTAGTGTAGACGTTCGTATAAAATAATTTTATTCATTTTTCTATCATAAGGGACTTCGAATTTCTTTTTATTCTGTGGATGATAAAAAATAAAATAAAAAATAATATTTTGAATTGTGGCCCATATGTTCATTCGTAAATATAAAATATCAGGGATGAACAAAATGACTTCAAGCGACAGAAAGGTGGTTCTAGCTACTAAACAGGCAAAGAAAACCTGAGCAACGTGAACAGTAACTGATTCATGTGAAGAAATTTATGTAAGCTCATGTGCACGAATGCCTTGACCCATCCGGATCGTACAGGCACCATATGTACTTTTTCTTGGACAAGATAGTCTGACGGACCACAAGACCTCTGTCTGTTGTGCTATTTTACCCATAGTTGGAGGAGAAGAAAAGGATTCATACCAAGCAGTCTTTCCCAAGAATAAGTGAATGTAATGGATCCGACTGGAATTCGAACTCAGCTCTCCGATTCCTGAATCCGAGTCGCTATCCATTACTCCACTATTACTCAATTCCAGCCGCTATCCATAACTTCATCGTTATGTAATATCTAATCGAGTAGACTGTGAAGGCTGGGTAATTTCCTCACTGATTAAATGAAGACTGGAATCGAAGGACATGTGAATCTATCAACGTATGTAGAGGTTACCTTTGATAAAACATGTGAGTAACGATAAGATTTTACAGAGAATAGGAACTGATTGTCGTGTGGAACAGTTATGTAATATCTAAGCTGTGAGATAGAGAAAGGTGGACAATTTCCTCACTGATGAAAAGAAGACTTGAAGTGACAAAATGTGTTTTTATCAGCTAATGAGGTTGTTTGATAGAACATGTAAGAAGGAAACTTTAATGTGAATAGCAATTGATTCGTAAACTAAAGAGATATGTAATATCTAATCGATAAGACAGTGAATTTCGGACAATTTCTTCACAGATGAAAAGGTGACTTGAAGCGAAAGACATGTTCATCTATCAACGAATGCAGTGGATATATTAGACAGAACATGTAATTAACGAGAACATTTCAAACGAGAATAAGGACTAATTCGAGTGTTGAACCTGCAAGGCAATATCCAATCTATAAAATAATAAATGCGAAACGATTCCTTTACAGAGGAAGAGACTCGGAACTATAAAGATGTGATCCTACGGATAAATGCTGAGAATACCCTTTGGAAGAGCATCTGTATAACGAGGAATAGTTTATGTGAACAGGAACTGAAAAAAAAAGTGCTGAACTGTTATGTAATATCTAAACTCCTATGTAACAATGAGTTCAAAACAATCTTCTCACAGAATAAAATAGTCTTGAAACACCGTAAATATGTCTCTACCGATGAATGCTTAGAATACCATAGACACTGCATGTAAGCAATCAGGATGTTTTAATAATTCGAAAAAAGCTACTTATAATTCCAATCAGAAAGCAACCGTTAAAATTTCTGGGAGACAACATAAGGGGAAATATTTTAATACTCAGAGAGACTATTTATTTCAGGCGTAATGAGACTAGCGAGACAAGCTTGCAAACCATTGCACCACTGCGAAGTAGCTTAGGTGTAGCACAAGGTGGAAAGTATAGGACACAATGAGGATGGAACTGACTACTTAGTTGTAATTAATCTAGCGAGACAAGCTTGCTAACTATTGCTTCACGTCGAAGTGGCCATAATATGGTTTTTATATGTGGACACGCTCTCGCAATCCTGTTCGGTTACCTGCGAGTGTTTTTGTCGATGTCGTTCCTTTTATTAATTCTTCGATCCTATCTGACCTCCATGGGGTTACTGTTTCCCGCCTTGCGGTGCTTAACGGACCTCGTTTAAGATGTCGGCCATTTTGGATTTCCAGTAAAATTTTCCAGTTTGTCCGCAGGTGATGTCTTGTCGTTCAATAAAGATTAGTTTCATCGACGAAGTCTTTGACCGGTATATTTGCAACACATCTCGAATAATGGAATTATTTTTTTTTATAAAAGAACAGTATTTATCTGAGAAAGGATTCAGTGGCTGTTTGAAAAAAACATAATAGTCTCCGATCAAATTCGTCCCTTTCATAATATATATATATATATATATATATATATATATATATATATATATATGTGTGTGTGTGTGTGTGTGTGTGTGTGTGTGTGTGTGTGTGTGTGTGTGTGTGCACTGTGCGATGGGTAAATTGTCGCAATTTTATAGTTTTAATTTTGCCCGCGCGTGTTGTTTGTTTTCGATTTTATCGACTGCACAGTATTGTAGGGTCATTTGAACACCGTCTGTGAGAAAACATGCAACATAACGCAATTCACTCCGCCAGAAATTCCGAAAACCGCGTGCTGTACTGCTTGGCATTCGCGCCGGAAGCTCCAATATCAAAATTTCAGCGTGGTTTTTCTATGCCAATTTGTGGCCAGTGAAAAGGATTCAGAATGAGATGGATGAGTCTAATGGTGATTACGAAAGTGTTTGGAGTGATCACTAGTGATTGCGTCGTTATGCCTTCATTCATCTTTCCACAGACACCTACGTCAAGTGCAATGAGGAGGTAGTTCTGCCCCGTGTCAAGAGTGTGGCTGTTGGAAGACTCTGTCTCGTAACAGGACTCTTCACCATTTCACACAAACAGGAGAAACCAGTCATGGCTTTCAGACAATTTCTGCCAATATATCACCCCTTACATCTAGCCACTTAACTCCCTAAACTGCAAACCCCTAGATTAATATGTGTGGGGTGCAGTTGAGCGAGAGACCAACACAACTCCTTGTAACACCAAAGATGAAATGAAGGCAATGATTATGGCAGCATTCTATAACTTAACAAGGAGACCGTCTATATATACACTTTGCTGTATATTATCTTATTAGAATAGCCAAAGACTACACTTTATCCAGGATAACCTGTACTCCCACTAGTTCTCCTGTTCAAGAAGCAGCGAAAATCCACAGAGCAGAATGCTCCTACCTTTCTTCTATTTTCTTTTTATCTAAAAATTTATAGGTTTTCTGCCAGTCCTTAATTTATCCGCAAGACAATGAAACTCGCATCAACTATTGTCATTCGTTCTCGCCGCGGTTGGAGAACGAATGCGTCATCGCGACACGTGACGCACACATATTGTCTTCTTGATTACCTTTTAGACTGTTATAGAATTAGGTCAATACTATTTCATTTTCAAAGGGTCTTTGTATTAGATGCCAAATTAAGAAAACATTAATTTTGCCAAAGAGCAATATTATTTCAGAATTTCCCTAAGTGCGTCAACATTTTTTTGAAAAATCTAAAACTATGCATATAATAGAACAAAACGAAATGCGGAATCATTTATGATATATTCAATAAGTACTTGCAAATATTTACATTTCCATAGAAAATATGCAAAAATTCATTGGGGGTGAATAATTCTGTCCAGAAATCTCTCTCTCTCTCTCTCTCTCTCTCTCTCTCTCTCTCTCCCTATATATATATATATATATATATATATATATATATATATATATATATATATATATATATATATATATATATATATATATCATAGAGTAGATAAGTTGGTCAGTAAAACTAAGTAAGTCAAACGAAAGGGTACCGATGTAATCAATACGAAAAACAACATTTATTAATATTAACCAAGTGACAAAAATGAAGCAGTGAGGTCTCAAGATAGAAATTTTCGAACACGCCTATGTTCTTCATCAGCATATGCGAGAAATAACCATATATATATATATATATATATATATATATATATATATATATATATATATATATAGTCGGTAGCAAAAGTATTTAACACATTGGTTTTTCTTACATATCTCAAAAAATAACAGATCAATTTCAACGAAACTTATAGGAAATATTTAAACGAACATTGTCGATCAAAGCTTAGAAGGAAAATTTAAAACCACTGTTTTGAGGAACATTTATTAACAATAAATAAAATGCAAAAGTATTTAACACCAATGCTAATATTATGTCAGAAGAGACGTGTCGTCATGATTCCTACCCATATTGATATGATGTGATATGTCGACCAATGACAGCACTGCACGACACTCAACTGGCTATTAGATAACAGCTCTGAGACACTGCATCTATTCTGTTGCCACTACTGCAAGAAAATGGTGAAAACAAAAGAATTGTCGAACGCAAGATCATAAAGAATCACAAAGATGGTAAGGGAAATAGAAAATTCGCTCAAGATTTGAATTTGCTTGTCAGTACAGTTGGTGCTGTTGTTCGAAAATGGAAAAAATTCGATCCTATTGAAAACATTCAAAGGAGGGGTCGTCCTCGTATCTTAAATGAGGCTAATGAGCGATACATTTCCCGTACTGTGAATAAAAATCCATTTTCAAGTCGTCAAGAAATTCAGAATGATTTGAAAAAAATACCAGAATTGAAGTTAGTAAAGATACAATTAAAAGATCACTGAATCGTGTAGGTCTCACTTCAAGATCACCGAGAGAAGACTCCATTACTGAAAGACCGACGTGTACAAGCCCGTTTGAATTTTATAAAGAAATATGAAATTGAATCTACTGATTTCTGGGAGAAAGTAATTTAGTCAGACGAAACGAAAATTGAGATTTACGGACGAAACATGCGAAATCATGTATGGAGGTAAAAAGGAGCGGAATACGAGCCAGCATTCCCAGTATTCCCAATACCATCCCTACAGACAAACATGGGGGTGGAAATATTATGATGTGGGGATGATTTTCCTCAAATGGAGTAGGAAAAATGAAAATCATCGAAGGAACAATGAATACTGCAATATAGATACAAATTTTGTCAACTCTTGAACAGTGCCACATCTTTGGGACATGGTCGTGATTTTGTATTTCAGCAAGACAATGACCCGAAGCATACTGCTAAAACAACTAAGAATTGGTTTAACAATAATGACATTAATGTCCTGGAATGGTCAAGCCAGTCGCTGCATTTAAATCCAATCGAAAACTTGTGGAAACTATTGAAGTTACGAGTTCATAAAAGAAATCCATCGAAATAATTATTTTAATAATTATCTTATTAATTATCATAGCAAAACAGGGTGCGACTGGGAATTGGGGATCTTCTGAAAATGAAGGGTACATCGGCATCTGATGGATACAAATGCGTCCTTGGGATAAGCACTTACTCCCTTTTACCGGAGCCAGTTATACTTTTGGCCTCAATAATGTTTGGGTGTGAATAACCATCCTCGTCCCATTACAGCGTTTCGGTGGACGCAGGCTTCTAAGCAACTTAACCGAGATCCCCACTTTAAGTTCCAGGATGTGAGGAGGAAGACCAGCGGAGTGGAGACTGTTTAAGAACTCTACTGGAAAGTTCGCCATTTCAGCGGGGTCTGGAGTTCTGTGAATGGATTTGGAAAACACCCCTGGCACAGTTTCCAGAAGCTTTCTATAAAGGGTTGTCACAGTGGTGTATTTTGGGGCAAGAATTGCCCGCCCAGCAAGCCACTCAATATTGTTGTAGTGGTTTGAAGATCAGGAAAAAAACTGATTCCCTGAGTGTTGCTGGCTTTATGACCACTGTAGACAATCCTTGGACGTTTACAAATCCATTAGTGTCCGCTGGAATTATACCTTCACCAAGGGCTAATAATGAATTCGAAAATTCGGCGGACCCAACATCGCCAGTTAGGTGTGCACGCCTGTTGGTGGTAAGGTGCAATGGTCTAACTGTGGGCCAAAGTTGTTAAGATTTCAAGCACACTCGAATAGCGTCGGCCCTTGTCCTCTTAGGTACAACGGGGAGGGTCTGGCGAAAGTCACCGGATAGAAGGACAGTTATTCCTCCATTAAGGTCATCGGAGTTTCGAATATCCTTCAGAGAGCAGTTTACAGCCTCGAGTGCAGATTTGGGACTGACAGTGCACTCATCCCAGACGATGAGCTTACATCGTCTGAGTACCTCCGCTAGACCTGATTGCTTGGCTATACTGCATACAGCAGTTTCTGCCTTAATCAGGTTAAGCAGAAGTTTAAACGTTGAGTGCACTGTTCGGCCACTCGGTAGTAATGTGGCAGCAATGCCTGAAGACGCTACTTCTAGCGCCACTTCGCCATGGCACCGAATTTCTGCAAGAAGTAGTTTTGTTACGAACGTTTTTCCCGTTCCCCCAGGCGCGTCCAGGAAGAAAATTGATCCTGTACCCTGCCTGGTGGATGCAAGAACCGCATCGTAAGCGGCCCTTTGGTCTATGTGAAGTTTTGGCTCATTTGTTGTGACATCAGCGTTGAGCTCCTCACCACAGTATTATGTCTCCCGCACAATCTCAGGTAAGAAACTGGAGGAAGCCATACGATTTGGCGAGAGATCCCCCCATTTCAACAAACAGGTTCTCAATGATTATAAGCGCCCTGTTGTAAATTTCATCGTTGAATGTAAGAGCCATTGTTAAACACAGCAGTTGCGCTTCTCTGAGTATGTCTTCGGACAAAAAGTCCTTGTATTTTTTCCAAAGTGATTTGGGATCACTGGATTCGCACATTTGTAAAATTGTGGTGAAGAGGTGGCGCAAACAGGGGGCATTTTTAAAAGAGCTCCCTCAGCCATTGTGGCATCCCACTGGCAGTCGTCTTCCAAAAGGCCGTGACGGAAGCAGGCCTCACGAAAAGTGTCACATAAAACTCCATTAACGGTCCGTAAGTTATTGTAGCTCGTTGGACCACTAACTTCGTGCAAAAGAAGTCGCAAGTAAAAACATTCCTCTCGCGATGGGGGAACCGTGAATAGGCTTCCGAGTGTGGCGTCTTTTTTGTCGCCTGGATAGCCCCCGACGTTGGCCCCGCACTTCCGCTGAGCCCAGGTGTTCTTTTTTGTCCTCACGTAGTATGAAGGCACGTCTGGGTACACTAGAGTCCTAGAAAACTTGTCCTGTTGACAAAGTTTGAAGAACGCTGTAAGCGTTGTGTCTTTGGTACGCGCAGCCACATCCATTGCTGTATCCGCAGAAAAATAACGAAGTTCGTCGTTTTCTAGGTGCACAGCAAGCTGGACGATTGCTGGGAAGCGTTCGTGGATGGGGAAGCTGAATATGTGCCAAGGGCCCTCTGTGCTGCTAATGACGCGCCCTGCAATTAAGTCCTGGATTTCGTCTACGGAACCTTCCTGTCTAATACCAAACAATGCAGCATCAGTCCCTTTGTTGATGTACTTGCATACATACTTGATGGAGCGAACTGAATGGCAATATTCGACATTGAACGCTTTTGTTAGCAGGGGACAGTATGGCACTACCCATCTGTTATCCACTTGGTGGCCCTTTACCACGGCTGTAAATCCTCCCTCAGCGGGACTCCTTCACCGGTACAGTGGATAACCATCGCTCCCTGTAATGGTTTCGCTTACGAAATCTCGTGGGTACTGCCGGGTGCATTTGCCGTCGCTGTTGTGACAGCTGGTGTAATTGTATTGCGACCCGAAGGGACCATGAATCATGTTGGTTGTCACTATTTCGTACAATTCAGAGTCAGCCGACGGATCAATAATTTCAGCAGAAATAAGATGATTGATTTCTGTGGCCTCAATCTTGTTGCACAGACACATTAGTATATATGCGTGAGGCAAGCCGCGTTTCTGCCACTCAATAGTGTGCATGCGTCAGCAAACAGCTCCAAAAACCTGTCCCTTTGTAATCACATTCATTAGCTTTCCCAACTTCAGATGGTAAACGCGTGCAATGAGGTCTGGACGGTTGTAGACCGATTGCCCTGGCATAAGTTCTTTAGCAATTGCGTACCATTTTGGGTTACACGTGAAAGTTATGAATAGGTCAGGTGGGCCGTACTTACGGACGTATGTCATCGCATCTTGCGTCCTGGCGTGCATGTATCGTGGACTGCCTGTGAACGTTGCAGGTAGTATGTACATCTTGCCTATATTGCGTGGATCATCGTTATTTCGTAAAGCATCACAGAGGTGAATGTAAGAGTCGCAGCGCAACTTGGTCTGATTCAATCTGATGTAACAGAGTCTTTCGGATTCCATCTTAGCAGCCATGTCTACTATGAATTGATGGAAAAGTTGCCGGCTTCGATGAAGATGATTGAATGCACGCTCATGTACCATCAATAGGTAGGCGTAGAAAGCCCTGCAAGACACTGTTTTTAAGGTGGACCCATTTTGCAACATGCCAAAGTGGTACCCATCTTCTCCGTAAGCGAAGAGAAGTGGGTATTGCAATGCATCGTAGGACCGGTACGTTTCACTGATTCTTAAGAGCCCACTGCCGCGCGATTCGATAACAATGTCACGTCTGTTGTGTTGATCACCGCTGGCAATGACGGAAACTTCGTTACTTGCGGGAGCATTGAAACGACGCTCGTGCTCTCCCTGAGGCCGTTTGTCAGCATCAATTACAATAATGAAATCAGAAGAAGTGTTATTTTCGAGAGCATACTTAAAACTGCGGACATAGCTGTTTGTCTCGTGGAGCATTTGTTGGACACTCATTATGATATCCCTGCGAGTATGATTGTCCTGGCTTGTATCGTTCTCGGGAATAATGCCCATGCGGGCATCTGCCTGTTGATTGTCGTCAGCTATGAAGTATATTTGTAGAAATGCCGAATCAGTGGCAGTTTCCGGCAAAAGAGACCCAATCCGGTGGTAAACCTGACCTTGAACATTGAAGGTGGAATTCCAACCGACTTCGCGGAAGGCATTACCACCAAAAGAGGTCATCTGGAAGGCACAATTGAACTGTCAGATTTTTGCGAGGAAATGTTTGGAGTCTGGTCTGGAACTCTCCAACAGAGCTTTCAACGGAGCAGGTAGCTCTTGAAAAGGTCGCAATTGTACCTTACCGTCTGAACAACACAAACCTGCAGACACTCCAGGCCATTTTTTGGCATGGCAATGCCCACAGACAACTGACATGGATCCTATTTGGAGGTTTTTGCGACCGGAAAGCCTCAAAACAGGCTCATAGTTGAACGTCAGCTTAAACCAAAACTGCTTTGGTGGGCTACAGAGCCCTCGCTGTGCATGGCGGCGCTGGTTAACAGTCTGCAACCTTTCAAGCCTTTCAGCTGGTCCTTCCACAGCTTTAGCAGGTGAAGCTGAAATTGCATCGCGTTGCCACCTTGTGTGCTTTTGCGCAGAACTTTCCGACGCCCTAGCAGCAGAAGTTGCAGCGGCGTCGGCTGCATGGCGTGCGGTTTTCTCAGCCATGGATTCCTGGGACACGTTGCCGCAGCTTTCGCTGCGTTACGTGCTGTTTTCTCAGCTGTAGTCTCCTGGAACCGTCGAATGGAAGTGGCAGCTACGTCAGCTGCATTGCGAGTATCTTTTCGATGCGGGCTCTGTCGAGACAGCAAAAGCGCTTGTAGTGAAGCCGCTTTTTCGTTGTCTTGCAAGCGTTTAGGTAGTTTCCTCTTACTTTTCAATGAATATGTGTAAACTGATTTGCAGTACAAACAGTAGTTACGCTCACCAAGCGTTTCATGTGACAAAACATACTGCCTCTGTTGATATTGACTGGAAAGCCTCAAAGAGGCCTCTACCTCGGTTTCCTCCTCTCGAATTCTCTTTGCCGCAGAGGCTCTTTTAGAACGCCTGCTAAGTTTGCTTCGCCATGGTATTTTGGCACGCTTAGCAAAGCTGCCGGGTCGGTCATCGCCACGGCACTCAAAAGAGTGCAAAGCAGAGGTTGAAGTAGACGCCAGCCGCTTCTCCCTCAAGGAGGCGCACTCAATGGAATCCTGCTCCTGTTTCCCCTTAGCCCGTGAGGCTTTTTTAGAACGCCTGCTAAGGTTGCCTCGCCTGGGTGTTTTTGCAGCCTTTGCAGAGCTGCCGGGTTGGTCATCGCCACGGCACGCAGAAGAGTGCAAAGCAGAGGTTTAAGTAGACGCTATATGATCATCTGTAACCGGGGTTATTATTTGCTCCTCCGCAGTCACCTGTTCTGTATGTGTAACGTTAACGGTGTTAGGGGCCTTCAGTTGCTGACACGGATATTCGTCGTGTAGGAGCCATTTGAAAAGTTGCAGAAATGCTGTGTAAGAATGCGAATAGAAGTTGATCCGGAAGCTGAAGCTGTGCAACCTCGTTGTATACGAAAAATAAAAATGAAGTGGAGCGGTTTGGTAAAAGCTTCTGCTAGCTATGGGCCGTGCTTTCTGGCAGCACGAAACGTCGCTGTAGGAAGAGGTTACGAAACCAAAACTTTGAAGGTTAAAAAGTAGTGAAAGACTAAGGTGTACTGAGCCTCGTAGTAAAGGCAGAAGAGAAGTAAATTGCGACAGCAGTTAACTGTCTAATAGAAAAACTTAACTACGAAAAGGTAGAAATAGGTATGGAACGCTAAGATGGACTGGGCTGCGCAGTAGAGTGAGCACGCGGAGATAAAATGGGTAATGCAAACGTTTATGCAAATAGGTAACTTGCGGTAGCAGGAAGCTGTCAATTAATCCAAGGACAGATGCGTTAATGGCGATTAAATCAAGACGGGCGTGCGGATGCAGCCGCGCTGAAGGTATTTAAAGGGAGCGTGACTTGTCATTGATTGGTGTAGCCTGGACAATGGCCATGACTTAGACCAATGAATGAGCTCACGCAAAATGGAAGATGCTAGCGCGCATTCACGCACGCGCGCATGATTTGGCAAGCGCAAGGCTTGGCCGTAAACGGGGTCAAGCTGCCTGCTGCATATGCAGCTTGGCTCTAACGCACTGATGGCGGCAATGCGTATGCAAGGAGCTGCAATGAAGCGTTTGCTCGTTTGGTTTGTGCGACAACGAAAAGCCGCTAACCGTTTGCCGGCATTAGCGTTGAAATGGATTGGGAGGAAGCCCTGCTGTTTTAGTGCAAAAACTCCTCGTCAGGTCTGGGATGCGGCCTGGGCTAGGGGAAAAGTTTAACGTATTGGAAAATGGACTGCTGAGAGCGGAACCATTTTCACTCAGTACGTATGCGGGTTTTTTTTTCAGTAAAGACGCGAATAAAGGAAGTGCTTATTTTGGTAAGATGCGACGATTAAAGCAAAAGTGTTGACAAAGTCGAATATGTCATTTGTGACTAAAAAAAAGCCGAATTTTAATGGCCCTGCACCCATTCCAGAATTTGAGGTCAAATGTTTTCTTCCACTGCATTGCACGCACTGACCTGCTTCTTCCCGCGCTTAACGTGACCTTAAATTAATCTGCATTTAGGAAATTCCCAACCGGAAAAACATTTTTACGGGTTGAACGATTTGCACTATGTTTAGGGGGGGGTGCTCAGAGTTGAAACTTCATATGGTGACTGCCATTGGCCTACTCATAAATCCGGTCGGTTTTCGCAATGCGGTTCAGGCGCAATCTGGGTGTATCAGTTTGGGGTTTTTATCGATTTTCCGTGCTGTTTAGGGGTCCGTGGTCATGAAACTTCTGAACAACACTTCTAATGGGAGACTCTAAGAGGGTGTCAAATTTAGTTGAAATGCGATCATTCCTTCTGTAAGCAGATTTTTTCGATTATCGATTTTTCGGAACCTGAGTCCGAATTGTAAAATCGGGCTCCGTCATGTCCTTACAGCAGCTATTTACAAACTTGTGGTGAAAACTGCATCGAAGTTGGGTGAGAAATGTGGCCTGGGCGAGGTAACAACGCCCTCGACAGACACACAGACAGACAACATGAGAAATATAGATATTAGATTAAGAAAGTATACGTGGCTTCTCATTATGGTATATATATATATATATATATATATATATATATATATATATATATATATATATATATGTGGGGGGTGCGTGGGGGGTAACTATATGTAGAATTTTACTTGTCTCAAATTTAGGCCAAAGAACAACCAAAAGACATTTACATTTTCTTATATATGTAACGTGTCCTTCACAGGAGGCACGGTGTAATGGATAGCGGCTCGGATTGAGGAATCAGAGTTCGAATTCCAGTCGGATACACTACATTCACTGACGTTGTAATACCCTTGGGAAAGGTATGTATTCTCTTCTTCTTCCCCCACCCAACTATGAGTAATATAGCAGGTCAAACTGGGTTCTATAGCCGGCCTAGTAGAAGGATACTCTGGAGAGGGTTAGGCTCAGTCAGGCTCTCTTGTGCAAGAAAGGCCAATTCTACTGCCCATCCAATAATTACTATCGGTAACGACAATTCGGCAGTTAACTTTCATTTTTCAGTCACTCGATGTTCATATAAATCTCTTTCGGGATTATAAACACTTATCCTAAAAGCGAAAAAAATAAAAATTCTAACAATGTAGAATAGAAAAAAAATAGATACATTGCCGAATAACTCGCTTTATTTCAACAGGACGATTGTAAAGCAATATGAAATTAAATGTAAAATCCGAGTGCGTTAGATTATCCTGGGGTCATTTTCAAGGGTCTTCTTATTTATGTACTGTTGTGGTAGGATCCACCTAATTTGCATAGTGGAGTACCGACTATATAAATATGGTTGGTACCGGGAAGACAGGAGAGGCGAATCAAGAGATTCAATTAGAGACTCTGCCCGACTGCGACTTAGTCAACACATTCTCCAGGAACGGTCTTCCCAGGAATATACAAAAGACTATATGTAAATATTGTGTACACTTTCTTGTTTCAATACATTTTGTTCTAAGTACATTTTGTGTTGCATTATTATTCCATGCATTAGTCAAGTTTCAACATGTACCGTGTCCCTTCAGGACGTAGGCGATCGTGGCCCACCACATCTTTCTTGTAGATCTTAATAAATCTCGTCTATTTTCACTCAAACCATATTCTATCATCCATTTTCTCAAGCCCATCAATATGTTACGCTCTGCTTTCCTCTATCTCTCTTTCCCTCAATCTGACCCGTGAGTATCAGATTTTCAAAGCCCACTTTCCTCATTAGAAATTTCAAATGCCTCTTCCCGATGTTAAGTGTAAGTTTCCATTTTGTTTCCATTTTCTCCTAAATCGTCGTCGTTTCTCACATTTTAGTTCCATGGTTCCTCAGCATCTTATTGCAGAACCACATTTCTGTTGCTTCAAGTCTCTTCTTCATCTTTGAGGAAATTGTCCAGCCTTATATTCTATTCCTGTCCTTTGTATACGATAGTAATTTTGTTTTTTTTAATATTTATTCTAACCCCATTTTTGCTACCTATTTACGCAAGCTGTGTTCCTCTGTACCTCGGTATGTCCTTTAAGTGTCAAATTTCTTCAGCCATTTTACTTTGTGATGTGTCCCAAAAACAGCTGTCTCTTTCTGATGTCAAGTATAAGTGTCTTTTTTTCTTTCCATAGAGAATTAAAGAAACAACAGGAGAATTAGAGATTCACGCTGTGATATGTTAATGTTAAACGTGCAGTTGCCTTTATCTGTATATTTATCTAACTTTAATTCATTTCCACTTTTATATATACAGTCTGTAACAGCGAAATTGTCCAAATCGTGTTACAGCATAATTGTCAAATCCAGCAAAATGGTTAATATCTAGAAAATCACTTAACTAATTGAGATTCTTTTTTACCAGACTTTCAGATAAGAAGTTTAGTCATCTTCATAGAATTTATAATAAGAATTACAGAAAAAAAAGAGAACCGGTTAAAATCCTTTTTGTGCCGGCCCCACTGTCTTCTCAACTGAGCAATGGTCAAAGGAAAAATCCTTCAGACATTCAGTAATGGTACCAACAGTAATATTCTGGCTTCCATCTTCCTAGTCCATTCAAGATCCATCCAGAGAACATTGTATAAGCTTTATAAAAAAGAGAACAGTAGAGAGGAAACTGGATCAGGAGGTCACAAAAGGAAGAAAGATCATCATTTCAAGTTAGAGCTGAAGAGATCAATTAGAAAAGATCCAACTCAATTAATAAGACGTTTGGCACGTGATAAAAGGCAGCGAAAAAAGACTTGAAAATAAAATCATGCGTGAAACCTGTGAGGTACCTTTTTACTCCACGACAGAATTTTAGAAGGTTAGAGATGGCGAAGATCATTAAGAATAAGCTGAAGAACGATCCCTGAATAATATATATATATATATATATATATATATATATATATATATATATATATATATATATATATATATATGTATGTATGTATGAACTTTTTTCAATCCTTCATGAGCTTCCGATCATTAGCTCTGATTAATTAATGATGAACATGCCATTTTCGTTTATAATCGATCTCATCACAATTCTTCTTCTGTTAAACTTGAAGAGTAATTATATATTCTTATTCCTCGAAGTAGAGTACAATAGCATTATAAAAACCTCAGAGAATTCCAGTAAGAGATCTTAAATCATTTCCAAGTTAGAACGGTCCAAAGTTTTATACAACCATTGGAATATATATATATATATATATACATATATATATATATACATATATATATGTGTATATATATATATATATATATATATATATATATATATATATATATATATATATATACATACGTATATATATATACATACGTATATACATAAGTATATGTATATATATATACATATATATATGTATGTGTATATATATATATACATACATATATATATATGTATATATATATACATATATATATATGTATATATATATACACATACATATATATATATATATATATATATATATATATGTGTGTGTGTGTGTGTGTGTGTGTGCTTGTGTGTGAATGTATTGGAGCACAGGAAATAATGACGTATATGTAATTGAGTAAAATAGAATTGTACTTTAATTTTTGAAGAATGAAGTCGATAAACACAACGGAAAAGATTTATGAATCCAAGTAACACATTAAAGAAATTTATGTAGATTCATTTTGAAAAACTTTTAGATGAAGGGTGTTCAATATTATATACCTTTCTGTTGGAAGCAACATGGTTATTCCTGACCACTCTTTTTACACCGTTTCAGTCGTTTTAGCCTCCGTTTTTCTTCAGGATCACGAACCTATATATACCCTCCGGTAGTCAAACGCAGTGGGAATAATTCTACCGCCACCCTCGTTAACACGGTTCAAAATTCCAAGAAGTTTACCAAGTGCAACAAATATCTGACAATGGCCGGAGGTTATGACAGGCAAAACGTTATCTATTTAAGTGCATATGTGTTTATCGAAAACACGACAGAAACTAAAAGCAAATACTCAACCAAGAGGTAGTTAATATGTGCAAGATTAATGTGTGTGCGTGCGGGTGATGCAATACATAACGGTAGAGAAATCGGAGAGACAAATTCTAATTCTAGTCAGGGTCTACATATTAACTCACGTGGAAATTCCTTGTCCGTGTGAGGGAGTACTAAACTGTTGTGGTAGGATCCACCTAATTTGCATAGTGGAGTACCGACCATATAAATATGGTTGGTACCGGGAAGAGAGGGGAAAGAATCAAGAGATTCAACCAGCGACTCTGCCCGACTGCGACTCAGTCAACACATTCTCCTGGAACGGTCTTCCCAGGAATATACAAAATACTATATGTAAATATTGTGTACACTTTCTTGTTTCAATACATTTTGTTCTAAGTACATTTTGTGTTGCATTAATATTCCATTCATTAGTCAAGTTTCAACATAAACAAAATAAAATTTTCTTGCTGGCCATTCCTTTTATTTGCTGTGTCACTTCAGAACATGAAATATAAGGCTTTCCTCACGTTCCTATATCCTTTATATATCGAAGCATTTTTGTCTCCTTACCCTCAATTCCAGGCCGTGCTCTGTAAATCTATTTATCCGAGCTCTGCACGTCTTACCTTCACTATGACAATGCGGGTGTCATTCTCCAAAATGTCTTTCCTCGTTAGGTTACTTCCGGTCTTTTTCAGATTCTGGCAAAAATTACTCAAATACAGAAATTGAAATATTTAGGAAGAGTTGTAAAAGACGACGGAAAGTGCGTCACTGAAATTCGAAGTCTCATTGCAATATCCAATGATGGCTTCCGAAAGAGAATCAACGTATTATGAAACATGAAAATATCTTCGAAACAAAGAAAAGAGTACTCCACAGTGATGGTATACTGGAATTATTAAATACAACAGAATGAAGAAGACATTTCAAGTAACAGAAATATGTTTCTACAGAAAGAAGTTGAGGATATCTTGGACTGAATATGTGAGTAATTAGGACGCTTTAGGAAAAATGGAAATAAAACGAGACATATTTCGAATTAGAAAAAATTAAACATTGTAGGTTACATAACTGGGCTTGGAGAACGTGTGACAGTTCACAAGGTTGAGTGTCTTTATTTTAGATAAAGGTGCGTGTTCAGTATGTCAACAAAGAAGATAGAAGTATACAAAACATGAGTTTCCAATACGGATATTTATTTTATTTTATGGAAAGAGACATTGAGAACTTTGTTTTATTCTAATGAATCAAACAAAGTTCTCAATGTCTCTTTCGAATACCTGCTCTCTTTTTTGGTTCAGAATTTAGAGAAGGTCATTAAAAGTGCTGTTACAACGGTCGTAATTAAGTTAGCTTTGCTCTAAATTAAAACAACGAGAGAAAAGTCTTGACATACGGTAGAAATCGAGGATTTGGGGAGGCACGTACGGGTGTCATAGGTCGAGAAGTGGGAGGAGTGTTCTGTTATCAAGTCACCGGGTTGCCTAACATTCTCCAACGGGAAGGTATTTACCACATGGTTCCCATCTTGGAGCAAAGGCGAAAAATAGAGTCAGGCAGGAAATGTTTGCCTTTTTATAGACTTGAACAATGCCACATGACGACGTTTGGCCAACCAAGTGTGTTAATCATATCTCCGGTTCCTTTACAATTAGCATCATCGGAAAAAGTATTTCTTTTTATATTATCATTATTTCATTTTCACTCATATTCATTAACCTGTTTTGGAATAAAATAAGGTGGGATTAAATTTTATAACTTATTTAAAATCATAATATATATACTTTGAATATACGCTCTTTAGCGCTAGAGGGCGTCGTCAGTGATGTTCTGAATTTGATCATTGGGCAGTTTCGGGTCTTTCAAACATCATACTAACCTCACCAAGTCGACCCCATCAGAGCTGATCGGACTCTGATACGCCCTCTAAAAATGCTTACAGACACTAACTTCTATAATATACCCCGTCATCACGCATTTGATTGGTAGTTGATCAATAGCCAATCACAATGGTGTGTGCTCTATTTAAGTTGTTTGCGGGGAATTTTTTTTTTTTTTCAGGTGGACACCCTTTCATCGGATACTTAGAAGGTAATTATGTTTATATAATTATATTATATTATATATATATATATATATATATATATATATATATATATATATAGTCATCCACACACAGGATGTTTTGGTGTATCATAGCACATCAGTGTGGCTATATATATATATATATATATATATATATATATATATATATATATATATATATATATATATATATCGGGTGTAACAGTAAAAATGTCCAAATTGTTGAACAATATAATTGTCCATCCCACAAAATGTTTAATATGCAAAACAAATCACTAAACTAAATGAGTTTCTTTTTCTTAGGTTTTCAGATAAGACGTTTAGTCATTTTGACACCATTTGTCGTAAGACTCACTGAAAAACCCTCTGAGGTATTTAGCGAGAAAGAGAACAGTTTGAAATCGTTTTCTGTCAGCTTCACTATAGCTTCCTAACTGAGCAATGATGAAAAGGAAAAAGATCGGTCAGGCCTTCAGTCATGGTACCAACATTCGTACTCTGGCTTCCATCTTCAAATCAATTTCAAGAACTATGAAGAGAACGGTAAATTAGGAATAAGGAGGAAAACTGGATCAGGAGGTCAGAGCAGGAATTTGGATGATTTCAGCTTAGAGCTAAAGAGATAAAATATTATATGTTCTGTTCATACGTATAGATAAAAATAGCGGGTAAGCAGAAGATATAACAAATAATTACCGGACTTAATCCCTTTCATAATATAGTGTTTTCTGTTACTTATTAATGATAAACATCTCATTTACGTTTATGATCGATTTCGTCACGATTCTTCTGTTTAGCTTGGAGATTAATTATTCATCCTTATTGTTCAAATTAGAGTCTAATAGTATTATAAAATCCTCGGAGAATTCCAGTAAAATATATTTGATTATTTCTAAGATACAACGGTTCAAAACTCTATTATTTACACGTCTCTAAATGCATAAAATATACACGCATATATATATATATATATATATATATATATATATATATATATATATATATGGGGGGGTGGGGGGTGAGTGCTTGTGTTTCATTGAATAATATAAAGATGCCGTGTCTACTTA
This sequence comes from Acanthosepion esculentum, assembly GCA_964036315.1. NCBI lineage: Eukaryota > Metazoa > Mollusca > Cephalopoda > Sepiida > Sepiidae > Acanthosepion > Acanthosepion esculentum. Next base: position 69,246,937 of record OZ038483.1, read on the forward strand.
TTTTTAAAGATCATTTCCAGTTGTCCAATCACTTTCTTGATGTTGAGATGAATTTCAATGATTGTAATTCATCCCTGAAGATGGTCTTAGAAAATATTGAAAGTACTTGGGTTAAAAAAAGAACAAGACATGGCGACTTCATTTGATAAATTCATCTTGAAGTCAAGAAACATATTAAACAACTGAAAATGTTCAGTTTAAAAATAAGTAGATACAATACGACTATATCATTCAATGGAACAGGTTTGAATGAAGCTATTCAGCTTATATATATATATATATATATATATATATATATATATATATATATATATATATATATATATATATATATATATATATATATTAATACCAGGGCATTAATCCAAAGATTGCTCAATGTAAATAACAGAGCAATATGATAATAGTAAGTAAAGATAATCCTTAAAAATCAATATATATATATATATATATATATATATATATATATATATATATATATATATATATATATATATATATATATATCGTGGAAAGTGCTCAATATCAGTGATAGATCAAATATATTCTTTTAAAAATAAGCCAATTTGCCTGATGATCGTAAAAGCGTCAAACCCAGGGTCACACTCCCACATCCATACAATTGAATATATATATACATACATACATATATATATATATATATATATATATATATATATATATATATATATATATATATATATATATATATATATGTATATATATATATATATATTAACCTAGGTAACGAGCCTATGTTGATGGTCGATAGTACAGTGATTAACAGAAATAGCAAACGAAACTTACCATCAACAGCAAGTCATGGAGAACCATGATCACTTACGCCCTGAAAGTACGCAGCATAGGAGGAGTGTCCATTTTGCTACCAAAGGAAAACAAAGAGAAGAGTGCTTAAACATTATCCAATATCTAACTTTACATAAGAAACTCAATATTGGACAAACTTACTACATTCGAAGCGACAGATATATGCTCCGCCGACGGATGCTGGACATACCTTGGACAGAATATGTAACCTATGGGATTAATTGGGTGATTTGCAGTTTTTACGGTTTATCACTATTTTGCAGGTTCCATTGTAAGATATTTTTTGATATAATAATAATTAACGGACACAAATCCCACTAATTAATCGATAGCTGGAGGGAGAAGAAGTAGTTCCATGACCTTCCCAAAGGTAATTGCACGTAAGTGATTATAACAAAACCAATCAGAATTGGAAATCAGAATTCCAATTTCCAATTCCGAACCAAATTACCAATTACCAAAGCCGCACATGCAAGTTTACAAAACCTTATATTCCTGAGCGGTCCCTATCTAGGTACTGACGTCGGTTAACTTCGGCAATCCCACGGGAATCGTTTGTTCAACCTGATATGTCCGTAAACCGCAAGACAATGGAAACTGAAAAACACTCATACTTAAGACCAATATGAAACTGTTTACATTTCTGGGATACACGATGAAAAAAAAAAGGTCTTGTAAAATATAATACTTTCAAGGCGTATTGAGATAAGGATGGGTAGATGGAAACGAAACTAATAATTTATTTCTGAATGTTTTGTTGTGGAGAGCCATGATCGCGCATATCGTAAAGGGGTCCGTGCATAAATGGCTTTTGATATTAATAGTTTGACCCTTACTTAAAAGATAATTTTTTTGTAAATTTGACTTCCTGCGATATTATAGATTCTGCTAATGCAGTTTTAAACTCTATAATCTTTTCTATGGTCTGTTAGAATAAAATATACATCGAATATATCGGTTGGTTGATTTTTTCTAGCGCCATACCAACCTCAATATTTACTGCCAAAATCTAAATATTTTGTACGTAATTTTATGCTTTTAACTATAGATATTTTTATACAATTTAATACTTTCATGGTAAACGTTTGTTTTATAAATATATAAATATATATATATATATACATATATATATATATATATATATACATATATATATATGTATATATATATATATATATATATATATATATATATATATATATATATATATATATATATATATATATATATATATATATATATATATATAGTTTATAGATGATAAAATATGTCGTTGGTAATATCATAAAATTTATTTTTGGTAATCTCACTACAAAATTGTATTTTTGGTAATTTTTTATAAAAATGTTTTTTTAATATTTTTTAGTGTATTATTCCGTTTTTTTAGTGTTTTGATATTTTACGATAAAAATGTATTGATGGTAATTTTATTACAAAATCTACTTTGTTTTTCGTTTGGCGGGGTTACTATTTGTCCATAGCTGGAAACCTAACACGTGCTACTACTCAGGATCAGGGTGGACCTGGGCACAACAGCAATTAAGGGGTTGGTTCCATGCTTCTGAAAACATCCAACCTCCCGATCAGCGGCCTTGTTGCAGGATGTAGTTTATCATCATGCCCAGGACGAGGAATCCGACAGAATGACAGGATAACTATTTTCTATGTCTGTGGATTAAAAGAATTACTAGTGCTTCTTATTTGTTTTGAATTCACAGCTGCCCTTCTCTTAGACCGGCTTGAGAGCAGAGTCGGTACAGCTATTGAACCTGTAACTATTGTGAAGAAGAGTAATCATGCGAAAGTGAATGTTGCAAAATTGCTCAGAATCCACTTCCCTTCTCCACATCCTTTCATTTTTCATTCCTATCTGCTCTCGCTCCGGATCTTCTGTGGCCCCCTTGCCTTGATCGACCCACTGTCTTTCTCTTTCACCACATCCCCTCCCTTGCCACTCCTATCTGCTCTTCCTCCAACCCTTCTTTAACCCCTTGCGTGATAGTGGCCTCCGGCCTTGCTTGGGGTGATACGATTAAAAAAAAAAAATTCGAACTTGTCTGTAAGCAACGTCCTATAATCTGAAACGAATTTCAAGTTCAAATAACGCACAAGGGGTTGATAAACCGTAAAACAAATCAATCAAAATTGCTAACATTGCCTACTACGCCACTTATCCGCCATACATTCACACAAGTTCGTTAGTTAGTTAACCCGCTTCGTTTTCCGTTCTCGTTTGCTTTCGATATGTCCTGTGGGCGTCAAATTATCCTACTTCCTGATTATTCTTGAAAGAAATTTCATATGTCTCTTACGAATTCTGATTGTAAATGTGCTTATTTATTTACTATTTACATTAAAACTTCTTAGCTGTTTCGCGTTCCGTCCAAGGTATTCTAAGCATCCTTCTGCAGAACAACATTTCCGTTGCCTCCAGCTTTCTCTTCATCTGTCAGGTAAAAACTTACTCAGTATGAATTGAAGTTATAACATGAACATTTTTTTTTACCGCTGATTTCAAGAATTAACACAAAGTAGAAAGGAAGTGAATTCTGGACAATTTCCTCAAAGATGAAGAAGAAACTTGAAGCAACGCAAGATGGATTCGACTGGGATTCGGGGTGCCGAGTTCGAATTCCAGTCGAATCCATAACATTCACTTACGTGCTAATAGCTTTGGAAAAGGTATGAATCCTCTGCTTAAGTTATGGGTAAATAGCAGGACAGACCTGGTTCTATAGCCTTGGATGGCAACTGATTTACCGCAGAAAGAAATGCTAGCCTACTGCGGAAAAAAACTGCCTCGTCAGTCACGTATCGAAAGATACATGATCGCCTAAGCGTGTAACACTCATTGCACATAGCTGACTGACATGCTGACGATACAATGGACCAAACATTGGAGCAACGATGATGTTTTAGAGAAAATGAAAAAAGAAGGAGACATATTAAACATCAGGAAGAGGTAGTTGGAATTTCTAGGGCACATAATAAAGAAAAAGGCCTTGGAAAATTTGATAGCCTACAGGACAGTTTGAAGGCAAAAGGGTGAGCGAAAAATAAGAAACTACATACTTAGCTTGAGTAAATGAATGGCAGAACAAGGTTTAGGAGAAATAAACAAAAAGAAAAAATGTATAAAAAGCTATGAAGGATAGGAAATAGTGGAGACCAATGATCGCCTACGTCCTAAAAGGACAGGCCATAAGAAGACAAAGACATTTAACGAGCCTAGCTTCATCTGTCAAGGCGCACACGGTGATGGCGTCTAGTTTGTTTAGAACCGAATGAATTAGCTTGGGTGTGCGTGTCTGTCCTATTCTGCTTCGCTCCAATGAAGATTCCTTATTAAATATACATTATAACACAAAAATTAGCCGAGTGTGACTGATGTAGATTTTGAGCAATATATTTGTGTTACTTTTCTGCTTGCATCACTAACACTGGCGGTTCCAGTGTGTCTGACTCGGAGTTACCTCGCTGGAAGCAATTTTGGAAAAGCCACTGGAATATCTGATAAAAATTTCTTTGACACATTACAACCCTACAAAACTCGAACAACACCCGCCTATCCATGAATGTAGGGCATTGAGTCCATTCCATTGTATCGATCAAACTTGTCCGTTCATGTCGATCGATATTATTGGAGGTTTTCATGAGACTTATTTTATTTTATAATAGTCTCGAATAGGGATCGTGATATTGTTAGCGGTCAGAAAAAAAAAACCGCAAAGATTTTTCTATAAAGGAATGTTTAGTTTTGACCAGGAAAAAATATTCTTATACTGAACGTTTGGCGATGTGTAATTTATTCGAAAAATTACCGGATGAATTAAAGGTTCTTCGTCTTTATGTGCCGAGTCCTTCAGGGTGTAGGCGCTCATGGCTCTACACCACTGTCTGTCCTTCGTAGCCCTTAATAAATATTGTCTTTTTTCTTATTTTTCCTAAAAATTTTCTGCCATCAATTTACTCAGGCCCATTAGGATTATACGTTGTTTTCCGTCTGTAACCATTGCCCTCAATCTACCACGTGAGTAACAGATTTTCCAAGCTTTCTTTCCTCGTTATGAGCACTAGAAATTTCAACAATCTCTTACTGATGTTAAGCATAAGTTTCCTTTTTTGTGTCCATTTCCGCTAAAACTTTGTCGTTGCTCACGTGTTCGCTGCATGGCATCCTCAGCATATATATCTGGAACCACATTTCTGTTTCTTCAAGTCTTTTATTCATCTTTGAGAAGATTGTCCAGTATTCACTGCCATTTCAACGGACTAGTATCGCGTAAAAGCTTGGTCCAATATTCTTTGTTTTTAACGGGATTTTTTCTTAACATCTCTGCTTAGCTTTTGGAACGCATCTTTTGGCTATCCCAGCACGCTTTTGGGTTTCCATGTCACACTTTCCGTCCTCTGTTAAAACACTTCCCAGATATTTAAATCTTCGTAATTTGAAGTTATTACCTTCGGTAGGTGTTTATAAAATTTCTTTCTGTGTCTGCTATCAACACTGTCATATGCATATCTTATGCTGTTAAGATTGTTCCCCGCTCATAATAAATCTTGGTTGAATATCTATATCAGTGCTATAACGTAGTGGTTGTGTGAGTCATGCATGTTTTCCTTGAATTATTATTATTATCATTTGTACATATTATGTTTCCTGCTTTGTATCCTGTAGGGCCGGGTCTAAACTATGGTTCTTATGCCCTATAGGAGAATTGTCATTAATTGACAGCACCTTTTCTTCGTATTTGGATGTTCCTAGTAGGGCGATCTGGGTAACTTGGATGTTGATGTTACCTGAGACACTGAGTAAAATTGCCTATTCCTTTTCTCACGAGGCCCAGAGCTGGGATTACTCTTGGTACAGTCTCAGTTTTCATTCCCCACATTCTGTTAATCTCGGTCTCCAGGTTTATTTCGCGATAATTTGCATGGCGGTGTTTCTTTCAGGTGGTACTCCTATGTCAATAAGCATGCACTTCCTGAATTTCTTGTTTTTTGTTATAATATCCCTGTCATTTCCCGGTCAGTTTTAATTGGCATCTCCCAGAGGTGAGTTATCTCTTTATTTTGGGTAACTGTGTCTGGTTGGTGCTCAAATTGTCTCTCAGTGGTTTCGATTTTTTGCTTCTTGCATATCTTCCAGTTCACATATGTCAATACCTTGTCATGTCAGTGGGTATATTAATTTTTTTTACCAGTTCCGGAAATCCTGAGAGAATATGGTCGACAGGTTCATCATATTTTCCGCATATCCCGCATTTCGGTTTAGTTCCATCCTTGATTATGTGACAGTCATAGAATTTGGTTGGGAGGCTTTGATCCTGAGCTGCAATAATTAGGCCTTCTGTCGCAGCTTTCAACCCATTGCTCCACAGCTACTGATGTGTTGGTGTTGTTGTAGTTATTGTTATTATTGTTATTGTTGTTGTTGTTATTATTATTGTTATCATTAACATCATCATCAAAGTGTCAAATATGCAAACGAATTAATAGGCCGATGTTGGGTTGTGAAATTTTGTTTATTTTTTTAGTATCTCATATCATTCCATTTTGATTAGAATTTCGTAGATTCGATCTTGATTAATTTGCATGTGTAGTGTGATTGGTAGGTTAATGCATCTTTAAAATTTTGTTAGAGAAGGGATTTCGATATTTTATATTATTAACTTTACTAATTTATTTTATGTGTAAATGATTCATTGTAATATAAATTGAACTGCACCACATAATCGGTATATATATATATATATATATATATATATATATATATATATATATATATATATATATATATATATATATATAGATATATATAGATATATATACCAATATCAAGATACACCCACCTCGCCTCACTTGTGATAGCCATAACATAATCTCCTATTTATTCTGCAGAATATGTCCTAATAGTGGATATGTTGGGGAATCTGGAAATAATTTTAGATTTCGCTTCAACAATCATAAACTAACCATACGTCAAAACAATCTTTATTCCCCCATAGCTGAACATTTTATTCAATTAGGACACTCATTAGAAAACTGTAAATGTGTATTGATAGATTCTGATTTCAGTTCCACATACACACGCAGAAAAAAAGAAAAATACTGGATTTTAAAATTAAATACATATAAACTAGGATTAAATAAAGACATGGGTATTTTAAATCTTTATAAATATTTCAATAGTTAAAGAAAAACGTTTTTTTAGATATAGTTAAGAAAAAGTTTTAAACAACATCTAAAATATTATTACAGTTAGATTTACGTTAAGAATATTCGAACACAGTTGCATTCCATATCACCTGACGTCCGCGTCTCGCGACGGACGCTACTTGTAAACCAACTTCTAAAAACAGTTATTTCTGATGAAAGATCGGGTTCGATCTGAAATATCATATATATATATATATATATATATATATATATATATATATATATATATATATACTTTCACAAAAAACATTCATTGTTTTAATTTGCAACTTTTTAGTTTTTTTTTCTTGACATATATATATATATATATATATATATATATATATATATATATGATGCATTCTTCCGTCGTTTTAGACGTATGAGTCTCATTCAGTTAAGTTTTTATATTTATGTTTCGTATTAGACAAAACTCCAGCACGGGATTTGAAAACAAATGCACGATGAGCATACTAAAGTTTTGACCGCCATATGGGCTGATGTATTAGTCCAGGATTTAGTGTTAATTCTTAATTCCCTCAGATGGTTGAGACGATTCTTTTCAAAGTTAGTTATACCTCGGTAACAGGTATTTCTCCAGTTTGCTCGATTTTCAACAGCTAGTTCGATCTCTACTGTAGGGATGTTTGCAGCAATTAAATTGTATTTAAGTTTATCCTTGAAGCGTAACCAAGGAAGGCCTACGTTACGCTTGCCATGTAAAAGTTGGCTATACATTAGGATTCTCTGCACCCGATCATCATTCATTCTGTGTATATATATATATATATATATATATATATATATATATATATATATATATATATATATATATGTCACAAAATAAGTTAAGAGGCCGGAAAAAAGAACACTGTACCAAAAAGGGACGTATAATAGAGTGTTCAAAACCGCCTCCTTGTAGAACAAACATGCAGAGCAAGCCAATACAAGAAAACCGTTTATTAAAGCACACTGCCGTGGTTTCGGGTGGCTGGGCAACAAGTCACCCTAAAGCCACACCCTACTACTATTATCATTCTTCGGCATGTGAATTTAAGAAGGGGAATAGATGTAAAGTATATTTTTCTTCATCCGGGATCTTCGAGAGCGTTCTTACGAATATGTCTACATTTTGGCATTATCTCTGTTCTCCCACTGAACGACAGATGGCTGTTTTTATATTTTGTTATGGCCAACTTTTTCTTCTGACGCAACCTATAACTGCTACTACTTGTTTTGCTAGGTTTAACATTCCTCAAAATACTTCAATTTATGTACGGATTGTTACCGTGTTCTTCCTCTAATTTTCATACGTAACTTCTTTCAACAAGAGTTAAAATGCAAATATAAATATACATCAAAATGGCAATGTAATTTATTCTTTTAATAACGATACTAAGAAACCTGTCCGTAATTATTATAGGATCCTATTAAAAATAACCAAGCTAGGGTTCGGCAAACGAGAAATGTGAGAAAATATAATATTAGTGTAGGACATACGGTTTCATCTAACTACTTGAAATGTAAAACATCGAGACCTAATTGCCAACCTAGTTGTACAATTAAGTTAATGCAGTTGAGGCATCAAGGAGAAAAATAACCAGAAGAATTTCCATGAAAATATTTGCAGAAAAGACAGAGGGAAGCCACGTCACGTCGGTGAGAAAGTGACTGAAATCAATATTCTTGGTCCGGATCGACTCAGACATATATTTGATTTTCTTAAGAATCTCGCGATATATACTGGAACAGCAGACCATCTATTTTAGATTTTGTAAAGAGACAACGCCTACGCTTGAGATATTTAATTGCTACGTCTTCTCCTTTGTCAGGAATTTTTCTATCTACTTTAGATATTGTGAGCACACAAAACTGACATAATACATTGAATCATTGAGAGAGTTCATTGTTTCTTCCATATAATTAACCATCTGTTAAATATCAGTTTTCTTCGTGAGAAAGCAACACACTGCATTGGGAGTGTTCATTATTGCTTCCATATAGTTTCGCATCTGATATACATCTAGTTTTACGTGAAACACAGCACAAAATATTGAGAGTTCATTGCTGCTTCCATATAGGTTTCCAGATATCTATTTTTGCATGGGAAAACAATCCACATCATTGAGAGAGTTCATGAATCCATGTATACTTCCCCAACTTCCTGAGATCTGTTATGTCTTGGGAAAGCAGAATTCAACATTGAGAGCGGTCTTTGTTGCTTCTATATGCTTCCCGACTGCCAGACATGTCTTTTTACGAGAGAAATGTATACACATCATTGAGAGATTCTGTTGTAGCTTTCATATCCTTATCCAAATGTCAAATATCTATTCTAGCGTGAGAAAACAAAAGACTGCATTGAGAGAATTCAATGTTGCCTTCATATACTTGTTTCAGGCAACTATTCTAGTGTGATGTAGCAACAGACTACTTTGAGAGAATCCGCTGTTGCTTCCATATGTTTCTACATCTGTTAGACATCTGTTAATGCATGAGAAAGCAACACACAGCATTGAGTTATTTCATTATTGCATTCGTGTCCAGCTTCCAACCATCTATTTTTACGTGAAAAAGTAACAGAGAGCATTTTGAGAATTTATTGTTGCCTCAATATACTTACCTTTCATGCAGACATTTTTACGTGAAAAAGCAACAAAATTTTCAGAATTCATTGTTGCATCAATATAATTACCCATCTTCCAGACATTTTAGGTGAAAAAGCAACAGACAGCATTTTCAGAATTCATAGTTGATTCAATATACTTACCTATCTTCCAGACATTTTTAGCTGAAAAAGCAACAGACAGCATTTTCAGAATTCATAGTTGATTCAATATACTTACCTATCTTCCAGACATTTTTAGATGAAAAAGCAACAGACAGCATTTTCAGAATTCATAGTTGATTCAATATACTTACCTATCTTCCAGACATTTTTAGATGAAAAAGCAACAGACAGCATTTTCAGAATTCATAGTTGATTCAATATACTTACCTATCTTCCAGACATTTTTAGATGAAAAAGCAACAGACAGCATTTTCAGAATTCATAGTTGATTCAATATACTTACCCATCTTCCAGACATTCTTAGGTAAAAAGCAACAGACAGCATTGAGAGAATTTATTGTTGCTTCAATATACTTACCTATCTTCCTCAAATATATTTTTACGTGAAAAAGCAACACACAGAATTGAGAGAGGTAACTGTTACTTCCATATACGTCCCCGCCAGCCAGACATCTGTTTTTGCGTGAGAAAGCAGCACACAGCATCAAGATAGTTCATTGTCGTTTCCATATGCATAGCATTCATCTATTTTTGTGGTGGAAGCGTTGATTGTTGCTTTTCAATCTTTCCTAATCTACGAGAAATTTATATATTTAAGTTCTATGAAGAAGCAACGAAAGGCAATGAGATAGTTCATCGTTAATTTCATACCTTTCCTGCCCGACAGAAATATATTTTAGAATTTGTGATGAAGCAATACGCTGCTGTTTCCATATCCTTCGGCACCTGCTAGAATGTGCATAATTAATATTTTCGGGGATTTATGGTAACACAGCACACTGCGTAATTCAGCTTAGTGTTTTCCTTACTTCTCAGGAGATAATGTGAGATAACCTGTTACATACACATTGCTACCTTGTTGCATACTACAGTGTCAACAAGGCAAAGTATAACCTACGTACCAGAACAAGAAAAGAAACAAAAACGGTGATTTCAAAATATTTTTTTTGTATCTTAATACCGCCATTACTCTATTCTCCCTCGGCAATGTTTATTCTTTAAAACAAGCTAGTTTCAGAATTTTGATAAAACAACAAACACAGGAAGCCGGATTCATACATTTTTCTTGAGAATTGAAAACAAAAATGTGTAACACTCTTTATTTACTCCATTGTTTATTTATTTATTGTTTAAATCATTTAACCCACAAGCAAGGCAATAACGCCACTAGGAGGCAAGAAGTTACAGAGTGTCATAGAATATGACGAATAAAATATTATTAAGGAGAAAGGAAAATAAAAAAAAACAAGAATTAAGAAGACAGAAGATAACGATTGAGATTGAATTTTAATTTTTGAAATTCAAAGTTGACTGGGAATCAAAAAGCCGGAGGAGGGTTCCACAAGCATGAAGTTTAGATAGAAGAAATTTGTAGCACAGATCTTACTGTTATATCTATACATTTCAACTGCAAAATGATGAGACCTTACCGCCAATCTAGTACTGCGTTGAAATTCATAAAGTCTACATGCAATAGCGGAATGTTCATCAAAACAATTAACATGAAAATATTTACAGAAAAAGTAGCGGGAACATACGGTGAGCGCAGAGAAAGGGACTAAAGACGATATTATTTACAAGATTATTTTATTTATTTAGAAGACTATAAAAATATTTGAACCAAATGCAATGCAATATGTACTATGTTTTCAAATTTATTATTTACTGTTTTATAAAGAAATAAATATGAAATTTTGTTACTTTTTTAATTCATTAACCTACAAAATTATAAGAAATATATGAACCAACTACAATGGTATATTTATTATATACAATTATATACCTAATTAACTATTGCAGCTAAGAGCAGACGCCAGGTTCGTTCTAAGGGTGAAGTCTCTTTCAGTTGAATGCTTGGGGTTTAATACATAGAAAATAGTAGTTTGGACAGATCTTTACGAACTATATGAAGCCATGAGACGAAATTACATGACAGTCGGGAAATTTCATTCGGTTGTAACATTTTGCTGTAAATGAAAGAGGCTGAGTGAGACGATGTGTTGCGGTGAACGGTCTAACCGTCATGCGCTTTCCTTTTCGCGTCGCGTGTGTGAGGTACTTCGTCTTTTGGGCTTGTAGGCAGCACCGGCTTAGAGATAACCAGGCTTTTTGTCATGTCAAAAAAGTAATTCATGTACACAAAATTCAGCTGACCTATTTTGTCAGGATTGTTTGGCATGTTTCATGTGAGGTCCGCTTTAAATACGTACATACATACTTACAGACACAGACACAGACACAGACACACAAAAACATATACATATATATATATATATATATATATATATATATATATATATATATATATATATATATATATATCCCAGACCGAGTCTAATTATTAAATATCCGACCTAAGCAAATCCCCACCCATTTTTCTATGTTAATAAAACATCAAAAACGAAAAGAATAAATAATACAAAATGAAAATGAAAAACAAATAAATTAACCCAAACAAATAAATAAACAAACAAACCACAGACCCAAAAATAACCGCCTGAATGGATTACCCACAATGCACCTGTGACCCATATATATATAAAGTCGAGGAAAAATCCAATATTCGAGGCCTGACGATTGCGCCTAGCATGAAAGAGTCTGTCGCCTCTGAATGTTGACTTCAATGTTCATTTGATATATATATATATATATATATATATATATATATATGTGTGTGTGTGTGTGTGTGTGTATTTATCGTGTCTATACGCAAGTTTATATGAGGATTTTTGCCGCTCTATTTTTTGAATCTACAAATCCATATGTAAACGTTGTTCGTGTCTAGACTTATAGTTATAGGCAAATATTGGCCGCGCGTATGCTTGAGTGTATAAGGAAATATTCATCATGTGAATAATTGAGTCCATTGATAAATATTTCTCAGTATAGAAGTAAAATTTGACGTGTTTATATTTGAGAACTTAAATATTAGTCTCGTCTCAGCTTGAATCCTTTGTTAAAGATTTGTTCTTTTTATACTCGAGTTCATAGGCATATAAACAGTGATTATATATTTTCGTGTATAAGGAAAATTAGTTCTGTCTATACATAAAAAAAATGATCGTCTATAGTTGAGGCTATGTTTTATACTTAAGTCTATAGTAAACAATAGCTTAAGCCTATATATAAGCATTGATGATGTCAGTACTCCTGTCTGTAAGAAAATACTGGGCGTGTCTATTCTTGAGTTCATAGACAAACATCGGTTGATTTTATACTCAAGTCTATAGCCAACATGTAAATACTGGTGGTCTATCCATACCTAAATATTGGTTCTGTTTATACTCGTGTCAATCGATAAATTCTTGTTGTGCTTATACCTGAGTATATAAGTAAATTCTCGTGGGTATATACTTTAATCCATATGCAATCATTCTTTGTGGCCCTACTAGAGTCACTCGAAAAATATTCTTCGTGGACCGTATATAAACATTATTTGTGTCTATATTTGAGTCGGGATGTAAATATTAGTTCTATCCAAACTTGATTCCATAGGTTAACTTTTGTTGATAATACATATATAAACATTGTTCGTATCTATACTAGAGCCTATCGGTCAGTATTGTTCATGCACCATATATGCCGGAGTAAAATGTACCAGAACCGTTGCAGGGTGAAGCAGCTTGGCATAGATTGTCGTTGGATTGTTTCGCGGATAACCGCTAAGTTATAACGTTTTCGTTCACTTCCCTTGTTTATAGTAGTGCTTACAAACAACGTATGTAGAGTGTTGTCGTTTCAGAGGTTCCATCAATGACCATGACTTGAGCAACAGATTCGGGACAAGGACAACATTCCCCAGGCTCGTCAACTACTGTATTCGCCAGGTCAAACCCCATTGCAACTTTTCCCTCTCCAAAAAGTCAAATCATTTTTTTGTTACAGGAGTATAATTTTAATTTGAAATTTTATTTTGAAAATTGTATGCAATTTCCCTCAAATATTCAATTGTAGATACTTGTGAAAAAGAAGAATCAATCTGCAATATTCCTTCATCTGCATTCATATACTTCTTCAAATTAAGAGGAGCGAGTTGACCCCCAATTAATTGCTAGAATTCTATCTCGGTTTCTTTGTACTTTTTGCAGCCCCGTAATGAATTTCTATATTGTGGAATGCTCCGTCCCAAGCCCTGTCTTCTGTCTTCTGTTTGCTGCTTCAGCATAGTTATTTATCCGATTTTAAAAATTAAAAACCAGTCAGCCAAATACACTGTTGTAACTAATTAATCACTAATCACCAAGCTTTCGGAATATCTACGACTCAAAGCCGTTCTATGAATTGTGCACACTATGGCAGTCAACAACGGTCTGAAGCTATGAATTCGACGCCAACGTTGAGTCGTCCTAGCACTGAGTAGGTTGGTGGTGAATTGCCCTAGAGGTGAGTTGGCCGGTGTTGAGTCGGCGGTGTTGAGTCGGCGGTGTTGAGTCTACGTCTATGCTCTATTGCATTTTCACTTGGGGTCCACTCTGTCGCTTTAATAGAACCCATTTTGTTTTTAAGATGAGTGACCAAGATTTTCTTAATAGTCTCGATTTTCTCCTTCCCTCGAATCCAGGCGTGTCTCCTCATTTAATATCATATGCCATATCATACCATATGCTATATCATATCATATGTACAATAGAAAAGAATTATTATTCTGATATAAGAAGGCAAAATGAAAAACATACTTACAGAAGGAAAAAATAAAAGAAGACAGTTGTGGAGAGTCATAATCACAATCTTTCCTTAGGAAAAGAACATTAAAAATAACTAAGACTGAAATAAATTTAATCTATGTTACAATGGCTAAAGGAAAAAATGAAAATATTCCCATATATACGGAGGAGAAAAGGATGCCAGAATATGTTTTTGTCACACAAAATCTATTCTGAGAATAAACGTGTCCCTGTAGAATCCATATTGAATTTACAAGTTCCATTTAACGTCAGTCATGCTAGATGAGAAGCTTCACAGACTTTCCTGAATTAATCATTTATTTGGCAGATGGCGAATTAGCAGAAGAAGCGATAAATCTTGGAGAGCCAAGCAGTTACTTGGAGGCTAAAATCATCGCATGGAGAATAGAAGAGACGTAGAAGCATGGGAAACGTTTTACGAAATTACAAAGAATAATCTTAGTATTTTCTCATGTCATGTCCTTCAAAACCCATGACGTAATCGAAGATAGGCCAAGTGCTCATTGGTGTTTGCTATGAAAAAAAAATCCATCTCCATACGCAGATCTTTTTTTCCCTGGGTATACAGAGTGTCCATAAAATATCTTTACAATTTCAAAAATATATTACAGAGGCAATTGATGAGATATCGTAATCAGATTTGTTCTATATGTTCCGTAGTTATCAAAGTTTTTCATTACATTGTATTTGTGTATTTCAGATATCCTGTTGATGAAAGAGATACTCTGTTAAATGAACCGCTAACATGACCAGACCGGTGGATTTAAAGGTATGGCCCAATTTCCTGGCCACCCCATTCACCAGATATCATTCCTCTGGACTTCGTTCTATGGGGTTATCTTAAAGATATCAGGTATCGAACAAAGATACGGGACATCACTGATCTAAAGCAAAAGATCACTGATGCCCTTGTCACCATTTATGAGGCTATACTACAGCGAACATGGCAAGAAATCGACTATCATCTTGATGTGCTTCGGGGAACTAATGGTGCCCATATAGAGGTGTGTGAAATTAATTTAAAATAACTTCAATATCCACTTATTTTATAAGAATTTACACATATTTGTCTTTGCATTTGCATTTGTAATTAATTTTTACATTGTAAAGAAACTTTATGAACACGCTGTACGCACACACAGGCACGCAAATATATATATATATATGGTGCATCTGCTATTTAAGAACTCTATACCTCCTTGCTGTATAAAGTACAGTTGATCTCTGTGAGTGTCTGAGGGGCAAGAAATCGAGTATCGATTTGATGTGCTTCTTGCAACTAATGGTGCCCATATAGAGGTGTATTAAATTAGTTAAAAAATTCAATATCTACCTCTCATTTTGTAACTATTTTCACATATTTGTCTGTTTATTTGCTTTTGTAATTTAAAAAAAAAATTGTATCGCCACTTTATGGACACCCTGTACATATTGTAGAGAATTACAACGGTTTTAGAAATTTAATTTAAAAATTTAATCAAATATCAATGCAAAAAAAACATCCTTAATCTACCAGGTTGAATTAAAAGTATTGATCATTTCCAGCACTTCATTTTTGCATGTTATATTTTTGATTTAAATCAACTTGTCAGATCATTGCCGAATTGATTATTACTTATTTTTATTTATAACATATAAATATTAATTTTTTTAAATTCATTATTTTACAGCTTTGATCATGAGTGGTTAGCAAATTGCAAGCGAGCCACTTTACGCTCCCTTTGCGGGGGGAAGTACTGAGTGCAAGGGCTGTACATGTTAGAAATAAATAATGGCGAAGATCCAGGAACTGACAACAAACCTGTGGCGCAAAACTGGTTTATACGTTTCAAGGGAGATAAAACCAGCCTCGAAAACAAACCAAGGTTAGTGGCAACATCTATTGTGAAAGATGAGGTCCTGTCTGAAATGGTTGAACAACATCCATATCACAAGTTCTCGTAAATTGTCGGCGGAACCTCTTCCTTCACAAGGCAACATCAATCGACACTCCCATAAGCTCTGGCTTGTGAACAGATACTATCGAGAAGTTCTTCATGAACTGACCAATTATTAGGCTCAATGATATGTGAACGTCTGAAAACAACTGCTGCTAGATACTCAAGAGGTCCGCTTTTGACGTCGAATCTTTTGGATCTTTTTTCGTAATACTAATAAGAGAATTCATTCGCTTGGCTCAGGCCAGATTTCAGAAGCTGTTGTAAAACAAGGGCGGTTTGAACGGAAGGTCATGCGTTGAGTTTGGTAGAATTTCGTGGGGCCGTTGATCTTTGAGCTTGTCTCCGACAGTCATGCTATGAATGCTGCAGCGAGTATATAATGTCGTGAAAGACAAATACCCGGTATTGTTCATTGGAAGACAAACAATGGAAGTCCTGGGTCAGACAACATCCATTTCAGATTTTGCACCATCAGATTACCATTTTTCCGAGCTATTGATCAATTCCTACTCGGTCGAAAGTTCAAAAATCTGGATGTGGTTAAAAATGAGTGAAGGAAGTTTTTGTTTTAACTCGAAACTAGCCAAATGATATAATTATTCTGCAGAACTTCTGGCACAAAGTTGGCAACATACAATAGAATTTGCTGAAATGTATGCTGATGAATAAAAGGTTTTAGGTTGAAATTTTTTTCAATTATTAATTAAAGCTAGAAATACGAGAAAAAAAACCTCTTGACTCAACCTAGTATTACTAATTAAACTTTGAATTAAACATAATTTAATTATAACTGAACTAATTCAATACATTAATCTTACCACATTTATAGAATTATTTTTAAAATATAAAAACTGAATATAAGTAATATTAAATCTCTAATAGATCCGACAAGAATTGGATATGAAAGTGTCATAATTCAAAGTCTGGCAAAATGTAAGCGAGTAATATTCAAGATTTTTTTTTAAATGGATATTGTTAAAATTGTCCTTAGGTTGTTATTTTTTTGGATGGATGTATGTGTTGTACATCCTCAAAAACATTATGTGATAGATTTAACCGTTTTCTTTTGATTTTGAACATATTTGTGGTTATATATATATTGGTTTAGGAAAATAGTAATTCTTTCAAGAAAGGTGAGATCGGAAAGAAACTGGGGAGTAGATTTATATTTTGATATGATTAGATATTTGAGAATCCATTGCAATTAGAATAAAGATGACAAATATTTTAATTTACTTTTTAAAATACTCAAAGAAGTCTTTAATGTTCCGCTAATTAAGACCCAATTAAAAATACCATATTTATAATTACTACTAATAAGTTATTAACATAAATAATTAAATATCAGGCATGAATTGATTTGTCTTTTTTTTTGTACGCTGGTTAAAAGGGAAGAAATTGAGATGACACGAAATGATAATTCGCTGCTAATTGATACCAAAACAGCCGACATATATACATAGTTTTAAGTGTAAATTATTTTCGGATAGATTGCATCTGTAATGGAACAAAATGAATAAAAAGAGACAAGAGGAAAAACTGTTATGAGCCGACATGTTTAGTCTTCTGTGGGACTTTATCAAGGCAATGTAGGATTTATTTTGTTGCACGTGTTTATATACAAAAACGGGGATGTTTATCAAGGCTTTTAAATTTGAGAACGTTCTTCACGAATGTTCATCAGGTTGTTGAAAAGTCAGTCAAAACATGTGGAGGACACAAAATGTCATCATTGAAAATCTGGTAAAAAGAAAGCGAGTAATATTCAAGAAATATTTTTATTTTTTTTTTAATGAATATTATTTAAATTGTGATCAGATTGTTTTGGTTTGGGATGGACGTGCATCTTCAAAAACATGACTGAATGGATTTAAGCGTTTTCTTTTGAGTTTTGAACATATTTGTGTTCGTGTATGTTGGTTAGGAAAAGTAGTAATTTTTTCAGGAAAGGTGAGATAGGAAAGAAACCGAGGTGTAGATATATATATATATATATATATATATATATATATATATATATATATATATATATATATATTGAATAAGATTCTTTAATAATTTACATATATATGTCTGCATATATTGTGTGCGTTCGCATGTGTATGTGCGTGCGATCTCGTGCGTGTGTGTGCACGTTTACGTGTTTGTGCGATAGAAATTAGAGAAAATCTTTCGAAAGGGCCTTAAATGGAATACCAAATTAATGTTAGGCGTCAGGCGCCAGATTCTTCCAAATTCATTTCTCTTTCAAATGCATCGAGAGCAGAAGGATGACAGTTTCAAATTTAGACGAGGAAATGAAAACGTACGACGTATTTTAAGCTCGGTTCGTTAACAAAGGCACCTGCATAATAGTAAGCCTTGTGAAAGTGTCAAAAGGGAACGTAAGGACAGGTGTCCCTGCACGAACCATCGAAGTTGCTCACTTTCATCCACAGCGAGGTCAGGTCATTTCAGACGGTCACAGAGATCGTTGCCAAGTAAAATATCATTCCACCAAGATTATTCTCGCATCAAGACCTTTGTTCAAAGTCGATGTTACCGTCTACTTCTAGGGAGAGGACAGCGCTGTCAAACCTCGGATCGTGAGATGAATAGTGTTTCAAACTGTATTAAAGCACGATGTGTTATCTCTTCAGGGATGAAACTGACAGCTAGCATACAGTGTTGACTTGTATCAATATATTTTATTTCTCTCTCTTTCTCTCTATCTCTTTCTTTCTATCTCTCTCCCTCTCTCTATCTCCATCTCCCTCACTGTCTCTCTTAAGTACCATCCATGGCTAGTAGAACGTTAAAGCATCAACACGCCTGGGGTAGTGGCTACGGATTTCACCATCGAACTTTCTTTTTTTTCCAAAATGGTGTTGTTAGCCGCGTGTCCAATAAGTTGTTTTTTTGTTTAAATTTAGTCTCGTCTTTCTCCTAGAATAATGGTAATGATAATATTATTTGCTTCCTTATGAGAAAACATTCGGAATTCATTGACCGCTTATCATTGTCAGTTGAATTTTTTGAAACTTTTCTCTTAAAACATATTTTCAGGAAAATTGTTTTCTCAACTCCAGTAACTATAATCACTTCTTTCATTATTCATGGGAATTTCTTTTCTAACCTTTTGCTTCAAGTAGTGTATAGGATCAACACCTTGATTATGCCATTATTTTGCGCTCGAATTAAATGTGATATCCATAAACGGAAGATAATCTAACCCATAGGTGTCGAGGCGAAAAAAAAATGGCGTGATAACTTTCCCAATATTATTTAAGTAAAAGCGATTGTAACAATCACTATTAAAATAATTATAATGCGTATAAAATAGACGTATACTTGTTTGCGTCGTTGGCAAATCTCTGTGAGGTCGTTCAACATATTTTAAAACATAAGGCTGTTGTATTACTACATAAATGTAAAATAGTTTGTCTCCGACATAAACAATGTTTACTCCCTAACGATACCCGAAGCAGATGAAAATAGATAGGCAAATGTAAAGGGCAGAGAAATAGCACTGACGCGGATAATTATATATATGCTGAAATATATCGATTATTGATTATTGATTATATATATGTTAAAATATATCGATTATTGATTATTGATTATATATATATGTTGAAATATATTGATTATTGATTATATATATATTGAAACATATAGGTTATTGATTATTGATGATATATATATATGTTGAAATACATCGATTATTGATAAAAAGTACACATTTTCTTCTGACACAATATTTAATCCCCGAGAAAAACGATACGTCTTCTTCATAGTCTGTCGAAAAAGACATGATCACCCAGTCACGTATGGAACTTAACTGGCTGAATAGATCAGGACATTCTTATAATATTGCTTACAAATTTGTGTCACATTAATGTTTTTTTTTTATTCATGCGTATTGTTTGATGATTTCTCTATCGACGTAAAATCTATTTCATTTGAATTCTTCAAGTAAAACATTCTTCGAGAAGTTCATATTACAGATATCTTTTAATAATTGTATCTGTGATATAAGGCTTTTTTCCTGTTGTTAATAAGATCTCAGTGACTTCAACCAGCAGTGATCACTATTTGAATATATTGTCCGCACAAATCAGAAGTGAATACACCGCCAGTATTATACGAGGGTCATTCAATAAATAAGGTGAATTTTTCGGGATAAGGACTTCTAATACAGATAGAAGCTTACTTTTTTTTCAACTTAGTCTCCCAGCACTGTCACACACTTTTCCCATCTGGGCACAAGCTTCCGTATATCCTCAGCGTAAAAATCTTTGGACTGATGTCTCAGCCAGTCGCTCACAACACTTTTGACTTCATCGTCACTTTTAAACTTCGTGCCTTTCGTGAACGCTTTCAAGGGACCAAACAGGTGAAAGTCTGAAGGGGCAAGGTCTGGGCTGTATGGGGGATGAGGGAACAGTTCCCAGACCAGCTCGTTGATGGTCTGCACTGTTTGCGCTGCTGTGTGAGGCCTTGTGTTGTCATGATACAAGATGACTCCTTCTGACTGATGACCCCTGCGTTTGTCCCAACAGATAAGCTCAAAGTCCTTGCAATGTCATCCACTGTCACCCTTCTGTCTGACTGAATGAGGTCATTGACTGATTCGATCACCTCAGGAGACCTCACTTCTGTAGGCCTCCCAGGCCTGTCTTCATCCTCAACACTGCTCCGTCCTTCTTTAAACAATTTAGTCCAGTTTAGACATTTTTTTGACTGAAACATGTGGCACCATACACAGCTAACATTCTCCTATGAATTTCAACTGGTTTGCACCCTTCAGCAACCAAAAACTTGATAACTGACCGGTGTTCAATCCTGGAGCATGCTTCTTGGTCGGCCATCTTTGTTAATCGCCAAAACTCTCAAAGTTATTTTTTTAATCTGCAAAAGAAATTAAATCCATGTGAAAAAGAAGTAAAAAAAAAATAAAATAAAAAAGAGTAAGCTTCTATCTGTATTAGAAGTCCTCATACCGAAAAATTCAACTTATTTATTGAATGACCCTCGTATATATATTTGCAAGCCATGTTATGAGAATATTCTGCTTTATTCAGTCAGTTAAGTTCCATACGTGACTCATGTCTCTTTCGCCTGAGTAGAAACAAGATTCTTCGTTTTTTGTGCAGTAGACTGGTTTCCAACCAAGGCTATATGATCCAGTCTCTCCTTCTATTCAACTCATACCTGGGGTTGGGGTTGGAGTGAAAAGATAGATATATACATATCCGAAGGATATTTGCTCGTAAATAAATATAACGAACCGGACTGAAATTCGAACTCGGACCCCCGATTTTTAATTCTCAGCCGTTAAAGCACTACAACGAAATACACATCTTACTTAATTACATACCTTGAATTAATTTCGCTTGTTTACGATAAGCCAAATTATTTAAACACAAGAATTTTTAGTTATTTTTTTTTCTTAAGACTACGTTCAGTTGTAATTAGAGATATAATTGTGACGGTTTTGTCATACGAGTAATACTTCTGCATACTGCTTGTGAGATTCTGTATTATATTTACGAGATAGTAGTATTATTGTTCATTTTACATCGTTCTTTCTACAATAAACAATATTCTACAATATTCTCCCGTTTTTAGCAGCAGTAACCTGCAACGTAGACGCTATAGGAATAGTAACATCAATAATATCATAATCTATCGCCAAGCCGCTGATTGTAAATTAAGATGAAGTAGCGATAGGATGAGCAGGAAGAGATAGTAAAGACATTCTGGTTTGTGAAAATGTAGTCGCAATGATAAGCTCGGTTGAGATATAAAATCGTAGGATATTCGTAAATGGAAGGATTTAATAGCAAGGATTTGCTGTGGTCCATATCGCTGCTCAAATTTATGGAAGAATCCGACTCTGTCGAGCAGCCATGTATTTTTTCCTTTTCAGTTTTAATATTTTTCCATAACTGTCCATCTTCATGATTTTAGAGATCTGTCCATCATTTGCAGTCTTTTTATATTCTATAAATTTCTTTACCGATTTTAGTCTTCTCTATCGACATATTTTCATATCATCAGCTCCATAGAGAGATAAAGTGATAGATAAATATATAGACGACTATACTGACCTAGCTCGATAGATAGATATGAACAAAGACAGAGAGAGAGAGAGAAATTAAGATATCTATCTCAGTATATTCTATCTATCGATCTATCTCTATCTCATTTTCTCTCTCTCTCTCTCTCTCTGCATATATATATATATATATATATATATATATATATATATATATATAAATATATAAATATATATACATATATATATATATATATATATATATATATATATGTACAGTAGCGGCCATAATATAAGGAACGGAAACAACAAAGACATAAATATGTGTATTACTTAAAAAGTAATGCATGATGAGCAATGACATTTTTACCGAATAAAGATTAGGGTGTAATGCATAAATATCATACAAAGTTACAAAAATTTACATATTAGTTTTTTTCGACCATATGTGGCATCAATATATGCATGAACGAATGGTAGACTTATAGATATGTAAGATAGATTCTGAAGAGAAAATATGTCTTGACTGACATAGTGAAACGACTGTCTTAGTAGTTGACGTTGCAATAGATTCAATATAGTATTTGTACTTCATATCAGGAGAGTATAGAAACAAATTAAGATATCTATCTTAGTATGTTGCCAAGAAGGCGCAACAATTCAGTTTCATGGAGGATAGACTCAGCCATGCTGATGAAAGGTACCGAGGGGTCTTTCAGATGATTAATGGAGAGAGGTTTAGTTTTGGAGGCGTTAAAATTATTGAGCAATCTTTTACCCCAGTTAACTATTGATTTGAGTTCCTTTTGGACAACAGCTACCGGTTTGAAGATGTCAGAATGACAAACATTACTATATAGGAATGAGTAAATAGTTGTGTAGTAAGCGTAGATACGAAAATGAGACCTGATACCATCAGAAAGGTCAGTAATTAAAAGTAAAGACAGAGTAGGATCAAGGATGCAGTCCTGGGGGACATGTGTGTTACTATGAAAGGATCAAGACGAGTGGCCGTTCAGGATAACTCTCATTTCCCGATTTGATAGGAACGACTGGGTCAGTTCAAAATATGTCCGGAGGCACCGTAACTTTTCAGCTTTTGGAGAAGACCTGAATACCAAACCCTGTCAGTGGCTTTCGAGATGTCCACTGCAACAGCCCGGTCTTCACCGTTTTTATCTAGGGAATGACACTTTCAGCAAATATCGTCAGTACATCAGTAATTGACTTGGAGAAACGAAAGCTATATTGCTTGTCTGAGAAAAGAACCTGCGACGAGCGATGCTGAACCAATTCTGCATTGATTAGAGACTCTAGGAGTTTCCCAAGAAGATGTAAAAGGCTAATAGGCCGATAATTGGAAGGGTTGGCAGCTCATTACAATTCTTAAAAACTGGATCAACAGATGATGACGAAAGCAGGAGAAAGCGAAATATTTATTATACAGTTTAGAGAGAACAGGAGCCAGTTCAGAAGCACACTTCTTAAAGATTGTTACAGGGATACTCCCGGGTTTAAATGCTTTGTGGGGAACAATGTTAGAAATGATAGCAGAAATGAAGAATAGGATTATATGAATATCATTAGAGATACAGTTCTAAGTAGGAAGTTAGGCAAGAGTACTCTAGGCGAGAGAAGAGTTGGAAGAGAATTTACCGGCAAAGCATTCAGCGTCGTCAGCAGAGTATGATAAAACCTCATATTGATTGAAGAGGGGAGGAATAGAGACCTTATACATATTTAATACCCTATTACAGATTAGCCAGTAATCGCGAGAGCCAACATTTTAGAGGGTATACGGTGCCTGATTCTCTCGGCAAACGGGTACTTTGCTCCTTGGAGGACTCCCTTTGGATCTATTGCGGGTGCCAACGAATAGGCGCCTGTTATGACGAAAGTTGTCATTCTGGTAGAGCCGAAAACAGTAGTTCATGTGTGCTATAGCGGGCGAGCAATGCTGGTGTGAACGATGGAGAGGACTGAGATTGCATCTGGTATTTCCGAGAAGGGAGGAAAGCATCCATGCCTGCTTTGACCGAAGAAGAACATCAGTGGCTCAATTTTCGATTGGGAGTTTATAGATGTCAGTCTAACGGGCGTCACGGAGAAAATCCCGGTTTGAGTTGCAATCAGCATGCTGGTAACGGAAAGAGGTCTTGCGGATAGGGAATTCCTGTTTAATAGAGCATAGGAACGAAATATCGATAGATATCGCAGAATGGTCAGAATTACCAAGAAGGCACTGTTGCAAAGATCGGTAAGAGCGATTAGAGAAGGGAAGAAATAAATCAACTAGAGAAGCATATTGCTCGCTTTTGCTAGGGAACCGATTTGGGAAGTCCGCGATTTGAGTTAGGGAATTGGAAAATTTTAATGTTTGAACACCGGCATCATAAATCATTTTAGGATGTATAAGATCTGTTGCGGTGAACCTTTTAAGTTCCCAAAGACAAAGATGTTCGCAGATGAGTGGAGGGAAAGTGCCTTTTCTATATTCCCAGCAATTATGTCTAATAAACTACAATCCTAGGAGAGTGGGGAGCGATAAATGAAAAAATAGATAGCTAACAGAGTTTAGTAACGAAAGACGGAAACACGTGAAGGAGTAGTCTGCGGCCTCAAGAGACAATTCCCCGGCTATTCGAAATGAAAACACCAAAGCCATGAATATGAATGCTGGAATTTTTTCGGTAAAGGGGACCAAAGATTCATTGTTAGCAACGGCGAATTTTAAGTTAGTTTCACATATTCTAATACTGAAAAATAAGTAAACCACGGATATTAGTGAAAGAATGACATGATATATATATATATATATATATATATATATATATATATATATATATATATATATATAAAGATATATATATATATGCAATCTGTTGTTAACTTAGGCAAGAAACGGACTGTCCATTTTAACGCTCCCAAAACAAACCAAAAATCACCACAGAGAACCTGTATTGGCTTCCCTCAGCATGGCTGATGCTAACCACCAAGAGCACAACACATAGCCTCTTCTTTGTCTCACGTTTTCCACTGGCATACAGGGGGAAAGGTTATATTAACTCATTTACTAGATCTGATGCTAGGAAAATTGGTTCATTGTCCTGACCTAAACAATTTCTCTCGACAGAATGGAATATTTCTGTTCTGGTACTTCTGAGACAAAAGCCAAAGAAGCTTTGTAATGACCTGATATCACGACATCAGTCACTCGCCTCGCTTTCAAACGTGTATTCCCAGTGCTTTTTCTACAACTATTTTCATGGAAAAAGTTTTTCCTCCTTTGTACATAGACAGCTTGAAATTGTTTTACTGTTGATACATCTATATTTTTTTCCGTGAGTTCTTTTCTAATAGTTTCTCTTCTCGGACTGTGGAAGCTTCTTCCGGTTTCTTGTTTCTGTGGAACCCTCTTCCGGTTTCTTGCTTCCGTTCTATGAACGATCTTCAAAAATTGAAGTGAAACGTCAATTGAAATCTCTTATTTTCCTGACACCCGTTTTTTATAGTCCTCTACACTGACAGGTCTTTCTTGGTGATATTTATTTAAACGCGGTAATATGGTTGATATAACGTCTTTTAGATTACTTACTAAATATTACGCATTTTTTACTGTGTTTTCCTCTCCAGTTTTTGGCTATATATTAGCGAACCATTAGTTATCCAATATGAACTGTATTTTCGACTTTTTTGTACATTCAACACGTAGGAAATCCTGTTTCTTCACAAGGGTCTAAAGGGTTTTCTTCCTCAATATCATTCTCATTCCTTCTACTGTCGTTTCTCTACACAATTCATTAAATACGTTACTCAATACTTCCAATGGAGTGTATCTATTCGTTCAGCATCAAAGCCTCTTTCCTTATAACATGCCCCCAAAATGTCAAAGCTTCTTATCTTTCTTCCTTGTTACCATATTCCTGAACACATCTACCTAGCTGACAGATTTCGTTCATGTTATTCTAAACGACCATCTGTAGAATCTGTCGTCTTATGCCTTGATCTATGAGGAAATTGTTCATTATTCACTGACATCGAAATATTGATATAACTGCAATGTTAAAAATACGTAGCAAAAACAAAAATGCACCCACCAAAAAAAACAAAAAACAAACAAAAAAACGGTGTCATAACGACATTTCTCTTTCTCTTAACACTGCTAATATCGCAGACTATCTCAGCAATTTTGATTTTCTTTTTAGAAAATTATTTAGCGAATTTTAATAAAACCCAAATATATGAAATTGGATTTATATATTCTCTTTTTTTCTCTCGAGATTTAACAAAAATGATGAAATGTTTAATAAATAAATAAATAGCCTTTAACATTTTTCTTGTCAATTCTCGAGAAAAAAAAATCCGTATAAATCCAGATGTTCACAATCTTATTTTACAGAATTTATGTGACAAGATCAAATGGAAGAAATGCCTGGATATATATGTATATTTTCAAAGTTTATTATAGTGACTTTTAGTGACTCACAGAATGCAATATACTCTCAACTGCTCATTGGCAACGGCCGTAGATATTTGTCGTTTTTGTGACTTCCTATGTAAACGGATCACCTCATCACTCTGTACCGAAGGGGTTTTGTCTCTTTATTTCCCTTGTATCTCTTCTGGGAGCCTTTGGTTTACTCATTATCATCCTCCATTACCCTAAGTGATTGTCTACATATGGGATATCGTGATATTTTTTTTTCATAGAAGTGTTGCTAGTGTTAATCTTCAAAGTCTATATTGCTATCGATTTCACTGTTATGCCTATCTTGCCTTGACATGACACTTAATAATATCACATTTTCATTTTTTTTATTATCGAAGTGTATGTCTACTCTGCATTATGAATCTTGCCTCTTATAGATTAGATTCACTTTTCTTTTTATACCACAGTTTTTCGTTGGTGGCATAGGACATGGTCAATGGAACTCTAAATTGTCGATCACATGAAGACGAACGAGGTTTTCGTATTGTATAGCTTAGAAACAATCTAACAAGAAATATTTCTCTCTTTTCTTTCCGTTGTAGACATATCTTCAATCTGATTTTATAGTCTCCACTATCTTCCTTCACTTCCTTAAGAGATTGTTTACATATGGGAGTTCGTGATCTTTTTCTTTTTTCATAGGAGTGTTCCTCAAAATATCTTCCGAGTTTATATTGCCCTCAATTTCACTGCCATGTATGTCTTGCATTGACATGGCACTTTCGCCTTCATTACTTTCAGGCTGATTGGACATTTCTTCATCACTATCGTGTTGCAATCTAACTTGGCCTGCAAGCTCTGATATTCCATTTCCATTTTTTTCTATTGTAGTGTTCTGTCCACTTTGCATTATGACTCTTGCCTCTTGTAGATTAGATTCAGTATTCTTTTAAACCACAGTTTTTCATTGGTGGCATAAGACATGGTCAAGGAGGCTCTAATTTGTCTTCCTATGAAGGCCAAAGGGCTTTTCGATCTTTCAGCATGCGATATTGTCCTATAGCATAGCAACAATCTAGGAAGAAATCTTTCTATCTTTTCTTTCCATTGAATATGTTTTTTTATAGTTGGCACCTTACTTTCTGCTAATCCGTTTGATTGCGTATGGTACAATGGCGTTTTTATAAGCTTTTCATCTAAGTTTATTCAGCCATTTACATAATTCCTTGTCACAGAACTCTTGGGTGTTGTCAGATATTCGCGCTTTCGAAATTCCTTGAAAATATGATCCTTAAAGCTTGTTTCACGGTCGGACAGATTTTGTTGGAGACCTGTATTACTTCTGGCCACTCTAAATACGCCAATATTAGTAATAATCCCACTCCAATAACATGGGTATAATCCATGTACTCTGTCCTAAGGTTGGGGCTCTTTAGATTCTGTGTTTTTTGTCTGTCTGAATTTTCTTCTTTCATTGCATGTTTTACATCTTTTTACGTATTCGTCTACATCTGTAGAATAGCCTGGCCACCATGCCTTTAAACTTAATCACCTTTGCATAGGCGTTATTCTGTAATGAACATCGTCATGTATGCTTTTTATAATTTTAGTCCTTTGCGTTGCTGGTGGAACCACAACGTTTCCATTATACCCTTTTTTACGGTTAAATTGCGTATAACTTCTTTAAAGCGCCTTTCTGCCCTTGAGCAATTATTCTACTTATGTTTTTTATTCTGAACCATATGCTGTTCAATATGGGATCTCATTTCGTATCCTCAGCTAATTTGTCTTTCGACAAAATATCACTTTCGATCCAGTGTAAGAAAGTGTTATGGGTCCTTACCTATAACTACAGAATGAACTCTTCCTAACACTATGTATACTACGCCTTTCAAGAGAGAGAGACGAATCGAGTCGAGCCGATAGTAGTTCACTCCAAACCAGACTGACAGTCATACTAACACCTTCCACATCTTGTATTATTATTCCGTGTAATATATCTTCGTTATTTCTTCTCTTGTGTTCATGTTGTTTTTCCTTGGTCCTAACCTGAACCATAACAGAAAGTATCTTCGAATTTTCTCTCCGCTTTCTCATTTTCAGAAGTAACGAACCTCAAACTCGACAAAGCTTCTACATGTGGAATGGTGTTGCCCTTCATGTACTCAATATCAATGTGAAACGCCATATATATTAAGGCTCATCTTAGAATTATAGAAGTCATTACCCGAGGAAGTTCCTTTCTAGGATCAAATATGAATTCTAAAGTTCTATGATCGGACCTGAGTAGGAATTTCTTTCCAATCAAAAACTGACGAGCTCTGTTTGTCATTCATATTATGGCCAATGCTTCGTTCTCAATATTTAACTAGTTTACTTCGGCTTTTGAGAATTTCCTCGAAAGACACATAATAGGATGATCATCCTGAGCTAATACTTCCTACATTGAGTGTTCAATGGCGTCAGTTGTTGATACAATTTCCTTTCTAAGTTGAATATCTTTACTCCTGGCATCTTTGCCAGAACAATTTTAAAATTTTCAAATTCCACCTTCCCTTTGTCTAAATAAAGTTCACATTCTTTTTACGTAAAGCAGGAAAAGCTTCTGTCAATTAAGAGTATTGATCAACATGTCGTCAGTAGAAATTTACATGTCCTAAGATAGATTACAATTCTTTTCTTCTTTTTTTTGTTCTTAGGTACTTCATCTTTTAATATTTTGTCAGTTAACGATTGATCTAGTGATATGACATTTTTAAATGTGGAATATGCCCAAAATTATATTTTTTTATCGTTGTGCACACATTTTGTTTCGTTAATTGTTAATCCAGTGTTTTGTAACTTATTCAAAACAATACTGATTTTCCATTTTAGTTCTTCATCGCTAATAGCATCAGCACAAATGTCATGCTGATAGCATATTGGATTTTTATATCGCTATCAATAACTTGCTCTATAGAATTTGAAAAATAGCACTTGCGGTTTTAATTACATACCAGATTTTCCATCTTAATAAGCCTATTGGCGCGTTTATTGTTGTGACATCTTTAGAGTCTTCGTCAGATGGTATCAATTTTAGAGAATGTTTTCATACTCACAAGGGATTTCACATCTTATTCTTCGTTAGGATAGGATATGAGTCTGCACATATTTTCTGGTTTACGCCTATTTTGTAGTCGCCCCAAAGATGCAGATCCCCTTCCTTCTTTATTAAAATTACTAAAAGCGTGAGCCATTTGCTCCCTCTTGGCGGGACTCGTTCAAATAGATCTTGCTCCAGTAATTGTTTTATTTTTTCCACAACTATACGTAGTAGATGCACTGGAAACTTTCGTGCTTGAAATTATGAGAGGAAGACATTTTCCTTTAGTTTTAACTTCGCCTCATAGTTTTTCAACATTTCAGTTTCTTCTACCTTGACTTTGTTTACTAATTTTGTTGAATTATTTTCAATACATCATTTCCTATTAGGCCATGATTCTTTTCAGTTTGCCACAATTGGTAATACATCAACTTATTTTAACTTCGACGTAGTCTTCAAGATAGCAGAACGTTTTTATCACGGATCCATTGAACTGATTCAATTAGACAAGGCTTTTCTTTAATCTTGATTTTCCATAATTTCTTCCAGAGATTTCTAGGTATCAATGTCACGTCACTTTCCGTATCTAGTTGCATGTCCAATAAAACATTATTGATTCTGATTTTTAACATCTCTCTCCCCCTCTCCCTCTCCCTCTCTCTTTCTCTCTCTCTCTCTCTCACTCTCATTAGTTTTTTTTTTTCACTGAAAAGACATCCATACTTATTTTTCTCTTCATTTTGTTGGACAGTCGCTGCGTCTTCGTTTTTGGATTTACACATACGTTTAAAATGATTCTGAATTTGAAAGACTTTTCACATATTTTCTATATGCCGGATGATTTTGTTTTTCTCTTTGATCTTGATAACCACAAAAGTACAAATTATTCTGTCTTTTCTCTTTGTCGAGTATGTGTCGTTTTCCTCTACCAGATCCGTAACTTGAATTACTTTTTCGAATCAATTCTTTTTGCTGAACAAATTTGACACACTGTTCTAGCGACAACTTTCCATTTGAGGATATTCTTCATTTTGAATAATTTTTACCAATTACATTTCGATCAAATTCTCTTCAATTGACTGGTTTTCTACCCCCAGTGTCTCAAATTCACAATATTTAAAGACCTGCTTCAAACGAAGAACATATTCAATAACTGGTTCATTCATTTTAGAGAAACGTTCGTGAACTTAGCTCTCTTTGCATTTACTAGTTTTTTCTTGGGTGCTATATTTCTTACTATTAGTTGACTTATATCGTCAAACGTCATTTCCGCCAACTGCTTTGGGTGTTCAATTTCTGCTAATTTTATAATGGCCTCACAACCAGCAGTGGCCAACAAGCGATCACTTATCTGGTTTTCTTCCCCAATTGATATCAAATCCTTCAGATTTTATGTTCCAGCTATAGCTTCTAGAATCCTAAGCCACTCTTCTGTGCACTCGTAATTATCCAATGATAATTCTTCGATTGATTCTTTATCGCCTGTGGAACTCCCTCCCCTTTTCTTGTTTCCCTGATAGCTATAATCTCCAACGATTCAAATGTAATGGCAATCGACGTCTCCAGATGCTTTAATCTATCCCTATCCTTCTCTTCATCCTTTCCTCTGTCACACCTATCTGTTCTCGCTCCAACCGTCTGTAACTCCTTGCGTTCTAGTGGCTTCCCGCTTTGCTTGGAGTGAAACGCTTGAAAAAAAACTTATGTAGATAGAAAGGAGAAAATAACGCTTAAACCTAGACTTGAACAAGTTAAGATTTTAGTTATCAAGGAAACATCCACTTGGGAGTAGATTCCACAGAGCAGTGGTTCGCAGGAAAAAGGTTCTTAAGTGAAACGTCTCATCAATACAAGGGTAATGAGGGCGATTTGTTACAATTTAAATGCCATGGCGTGTCTTACTCGTGAAGGTTAGAACAGGTGGAAACAAGGAATGCAGCTCGTCCAAGCACGTTCCATCGAAGTAGCGATAGATCAGTTAGAGGCTTGCCACATTCCGTCTGAGATAGAGGCCTTGGATGGTGGATAATAATTAAGAGAAAATTCCACGTACTCACACATCATATTATATCTTCAATTATGTGAAGTCAAGCAGTCTTCAGTGTCAGTTTGCAATTAACTGGCTCTTATTGACTCAAAGGAGAATTGATTTCCTGAAAATTCCGTTTTCTTTCGAGAGTTTTTTGCTTCATTTTTCATATATATCGAAATAGAAATTTCTTAATATTTAATAAGATTGTATATCATTATTAATTACGTATATATAATTATTAATAAAGAAAAAACTATATAAATCTATATATAATTTTAATTTTCAGTTATGGTGAAACGATTTTATCTCATCAAATATTCCATAACTTTCTATTCAGAAAACCTTCTCTATCTTTTATTACCGTTTGTTTATCATCGATTGATTTTTTATTGATTAATTGCTTTGTTTTCTACGGCTTCTCAAGTCTCTGTAGGGTATTTAAAGCCAGTGTTTTTTTTTAGATTATGACAATTTCTTTGGAGGCTAGGTAATGATAGTTTATTGATTAAGTCTTACTAAATAACCCACAGCTCAGAAGAAGTGGATTCATACCTTTCCCAAGGGTATTTTCGCGTAAGTGAATATAACGAACCCAATTGGAATAAGAACTCGGCTCTCCGATTAACAATTCTGATCCGTTATCCATTGCACTAGTCGCACATCCATGCTTACTGCACCTAGCATTCCCAAACGGTCACCCATCTAGGTATTGATCTAGGCTCGACGTTGCTTAACTTCGTTGTTCGTACGTAAACCCGTGTTTCAGCATGATATGGTCGCAAGTTTCAAAGATTGCAAATCCTGAGGCTGAGTCTTTTCTTTTTTTTCTTTTTTTAAGCTTTTCACCCGAAGCAAGGCTGAAAGCCACTAGCACGCAAGGGGTTACAGAAGGTTTGGCAGAAGAGCAGATAGGGGTGGAATAGGAGAGGATGTGGAGAAAGATAGTGGATCGATCAAGGCAAGGGGGTTACAGAAGATTTGGAGCGAGAGCAGATAGGAATGAAAGGTGAAAGGATGTGGAGAAGGGAAGTGGATAGATCAAGGCAACTGAAGATGTCGATTGACGTTACACTTAAATAGTTGGAGATTATATTTGTCAGGGAAACAGGAATAAGGAATGGAGTTCCACAGGTGAGATGTGCGAGACATGAAGCTATTGCAGTAGAAGAGACGTCTAAATCTAACAGTTTCAACGGTGAAGGGGTGGGAACGGGATGCCAGCCTCGTAGGACGTTTAAATTCATGTGGCCTAGGAACCAGCGAAAGCAGCTCTTCGGAGCAATTAGCGTGAAAAGTATTTGTAAAAAAGACAGAGCGAGGCAACGTCGCGTCTGTGAGAGAGCGACTGCAGCTGGATCTGGATTATGGTACATTATATAGCTGTATTAAAAAAAAAAAAAACAGGTAATCGTTAAGTTAATGAATACATTGTGAGGAGTGATCGGGAATCATCTGTGCAAGTCGTGTAAAAATATTGTTATATAGAAATAAAATGTCGCTGCCGACACTTGAGTTTGAACACAGATCGCTCGTGAGCAAACACAGGCGATCCCATTATTGAATTAAGTAGACCACGTGTCCATATTTTTACGCATATATGGGAGGTAGCGTGGGTCTAATTGATCGATATTCTAGTCTATACTCTATTACCAACGGATCACCACCTCTACTCTATCCTCTATTACTATACGGACCGCTATTCTCTACTCTGTTCACTATACTATTTCTCTATTCGAATCACTATATAGATAACTATTCCAGCGAGTATTATCGAGCAAGTACTTTTAGTGCGAGATTATTCGAAGGCGTCTGACACCAGCATTGTTCAGCGGCGTACTACAGTTGTATCTGCGATTACAAAGTCTCTACTACAACGAGCATAGGAAAGTGACAACGAGCATTCGTTGACATCACAAACGTGGTAACGATTTTTCGTTGTCATCACAAAAAATATAATCACCAAAGTAATCCCAGTGTGTCACCGGGGGTAATGAATACGGGAATCATCTCAGAACGGGTTGTTTGTTTTGAAAGTTCCTTTAAAATAGCGTAGAATTTTGATGTCAGATTCATGGAATTGTTTTAAATTAAGATTAAGTTTTCTTAATTTGCGTTTGCTCATTTTTTTTTTAGAAATTCCTTGGGATTAAGGTAACATAACTTCTCCGTGTCAACCCGTATGCGAAAAGTTATGCCATTCAGTTTTACAGTTTTTGTTACAGTTTTTTGGATAATATATATACTAATGAGCCAACCAAAATGAGCTGACTCATTTTATAGTCTACCAATAGAAAGTTAACCAATCAGAAGACTTGAAATATTCAATCCGATGTGTATAAAGGCGGCCATTTTGTTTTTTTTTCTTGTCGGAATATCCACTGCTAACCAGTCAGATGAAAGACCTGAAAAACTACGCTTTTCCTACTCTCTCCGAATATTCACTGCCAACCTCTGATATGGAAGACCTTAAGAATTATTGAACAGCTGCTACTAGATATTGGTGTTGTTTCATTGAACAAATTACTTACGTTGGATTTCTACATTCAGACTACGGTGAACATGTATAACAGCTTTTGTGTTCTAATCGAATATACTACTCTATTTTCAGTATGAGGATTTATATTGTCTACTCTTTCTATTCTCTTTTTGTATCTGCACACAGATTGAAAATTGTGTTTTCTTTTAGATTTTAATAATAAAACAATAATAATAATAAACATAATTTTCCTAAGGCTGGATATTTGCTTTTGTATCTTTCGTGTTCTTTGTCGATATATTGGCATTAATTAGGATTTCAGTTGTGTTGTATGCTTCCACATTTATTAGTTTTAATTGCTGCAAGAATTCTACACTTGCTTCTAAATTTATATTGTACGCTTGTAGACGTTCTAGGATATTATGTTTGTATGTAACGTCAGGCATGCTTTTATTTAATTTTCAAAGGATCAATTCGTCTTCTATAGACATTTCAGTCGAACCCAGTTTTTCAAATTGGTAATGTTTTGATATTTCTTCCAGTCTCTGTAATTATTGCATATCATTCGTATTCGGTGTATTTTCCATAAATTTTGTTCTCTTTGCAATAGCCATTTTTTTTCTTGGTCTCATGTTTCTTTTTATAATGGTTGAAATGTCTTCATATATTCAGTCTTCCAGTATTTTGGGGAACACCATAATGGCTATGTTCTTTATGGCTTCACATCCTGCTAAAGTAAAAAAAACAAAAGCAAAGCAATAATTTCTTTCTCCATTCTGAAGGCATTATTGTCTTTCAGTTTCTTTACACTAGCCAAGGCTTCAAAACACCTAATCAAAGATTCTACGTACTCCAGTTCATCCAACGCGATTAGGGATCTTCTCGACAACGCCATATTGTTACGCAGTAGAGTACACTCTGGAATTGATGTTATCAAGTCAACAGATGGTAGCTCGACGGGCATTTGCTTTGGTGTTCTACTCTTATAGAAGTATCTCATTTACATAAAATACTAAAGTAATGAACTCGATTGCAATTCCAATTTGGCACTCCGATTTCTCAATCCGAGATGCTAACCATTGCACCACCATGACATGGTAAATACAGGGCAATTTCCTGAAAGATCAAAAAGAAACTGGAAGAAGGTGAGATATGGTTCTACAGAGAACTATATTTGCTGAGAATATCTTTGGCGGGCTATGTGTTTTATGAAGTTTTAAGGATAATTTGAAGAAAAGAAAAAAATGACACTAAATTACAATAATTTCAATCAGAATCACATTAAAATACAATTGTTAGAATTGGAAAGAAAAATTTTTAATTTCTGAGACACGTATCGTTCTTGGAGAATTTGACGGTAAAAGGACAGGTTGAAAAGGGTGATAAGGAACGGCGAGTAAACTACCTATCAATCCTGTGAAAATGGGTGGCAGAACAGAGACTGGTAGAGTTTTAAAAAAAAAAGGATTTCTTAACACTGGAAACAATAGGATGTTGTGGAGAGCCCTAACCACAAACATTTTATGGCATATAAAAGGAAATATTTTAATTCTAACGTACGTAATATCCACACGTCGACGTCTCCAGTAAAATATGCGCCACGACAAACACATATATTTGCGTGTGTCCGTGATTATTTGAAATTCTGGTTCGTACCAGTGAAAGTGTCTTGTAATTGTATCGGTAATTATGCGCTCGGGTGGTTCGCTCGCTTCGTTACCATCGATTTCTTGAAATACAGGATGAAGAAGAAAAGCCATCTTTTAAGTTTCAATTCCAGCAGATCTTTTCTGACTCGAGGGAAACACCTGCTCAGCTTTTTTCTGCTCAAGATGATCGACTTCCTACTAAATCTTTTTATTTCTGTTACTTTTTTTAAAATTTTTATTCCTTTTATATTTCGATGTCTCTTTCTCTCAGTTTGTTTCCCTTTCTCTGAGTGTCTCTGAATTATTCATTTTTCCCTCTTTCTGTTTTGTTACGCTTTCCCGCTGTTTACATTCGTCATAGTCTACTGACACACACACACACACACACACACACACACACACACACACACACACACACACACAGACACACACACACACACATACACACACACACACAGACACACACATATATATATATATATATATATATATATATATATATACAGTGACGTGCCAAAAGTTAAAGGAAGATCAGTATGGAAGGGTAGTGGTAGGTAGTGTCACCATACCTTAAATTCATAGAAATATCCAAAACTATATAAGTTGCGTTGTATTTCTTCTTTACTAATTGTTCTCCCAATAAAATGCCCAAGTGTCACTCAAGGTAGATCGTTACTGAATGCGGTTTTAAGAATGGTGGTAAGAACTACAGTTGAAAAGCATTGTTAGAAAAGATAAACTTAGATTTTATATATTAAGATTGTACTGCTCAAGGCAAGCGTCCCCTTGGGAGACTTTTCAAGAAAATAGCGGTTATTGGAAAGAAGCTGTCTTGAATAGAACTTCCTCCTTACTAATGGAATACGACAGGAATGAGGATGATTCATAAGAAAGTACGCGTTATGGCGGGTCTCATCTGTGAATCCAAGAGCAGGTGGCAGTAGGGAATGTAAACAGAATGAATATTTGCCTTAGAAATAGGGATACAACAGACTGCGGACAAAAGTTGTAGAGTCAAAAATCCTACTTCTGGATATTCTGTCTGCTTCCTGGAAAGTCGTCGTGAATTATGCACATCGTTAGATTATTCCATTCCTGTATTTGTTGGATAAATTAACATCCCACGAAACAAGTTGTCACTTAGAGAGGAAGCACGGTGTACTAATGGATAGCGGTTCAGACAGAGTAATCGGAGAGTTCCAGTCGGGTCCATTACGTTCACTTACGTGCGAATAACCTTGGAAAAGGCATGAATCCACTTCTTCTCATGGGTAAATAGAATGACACACTAGCTTCTATAGCAGGACAGACGATCTTGGGTGGCAACCGGTCTAGAAGAAAGTAAATTCAAAACTCTATGTAGCCCTGGCGTAGCACATAGTATACAGCTAAAGAATGATTCGTTCACATTGTTTCGATGATTTCGACTACGGTCGACCTGGAGGGATGCATGATGTGTATGTGGAATACATTGTGTAAGGCATTGGCGCCAAAGATGAACATTGCAGCGGTCGACGAGGGATCCGTAAAGGTCGTAAGCAGAGCTGTTTCAGATAGCAACCACATCAATGGCCGGTTTATCATACGGAAAGCCAGCATTTTTTCGCTTCCATTGCGTTTTGAAGCAGAAAACCCCCACGCCACCCTTTTCAATAAGATTTTTAATACTACGACATCGGACAGAGCGTAGGTTCTTCATATAGCTAATTGGAACCTGTGGGATTGGGAACGGTTCTGGTTGCGTGCAGATTATGAAAAATTTTGAACATGACGCAGATCACAGTAGACAATGGAACCTAATGGTAGCTGGTGGCGCTTCCATATTGGTGTGAGGTTTACTAACGTCAGCGCAACATTGGACTGCTTCATGGCTAGTAGAATAATGGACCGTATCATCGGACACAAGCAGCGCAGAATTTGTTTCGGGGAGATTCTTGAGTAATCTATCTATCTATCTATCTATCTATCTATCTATCTATCTATCTATCTATCTATCTATGTATTATTCTCTTCATATCTATCTATTTATGCTTCTTATTTTATATCTAAATCACTTCCTAATTATCTATATATCTAAGTCTCTTGATATTTTTCGATTATTTATCTATCTATTCATATATATGTCTCATCACATTTATCTACCTATCTATATATATATCAGTACATACATATATATATCAGTACATACATATATATATATATATATATATATATATATATATATATATATATATATATTCATATATATATATATTGGTCTCTTCCTATCTATATATCTATCAATCTAAATCGTTTGATTATCTGTCCATCTATCTATTTGTTTATCTATCTATGCTTCTTCATTTATATCTTTGTTTTCCCTTCTATCTATCTATCTATCTATCTATCTATCTATATATATATATATATATATATATATATATATATATATATATATATATATATCTAAGTCTCTTCATATCTATCTAGCAATCTATATATCGCATATTCTAACTAATTGTTTGGTCTCCACATTTATCCTTCATCAGCCCAAGGTTGAATTTATGGGACTTGGTGGAGAAGCCTATTTACACAAAGGATACCGACCATTCAAATACCGTGTACCTTCCGACAACTAGCAAAATTGATGCCATAGAAACATACTAGATTTAATCGAGCTTAATAGAGAGATATACACTAATCAAGTCACTATCCAATTAGAGTTGGTATGTCATTTAGATATACATGTATATATCTAAATAGATGCCTGTGTGGTTAAAATTTAATCTCCCAGCCAGGAAACCCAGTTCGATTTGTCACGACGCGGACGTTTTGATAAACTAGGGAAACAATGATTTAACCGTCTTCAATTTTTGCTGATCAGAAAAACCAGTGGCTGTGATATTAATATCAGAGTACCTGGTTGTCATTTGTCTGTCTGCTACTCCTGACTGGTCATCAGGATCCCGATCTATTTTGGTAGCGCTTAGAAAAGCTGCTCTGATCAACAGGGGAATTGTCTCATGAGAACCCTGTCTACTCTTTCATGTGCTTCCGTCTTTCTTTGCTAAACTCTGTTAGCTATCTATTTTTCATTTATCGCTCCTCCCAGGACTGCAGTATATTTGACACAATAACGGAGAGTATAGTAAAAGGCAATTTGTCTCCATCCATCTGCGAACATCCTTGTCATCTCTAACTTTAATGCTCGCCACGGCAGATGGCTGAAATATTACAAAGGTACTGATATGCCGGTATTAAGACATTAAATTTTTCATAACCAAATCCTCCACTAAAATCTTGGAATTCGTACTCATTTCCCGAGAACAACCGAGAAACAGGTATCACCTATTTGATTTATTTCTCACCTTATCCCCTCAGTCTTAGCGAATTCCGCAACACTGCCCTGAAGTGCTATCCATTGATATTTCGTTCTAGTCATCCATTATATAGGAACGCCCTATCCAGAAGACCTATTTCCGTTACCAACATGCTGATTGGGACTCCCTGCGTGATTTATTTTTGTGACGCCTCTTGGATATCTTTAACCTCCCAACTGAAAATGGCGCAACTGAAGTTTCTTCCTGGGCCGAAGCAGCATGGAGGCTTTCATCTATTCTCGGAAATACCAGGGGAAACCTCAATCATCTCGATGAAAATGAAACTTCCAGCGGGCGGGAAAAATAGAAGACTGGGATGTATTTATTGTACAATTTAGAGAGAAAAAGAGCCAGTTCAGGAGCACTTACAACTAATGATTTATTAGAATTCTACATCTTTTTGGTAAACTCATAATACTTGTAATAAATTCTGAATTGGTTAATCATTTCTAATAGTCATTAAGAAATGTGCTCCAGAACAGGCTCTATTTGTCACTAAATTGTGCAATAAATACTTCCCTGTCTTCTAATTTCCCGCCTGCTGGAATTTATTGTCTGTTGTTCCACTTTTTAAGAACTCTGGTAAGCCGGCGGCCCTTCCAACAAATGGTTTATAAGCCTTCTGCCATTTTTTGGGATAATCCTAAAGTCTCTAATAAATGCTGAATTGGTTCATCATGTCTAATAGTTATTAAGAAATGTGATCCTGAACAGGCACTTGTTCTCTCTAAATTATACAATAAATACCTCGCTGTCTTCTATTTTCCGCCTGCAGGAAAGTATTGTCTCTTGTCCCACTTTTTAAGAAACCTGGTGATCCGGCAGCCCTTTGAACTAATGGTTTATTAGATTCTGCCTCTTTATGGGAAACTATTAATGGCTCTAATAAAAGCTGAATTGTTTCATCATCTCTAACAGTTATTATGACATGTGCTCCTGAACTGGCTCTTGTTCTCTCTAAATTGTACAATAAATACCTCGCTGTCTCGTACATTCCCGCCTGCTGGAAGTTATTATCTGTTGTTCCACATTTTAAGTACTGTGGTGAGTCGCCGGCCCTTCCAACTAATGTTTTTTGAGCCTTCTGACTCTTTTGGGGAAACTACCAAAGGCTCTAATAAATGCTGAATTGGTCCCTCATCTCTAATTGCCATTAGAATTGTGCTCCTGGAAAGCTTTTTGTTCTCTCTAAATTGTACAACCAATTCCTCGCTGTCTCCTACTCTCCCGCATTCTAAAACCTTTTGTCTGTTGTTCCACTTTTTAAGAACTCTGGAGAGCCGCCGGACTTCCAACTAATGGTTTATTAGTCTTCTGCCACTTATTGGTAAACTCTTAAAGGCTCTAATAAATTCTGAATTGGTTAATCATTTCTAATTGTCATTAAGAATTGTGCTCCTGAACTGGCTTTCGTTCTCTCTAAATTGTGCAATAAATACCTTGCTGTCGTCTACTTTCACGCCTGCTGGAAGTTATTTTCTGTTGTTCCACATTTTAAGAACTCTGGTGAGCCGCCGGTCCTTCCAACTAATGGTTTATTAGCATTCTTCCACTTTTTGGGATAATCCTAAAGGCTCTAATAAATGCTAAATTGGTTCATCATCTCTAATAATTCTTAACAAATGTGATCCTGAACAGGATCTTGTTCTCTCTAAATTGTACAATAAATACCTCGGTGTCTCCTATATTCCCGCCTGCAGGAAGTTAATTTCTGTTGTTGCACTTTTTAAGAATTCTGGTGAGCCGCCGGCCCTTCCAACTAATAGTTTATTAGCCTTCTGCCTCTTTTTGGGAAACTCTTAAAGGCTTTAATGAATTCTAAATGGGTTCATCTCTAATAGTCATTAAAAAATGTGCTCCTGAACTGGCTCTCGTTCTCTCTAAATTGTACAATAAATACCTTGCTGCCTCGTACATTCCCGCCTGCTGGGATTAATTATGTGTTGTTCCACATTTTAAGTACACTGGTGAGTCGCCGGCACTTCCAGCTAATGGTTTATTAGCCTTCTGCCTCTTTTTGCGAAACTCTTAATGGCTCTAATACATGCTGAATTGGTTCAGCATATCTCATCACATAGCCTTATTATGAAAAAGATAAACAAAAATTAAAATTTCTTAAGCTATGTACATAAAACAGTTGAAACCTAACCTGAACAAAATAAACTATGAAATCTCCAATAATATACTTAAATGCCTATAATGATAACAGGAGCCATTGGTTTATACCAACGGCTTCCCATACTTAATACTTCACGTTTTCACTCTCGCGTGGTCATGTGTGACGTCACATGTTGACACGATTTTCGCTTCCGCGTCTCGTATACAGGAGTTTTTCGTTGCTTTGAAATTTTTCATGCAACAAAAACAGACTGTCATTATTGTTTCGTCAGCGTGTTGTTTGATATATTGAAATGTAATTGTCACCTTTGATAATGACTTATGTAAGCCGAAAGCTTAGATTGGATTTAAACATGTATCAATATGGTGTTTTCCTTTTGTCTTTCAATAATAATTTTATTAAGCTTATCAGGCAATATGAAAGGAACTTACTTGAAATAGACAAAACTTGCCTATATTATTTAATGAAACATGCATCACTGTATATATATATATATATATATATATATATATATATATATATATATATATATATATATTTTGATCTTTGCATATGTATCTCTCTCACTCTCTCTCTATATATATATCTATATATCTTTGCATATATATTGTATATATATATATATATATACTTATATATAATTCTTTGTCTTTATGTATCTATCTTCTCTCTTTCACTCACTCTCTCTCTCTCAGCTACCTCTTTTACTTGCAGTTAATTCTTATATTCACGCCATTCACTCTCTTTCTCTCTCTCCCTTTCGCTTACACATCTCGATCATCTCTTCTTTAGTTTTTACCTCCCCCCGACTCCCCCATCATTTTACTCCCCGCTTTTCTCTTTTCCAACTCAATCTTTCAAAGTGATTCTTCCACTGCTTCTTTCCTTTTGAATCTATCGATCCGTCGCTTTTTAACGCTACATGATTGCGGGGATCGTAGTCTAAATATCATACAAATCGAATTATAATTAAAAACGATGCTTCGATCGAAGTGTTATTTAATCTATGATTTAAACGTAAGAAAAAACCTCACTCTCCAAGTGCATGGCTGTTTTTTATATGTTGTCAAAATAGCGAATATATAAAATAACAGCAATTACCATAGAACATAAAATCATAGTATATCTTATTACGCTTCTGTCACCTGACAGGGTTGGCTAAAGAGGTAAGAGCTTTGTTTGTATCTGCGTAAAAGTAAAACACCTCTTCTTACTGCTTTTCATCAACTGGACACAAAAAACTCTAGGTGTAACCTTTCTTCTGGTTCGTCTCTGTGTGCATGTCACAACAGGAAAGGACCCGTTGCACGTTCACAATGAAACGAAATTCAAAATATCGATCAATTACAAAGTTGAATATTTCCAACGGATTTCCTTATTCTGAATTCAGGCAAATTAGGTTGGTCGTAAACTGCTATAAAAGTTTGGATATAAAATAATCGAAAAATATCAAGTACCTGATCTATAAATTGTCACCTGTTTTCCTGAATGTATACTCAAGACACTTTGTCTACATTTGAATTTAACTAATGTCTGTATTATATATACATTCGTACAGTGATATAAATTAATATAATAAAATAATAATGGTTTTAAACCACACATATGATAAATATATTATGAAAATGACTTGAATTGTCCATCGTCAAACAGACCATTTACTTTTTTATTTTCAGCTCGCGCGCACTCGCACGCACGCACACACAAACACACACACACATACATATATATATATATATATATATATATATATATATATATATATATATATATATATCGGCAGAATTGAGTCACTGTCAGTCACTATGTGTTTATCTAAATCTAAAAATAAACACGCTAAAATTCACCTTCATCCCTGCCGTGGGCCGAAGGCTTAGTGGTAGAAGTTCCGACTGACGCCAATTCAGTCGGGTTTCGATCCAAGCTAGAGACAACCGGACGTCTAGCCACACTGATGAGCTGCGAAATGACAAAAAATATATATATATATATATAGTTTTATATTTAGGCAGCAATCCTTCGTTTATGCATCATTAAAAACGACAGACACGGTACTACGGTTAAGATTTTTATTTAATGTTTCTTGTGTTCGAACAAGTGCTTTCATTTTTGGACAAAGAGTGTAGAAACTGTCCAAATATTTTATATTTCCGAGCGGTTTCGGTTAAACCTTTAGCCATTATCAAGGATGATTCGATTTTTCAGCTTAATTGAGTGTGTGCGTTATGTGTATGTCTTAGTGTGTAGCAGGGATGTTTTTAATTTCCGAATACGTTTAGCACATTGTGGCCTTGTTCGTAGTTAATATTTTTAAGAGTTGGCTTTTTCTTTTTTATTATTAAAGCTTCATTATTTTTAATCTTTTTTTACAGGCGGATGCAGTTAATATTTTTGTGTTTTCTAGTAGTATGTTTCTAATGGAGTCTGCTAAGTTTGTGTGTGTGTTTAACAGAGTGTCGACATGGAAAAGAAAAACACACATTTAGTCATAAGAAAAAGAAGAACAAGGAAAAATAAAGAAAATTTACTAATATCTAAAATAAAGCTTTTACAAGAGCGCGTTTTAAGTATTTTGAATTTCATGTAACGACAAAACATTTCGCTTTTGTTTATCATCAACTTGCCTTGATAAAGTCGAATAACAGATCGCATTCTCAAGTAGAAAGTACTTTTTTCCGATTGCCATATACAGGGTGTCTCAAAAAAATTTACTCACACTTTGAATGACGAGAAAACCTTTATTTATGAACATAGAGTCAAATGGATTAGCTTCGAATATAGAAGAAAAATGTAATTGAAGAATCATGTTCGCAAATGTTCAAATTGATGTCCATTATTGTCCAGACAACGCTGATGACGCGCACCAAGGGAAAGTGTGAGTACATTTTTTGAGACACCCTATATATATATATATATATATATATATATATATATATATATATATATATATGTGTGTGTGTGTGCGTGTGTGTGTATGTGTGTGTGAGAGAGAAAGAGAGAGAGCGAGAGAGCGAGAGAGTGTCATGCCAAACAAAACTGAGAATTTCCACCTCCCATCTCCAAACATAATCAAGCACACACAAGCATAAATAATTTCAATTTTTAAAAAATAACCCAGTTTGTCTGATGATCGCAAAAGCAAGTTCACAAACTTATATCCATACAACAGAATATATATTTTGTTATGGTCCAATATCCTCGCACCACTGTTA
Organism: Acanthosepion esculentum; assembly: GCA_964036315.1. Lineage (NCBI taxonomy): Eukaryota > Metazoa > Mollusca > Cephalopoda > Sepiida > Sepiidae > Acanthosepion > Acanthosepion esculentum. Next base: position 69,291,777 of record OZ038483.1, read on the forward strand.
TGGTCCAAGGTTAGGACCAAGGAAGAATAACACGAACACAAGAGTAGGAATAACAAAGATATATTACAACAGAATAATAATAATACAAGAAGTTGGAGGTGTTAGTATGACCGTCAGTCTGGTTTAGAGTGAACTACTATTGTCTCGACTCGTTCCGCTTCGTTCTACCCTTCTCTCTCTTGAGAGGCGCAGTCTTTATAGTATCAGTAAGAGTTCATTGTCGTTACAGGTAAGTTCCCATAACACCCCACTCCCAAACCTTTTGCCTCGCAGGGGTCTTTAATATTTTTTCTCTTTGGATTATCATCAAAGGATCTGTAAATTTTCTTTTCCTGGTCGATTTTCGCGGTTCTGACATTGTTTGAGGCCTTTGCATATCGAATGTGTCGAATATTGTGTCCATCACTTCTTCCTCTTCCTGAGGTGGACAGTTAGACTCCTCTAACAGTCTCTTTCTTATTTGATATAAATGCCTTTTATGCGAGAATATGGGACCCTAAATTATGTAAATCATGTTCTCGATCCGTTTCTCTATTTTATCTTGCTCCCAGTAGGATGTATTGCTTTTGTACATTTTGAAAGAAAATTTTTTTCCCTGGGTTAAATTTTCTTTTTGGTACGAAGGACGTTGGTGATTGTTTTGTTTGTTTTGGTAGTAATTTGTCGAATACCGATCTAATTTTTCGCGCGAACATCACTTCCGCGGGCGATAATGCCAAAGGCGTAGTACTGTTTGTAATTCTATATACTTGCAAGAATTGTTGCAAAGCCTTTTCTGTTGGCACGTCATAAGCTTTCCTTAGTGCTCTTTTTAGCGTATCTACAAATCGATCCGCTTGCCCGTTTCATCGTGGATGATATGGCGGGGATTTGATGTGTTTAACTTGAAAAGTTTCAAAAAATTCTTGAAAATCCGCAGATGTGAATTTTGTCCCATTATCGTTGACTAGACAATCAACCACTCCAAAACGAGCAAACAGCTCGTGAAGGCAATTTATGGTAGTCTCAGAAGTAGGTTTTCTACAACGGAATACTTCTGGACATTTGCTGTAACTGTCTACTACAATCAAATAGTAGGAACCATGTCATGGACCTGCGAAATCTACATGCATTCTCGACCACGGTCGATCTATCTCGGGCCATGGCTTATGGATGATCGGTGGTGCTTTGGCTGCTAAGGAACAACCATTGCATTTGCCCACCATATGTGTGATATCTTAATCCATGTTTGGCCAATATACGTAACTTCGCATTAAGGATTTCATTCTGTTCTTTCCTGGATGGCCCATGTGAAAATCCTTGAGGGTTTGCCTTTGTAGCATTTTCGGGATTACTACCCTTTCATTATATAGTAGAACAATATCACATAACGAACAACTGTCTGATATATGCTTATTTTTTTCTGTAATATTTGTTTTCGTTTCCTAAATAAATTCGTCATTCACTGCTTCGTTTCTTATTTCCTGTAATGTGACGGGGAGGTCTCGAATTGTACTACATAATAATGTTCTAATATCTTCCTCATGTTGTAGAGCTGCAATTACGGAATCTTCTAATGGCTCCATTTTCTTTTGTATTAGTCTCGAAAGACATTCTGCATGTCCGATTTGGTTTGATGGAAGATACTTCAATTTAAAGTTGCAGATTAATAACATCGTCCCTCATCTTAGCAATCTATTAGCAGTGTAGATAGGTAGGCCTTTCTTTGATCCAAATATTGTCAATAACGGCTTGTGGTCCGTCTTTAAGGTGAAAAATCTACCATAAATATATCTGTGGAATCTTGTAACCCCAAAAATATTCAGGCCTTCTTTTTCGATTTGCAAGTAATTTTGTCCGGCTGGTAGCAATGTTCTTGAAGCATGCGCGATGGGTTTTAGTGTCCCATCCGGCATTTTATGAAGTATACATGCCCCAACACCATAGGTACCGCGTTACTCGCGATTATTATTTCCAATTTTGGGTCATAATGCGCTAAAAATAAATCTGCTGTTAGCGTTTTAATTATTTTGTCGAACCTTTTCTGACGTTCATCTGTCCACTCCCAAAATTTTCCGTCTTCAACAGTTCGTTTAGGGGTGCGCGTAATTTGTGCATGTTAGGAATAAATTCTTGGTAATAATTTACTAAGCCCAAGAACTTTTGTAATTCTGCTAAATTTTTTGGAGTCGCCATTTTTTTTTATTGCCGTAGATCTTTCTGGGTCTGGTCGTCTTACTTCTTCGTCCATAATATGGCCCAAATATTTTATTTCCTTCATAAAGAAGTCACATTTATTTTTTTTTACCTTGAAACCGTAGTTTTGTATTCGCCTGAAAACCTCTTGAAGGTGTTCCCAGTGTTTTTCAATATTTCTGCTATTTATGAGTATGTAATCAAGGTATGCAATCGTGAAATCCAGTCCGCCTAGCATAGTATCCATTATTTGCTGAAATATTGCCGGCGCGACCTTGATCACGAATGGTAATCTTTGGAACTTATATAATCCTTTATATGCACAACAACCTCGAGCTTTCCTCATATACTGGTACTTGTAGGTATGCTTCGCTCAAATCTCCATTCAATTTTGTGAAAACTTCCTCTGGACTAGGGAGAGGATAGTAATAATCCTTAATCGCTGCATTCAATCCCGTTGAGAAATCAGCGCATACTCGTATCTCACCCGATTTCTTTTTCATGTAAACCGTAGGTGCGGCCCATTGACTACATTCTACCTTTGTCAATATACCGGTTTTCACGTGTCTATCAAACTCTCCGTCTATTTTTTCTAGTGATGCAAAAGGTACATTGCTTTTCTTCTTGAAAATGGGTTGTACATTTTCTTTCAGTTCTATTTTTGCCGCGATCTTTTTACACCTCCCAAGGTCGGCTGAAAATATTTCGGGGAAACTCTCTTAATTTCTCTTTTAATTTCTCTGCGTCGGTCGATAAACTTTTCACTTTTTGGCAGAATGTATTTATCGGTAAATCCCAGAGGTCAAATTTCAGCATCCAGTCAGTTCCAAATAAATTTCCGTATTTTTTAGGACGTACATTTTTAATTTTTTGGTCATTCCGTTGAATGTCACATTTGTAATAACTTCTCCCTTAAATATTATTTTTCCTCTAGTTACCGACCTGGCTATCTTATCGGTTCTCAACATGGTCGGTCTGTTTAATTTCTTCCACGTCTGTAAGTTAATAATGCTTAAATCTGTTCCGGAATCCAATTGTAGTCTGACTTTTTTGTTTAACATTTCTACTTGTACGTATTTTCGTATATTTATCTCGTCCGCTTGGTCAGTTCTAGTGACTCTTACTCTGCTTTCTTTCCTAGTCCAAAAATGCGAACTTTTATGTCCCACTTTATTGCACGACAGACAAGTCTTAAAGCGGTATGGACAATCTTTGTACCAATGGAACGTCGATACGGCGATAGCATGGACTGGGTTGTAGTTTTTTCTGGTATTTCATTTGATGTTTTGAAGTAGAATAATTTGTTTGACTTGTTTTCGAAGAAGAATAATAGGTTAGGTTTGTTTTTGAGAAGGGACAAAAACGGGTTTGTCGTTGTACTTTTCGTATGTAAGCGACGCCAGACTCTTCTATATCTTTCGAGTCCTTTTTTACGCTTATACATCTCTGACAGTCTTCAGCTAATTATTGTAGCGTCAATTCTGGTTCACTCTCAAGTTTTGTTAGAATTCTTCATCTGATCTCCGCATTATTAGTCGAAACCAGGCCTTGGGCGAATATCAAACATTTAAAATTGTCAGAGCTGAGTGCAGATAACTTAAAGTCATCGCAGTGTTTGTTTACTATGGAAGCGAATGTTATATAATCTTCGCTATCGTTTTTCGTTAAATTTAAACATTTCCACCTTTTGTGGACTAGTGAAGTCTTCGGACTAAATAATTCCGTTAAAAGTTTCACGGCTTCCTTGAAAGTCAACTCATTCGTTTTCCTCGGTAGGATGCAGTCTACGAATTTAGTGTATTCGCTTGATCCTAGTTTCCTCAGTGGTAGGGGTACTTTCTTCTCGTCTGACTAATTCCTGCAATCAAACTCATATAAATCTTCATATCTTCTGAAGTAAGCTGCGAAGGTTTTGTCTTCGTCCGGTGCATAAGTGAAGTCTTTGATAGAGCTCCATATAGCATTTTGCAGAGAATGCCGTTTCATTTTCACAATTGTACCCTTTATTTGTTACTGCCCGTAGTAGCAATTCTTGTAGTTCAAGATGCTTCTGTTTGTTTTTCTATTGCTGCTCAAATTGCATTTTCATAAGTTCCAATATGGTTGCCTTAAAATCTTAAATGTGTACCGTAATTTTGTGTAAGTATTTTTTTTTTTAGTTTAGACTTCAGGTCTTTGTTGCCTGTTGTTCTGGAACCTTGGTACGAAAAATTTCTTCTGCGTAGAATTCGTGTCTTTGTTACCACAGTAAAGTTGGTGTACAAACAGAATTTTTTTCTTTTTTTTATGTTCGCGTAGTTCTTTTTGTTTTTTGTTTTTTTCACTCTGTTACGAACGACCGATAGCAAAAGATTTTTTAAAACTCTCCACGTAGAACTTGTTTTTTCAATATTCGCGTAGAACTTCTTTTTTCAATATAATTTTGTAGGTTTTTCCGTTTGTTTCTTCAGTATCCTTTTTTTAGGTTCCTTCGCGTAGAGTTTCGTTTCTTCAGTATACTTTTAGATTTCTCCGCGTAGAGTTTGTTTCTTCAGTCCTCGTCGCCACTATTATAGTCCAATATTCTCGCACCACCGTTATGGTCAAAGGTTAGTACCAAGGAAGAACAACAAGAGTAGGAATAACAAAGATATATTAAACAGAATAATTATAATACAAGAATTTGAAGGTGTTGTTATGAATGTCAGTCTCGTTTAGAGTGTACTACTATTGTCTCGACTCGTTCCACTTCTGTTCTACCGTCTCTCTTGAGAGGCGCAGTCTTTATAGTATCAGGAAGAGTTCATTATATCGTTACAGGTAAGATCCCATAACATATATATATATATATATATATATATATATATATATATATATATATATATATATATATATATATATATATAGATATATATATATATATGAGTGAAAAAGCTTAAGAGAGAGAAAGAGCAACAGAGAGTGAGAATATAAGATTTGGAAAAACACCTAACGTTTTTATATAATGATATGAAATATTTATAAAGCAAGTATGTTTACAGAGACTTATTAAAATGGTTACATGTGAGTTTTCACAAAAAATCGTTTTACTACAACCGTTTTCGTTTTTAGCTTTTCACAAAATCTTCTAAATATTTAATAAATTCCCACATGCTATCGTTTAAGCCTGAATTTTTTTTAAAACACGAAAATATACGTTTGTATGTGATTTTGAGTGTGTGATTGCATATGTATGAGTGCGTTTGTTTCTTTGTTTATGTGTGTGTGCGCTCGTTAAATACATATACACACACACACTCACACACACACACACACACACGCACACACCCGTATATATATATATATATATATATATATATATTTATGAGTAAAATAAATGAATATAAATAAAATTAAACATCCGCTTTCTTTTGTTCTGGCCTCATTTCCAATAACCGTTACCAATGACGTCACGGGGTCTGTTTCAAAGTTCCGGATTTCGAAAGAATACCAGGATGTTGACAAATGAATTTTAAGTACGATTCAAACTACGCATTCATTCTTGATAATAACTCGGATAATCGATAGTATTTGAACAAAACACAAACAAACAGTTTGTACAATTATCCATAATTTTGAGCACCATATTTGACATCTTATTTGAAAATTGAAAGAAATACCAAGAAAAATGAAACAGTCAGTTGTTTTCAATCATATTTGTTTGAGCAAATATATATATATATATATATATATATATATATTTGTCATCCACAGACAGACTGTTTCGCTGTTTCACAGCTCATCGGTGTGGCTAGACGTCCGGTTGCCTCTAGCTAGGATCGAAACCCGACTGAATTGGCGTCAGTCGGAACTTCTCCCACTAAGCCTTCGGCGCACGGCAGGGATGAAGGTGAATTTTAGCGTGTTTGCTTTTAGATTTAGATAAACACACAGTGACTGACAGTGACTCAATTCTGCCGAAGAGTCATGCAATATTAGCTTAAATAATCACTGTTTACAAATTCACGCCTCAAACCAGAGAACTCAACCGAAATTAATTTTTCAGAAGCCAATATTTTTGTCATCCACAGACAGACTGTTTTGCTGTTTCACAGCTCATCAGTGTGGCTAGACGTCCGGTTGCCTCTAGCTAGGATCGAAATATATATATATATATATATATATAGATAGATAGATAGATAGATAGATAGATAGGTATAGATATAGATGTAGATATATACAAATGTAAAGAGAACGAAACAAATATAAATTCAAACGTTCATAGCATTAATTTAAAAGAGAACTCAATATGAAAAGTACAGCAATCATTTGTTATATGTTAAATTTATATGTGAAAATAGAAAATTAGAAAGACAATTTTATGGTTTAACTTGTGCATTTCTTTCTTTTCCTTTTGTGGAAATTTTCCTTATGTCTTTCTAATATTTAAAAAATAAAAAACAGGTGATGCTTTATAAGTAGCGTGAATTACCACCCGATGAGCTGCCTGAATTGGGCATCGAAACAAATATGCATTATTGTAGTGGAGTGGTAACTCGTATATTCGAACGTAATAACTTATAACTTATTCGAATGTAATAACTAATATATATATATATATATATATATATATATATATATATATATATATATATATAGTTAAGTAACGAAAATCTTGGTAATCCGTATGGATAATCCCAAGGAGGATGAAATCCCGAGGGCTCAATGTTAATTCAGAGCTAATAATTTAAAGAAAAACAAACCACTTTAAGGCACCATTTGTTATAGTTTATTTCAACAAGGATTTTTAACTGTCCATGGATCTTGAAGTGAAACGAAAAATGAAATTAAAATTTACACTTTTGACGGGCAGTATTAAGCTTATATAAGTTAATGTAGAAGGTACCGAGGAATGGTATGAGAGACATGGTCTAGTTTAGAGAGGGAAGGGAGAGTTTTAAAATTTATTTTTATATTTCTTTATAATACTTCATATTGAGGAAGGAAGTGGGTAAGGATCAGACATTGACCTATTTTCGGTCAACTCAACGGAAATGATATGTAGAAGGGGTGGAGAAAAAAGGGCAATAGAAAAAAAGGGGGAAGTAAAGAGAAAAGAATTAATTAATTAATTTAATTTTAATATTTTTAACATCGAGACTCATATTTAAGGATTAACATAATTTAATTTAAAGCTTAATGATCAATTTAAAAAGTAGTTATCACCAGACAAGTAAAATTTCCAATTTTACAATTCTACATAGAAATTATTTAAGGAGAAAGTAAGAATAAACGTTAATAAGAGAATTAAATGTCCTTCCATTAGAATTGTCTATATATATATATATAAAGAAAAACCTACACCCATATATACGTATATATGCATATATCTGCATGCCACTATATCTCACACATATATTCACACATATCACATATATGAACTCATAAATACTTAAATATGTACATATACATATACAAACACTTATGCAAACCCATATACATGAATCGAAACATTTACATATACCTATGTAAAATTACGAATAGACATATAAATATGCGTATATATATATATATATATATATATATATATATATATATATATATATATATATATATATATATATATATATTGTGTGTATTTAGGCAGCATTTTTTCATTAATACATGTTTCATTAAATAATATAGATAAGTGTTGTCTATATATTTTATGTAAGTTTTTTTCATATAGTCTGATAATCTTAATAACATCACTCTCTCGTGGTCATGTGTGACGTCATGAGCTGTCATGCGATTTTCGCTTTCAGCGTTTTATATGCACGTGTTTATCGTTGCTTGGAAATCATCCATGTAAACAAATAATACTATCATCAATTTCTTGTTCGTGTATTGCATAAATATATTGTGTAATTGTCATCTTTGATAATGGCTTATGTAAGCCGAAAGCTCAGATTGGATTAAATAAAAAAAAGTATGTATCAATATTGTGATTTTCTTTCATTATTTAATGATAATGTTATTAAGATTATCAGACTATATGAAAAAAACTTACATAAAATATATAGACAACACTTATCTATATTATTTAATGAAACATGTATTAATATATATATATATATATATATATATATATATATATATATATATATATATATATATATATATATATATATATGTATATATATATATATATATATATATAATCCTTTAACCCAAAGCAAGACGATAAAGCCATTAAAAAGTAATGGCTTAGTAAAAAGGAAAGAAACTGGGTAAAAACTTTACTGAGGAGATAAGACAACAAAAGAACCAGATTCACAGAGACAGAAGATAGTGGTTGACGTTGCGTTTAAATTTTGGAAGATCATATTAAATTTTGGAAGGCAAGAAGCCGAAGAAAAGTGTTTTTAGTATATGTAATATTTATTAATACAAATGCCTATGGGACAGACGAGGAGGAAATATTTCTGTTTCTAAAGAGTATTCTTGCCAAAAGAACGTGAGCCATCTTTGCTAAAAGTTGAAACCTTTTCTTCATTTCCATCTTCTCAACTAATAATTTTTCCTGGACTTGGCGCTTTCTGAAAAGCAATTATTGGGAACAAATAAACACTAAATAACTGAATGTAATGAAAGCAGCTAATACAATCAAACAGAAAGAAGGAATCGTTTTGAAAAAAAATAAAAATAGGATATATGAATTATTTTTTGTAACAAAAATGACAGGCGATAATTTCCAACTCCTCATCTGTATTCAAAGTTGATAAAATTAAATAATGAAATAGAACGGTTTCCTTTTATTGGCCGTCTCTTTCTCACATTGTCAGTTAAACACCGCCAATCCCAGAGATAAACAAATTCATAAGATTTCTGGCGAAATATTTCAGACAAGGAACTAATACAATTTTACGTCTTTCAATTCGGACAAGCATAGTTGGCTAAAAGCCATATGGCCTAATGGATTGAAGATTTGCCCCATTTTTTTTTTGTTTTGCTTTTTATAAATCTCTAACAATCGTGATTTCCATTCTTACGTCGGTAGAATTAAAGAATAATAGGCAAAACAAAATCCAGAGACGGATATGCACATCGACTGGTCCTGAGCTGGAGTCTCGTCTACAGTTACTTTCTCAACGACGTACCGTCGTTTCCCTCTGTCTTTTCTCTAAATATTTTCACAGTGACTGCTCCGACGAGCTACTGTCGCTGGTTCCCAAACTTAATGAATTCACGCGTGCTAATAGGTTAGCCTTTCAGTCCCACCCTTTCACTATCGAAACGGTTAAATGTAGCCGTCTCTTCTACTCCAATAGCTTCATGTCTCACACTTCCCGTCTGTGGAACTCCCTTCCTCTTATTTTCTTCCCTGATAGCTATAATATTCAAATATTCAAATGCATTGTCGATTGACGTCTTCAGATCTAATTCCCCGTCCTTGTCTTAATACTTTCACGCCTCTTTACTCTTGCTCCCACTCTCTGTAACCCACTTGCCAGCTAGTGACACTCCCGCCTTGCCTGGGGTGAAATGCTTAAAAGATTATTTATTTTCTACGGCATATCAACACTTTCTAGGCTTACAGACATATCACATTAAAAAGATCAGCGAAGTGAAGCAACGTCGAGCCTGGTCAGTACGTAGATGGGTGATCGCCTGCGAATACCAACTGCTCTGTATATTAGAGTGGTGTAATTGGTAAAGGTTCGGAATTGTTAATCGAAGAACCGAGTTCCAATTCCTATTTGGTTCGTTATATTCACTTACGCACAAATACACCTCCGGAAGACATGAACTCACCACTTCTTCTCCCAACTAATATTAATTAATAAAACTTGTATCTTTGTTTTTCTTTTTATGTGCCATGTCCTTTCAGGGCGTAAGCGACCATGGCTCTTCAACTCCCTCTGTCCCATGCAGCTTTCAACAAGTTCATTCCCTCTACTTTCCCCCAGACCACGTTCTTTCATCCACTTACACAAGTCCGCCGTTGTCATCCCTTCTCTCTCATTCCCTCTATTCCACCCGTGCATATCACATTCTACAGTCACCCCCTTCTTCATTATATGTCCCAGACACTTCCGCTGCTTCCTCCTGACGTTAACTATAAGCCTCTTCTTTGTTTGCATCTTCTCTACGACCTTATCATTGCTCACACGCTCGGTTCATGATATCCTCAATATCCTTCTGTAGAATCACATATCCGTCGCTTCGAGTCTTTTCTTTATCTTTGCGAAAATCGTCCAACATTCGCTGCCGTAAAGAAGGACAGATGTTACGTAACAGGCCAGTATTCTTTTCTTCGTTACCAAAGAAATCCTCCTGTCTCGCAATACTCTGCCCAGCTTTTGGAATGCATGCTTGGCGATTCCAATATGACAACGGATCTCAGTGACGTACTGAAAACGCCTCCCAGGTATTTAAACTTCCGCGTCTGCTTGATTCTAGTGTTCCCGACCTGCAAATTGCATTTCGGACTCTTACTGATGACAATGCATTCTGTCTTTTTGTAGTTGATGCTTAGTCCCTTCTTCTTACTCTCCGTCGCTACCTTCAGTAGGAGGTTTTGTAATTTATTTTACGTGTTGTTATCATCACTAAAACACTATTATCTCCAACAAATATTCTTAAACTCTAGAAATACTGAAATAACCTGCAAATGATAAAAACACCAATCAAAATCCGGGTTATTTACAAGCGAGTCCTATTTATCATAGGTTCTATGTTTTTTCAAGCGAATATTGCCTTCATTTTTTATTTTATTTCAGAAGTTGGGTTCGTTATATGCAGCTACGAGCAAATACCATTGGAAAACTGAATGAATCCACCCCTTCTCACCCAACTATCCGTAAGGTAAGTGTCATGCGTGATACACGCTGAGGCGATCATGTAACTTTCAATATATGTATCGAGGCAAAATTTTTCGCGCAGTAGGTTGCCACTTCTTTCTGCGGTAGACCAATTGCCATCCACAGCTGAAGAGAGAAGAAGAAGAGGATTCATACTTTTCCCAAGGCTAATAGCACGTAAGTGAATGTAATCTATTTGACTGGAATTCGAACTCGGCTCTCCTATTCCTAAATCTCAGCCGCTCTCCATTACTCCATATTCTGATTCAAAGTCACTATTTATTACACCACCCGGACATCCTCAAATCCAATGGAAGAAACGGATAAATGCTAAAAAAGAAAAAATAAATTAATACACCCTATCCAAGTATAGATAATTCGGGTTTCAAATTGCATGATTACCGAGTTAGACGAGAGACACCTGAAGACAGGAGCATACAGTGACTGAAACGTTGTGAGCATGATAATGCAGACGACATTGCTGATACAAATCGAAAAGCATATCATAGGATTTACACTACTATCGATTAGTGAGTTTGATCCTCACTGGGTTTCTCATTCTTGTAGTCTTCTGTTAAATCTATATAAACGTAATAAATATGTTACCGGCATCTAGTTGTATGGTAGTGTTTAACGAGCTAATTGTGTTAACTATTACTACAAACTAGTGAGTTTGTTCCTCACAGAGTGTCTCATACTTGTAGCCTTCTCTCAAATCTATGATAACCTTAATAAATATGTTACCCACTCAAGTTGTATGGTAGCGTATAACGAGTTAATTGGGTTGAACATTACTACAAAATAGTGAGTTTGTTCCTCACAGAGTGTCTCATACTTGTAGCCTTCTCTCAAATCTATGATAACCTTAATAAATATGTTACCCACTCTAGTTGTATGGTAGCGTATAACGAGTTAACTGGGTTGAACATTACTACAAAATAGTGAGTTTGTTCCTCACAGAGTGTCTCATATTTGTAGCCTTCTCTCAAATCTATGATAACCTTAATAAATATGTTACCCACTCTAGTTGTATGGTATCGTATAACGAGTTAACTGGGTTGAACATTACTACAAAATAGTGAGTTTGTTCCTCACAGAGTGTCTCATACTTGTAGCCTTCTCTCAAATCTATGATAACCTTAAGAAATATGTCACCCACTCAAGTTGTATGGTAGCGTATAACGAGTTAATTGGGTTGAACATTACTACGGAATAGAGAATTTAATCGTCATCGTGAGCTTCATAATTGTGGCCTTCTGCCATGTCTAAGCTAAAGAGGAGACTAGGGTTGGGTTAGACATAATGATCTTATTGGTTTAAACGATTATACGGAAAAGTTATTTTGTTCTTCATTGCATTAATCTAAGTTACGCTTAGTATATAATTTGCGGTTCCTTTGGGCTGGATGAACTCTTAACGAACTAATTATGTTCAACATTAATACTACTTGAAAGTACTGCACCGTTATATAATGTCAGTGCTCCTATATGGAAGTGAATGCTGGACAATCTCCTCACGGATGAATGAGAGACTTGAACCAACAGCAATGTGGTTATGAAGAATGATGCTGCGAATACCATGGGCCGAATATGCGAGTAACGACGAATTTCTAGAAACAATGGTAACGAAAAGGACAATTATACTTATCATCAAGCAGAGTAAGTTGACATTTCTAGGGCATATATTGAGAATGAATGCTGGGAATATTTATACTCGCAGGACTGGCTCAAGGCAAGAGACACTGAGGAAACGAACGTGTAACCTGTTGAGCTTGAGTGAAAGGATGGTGGAGCAGAGTTTGGGGGAGCTGGCAAAAAGTCAATATTTATTAAGAGCTAAAAAGACAGGAAATTGTGGAGAGCCATTATCTTCAACTTTCTGAAGATACACAGATAGATGCTTTATAATTGTGCCTTAATGAATAGAGAGTTTAATCTTTACTAATCGCCCCATTTTTGTGATCTTGTGTCAAGAAAATCTTACTTAAAAAAAACTACTACACGATTGGATCGAGGATAAACCTCCGAACTGCCTCATATCTTCTGAATAGAAATTACGCACCACCCTTAAGCCCAACCGAGTTTAAACAACCAAATGATCAGACTTAACTACTTTATATAGAAGAGTTGTCTTTACTATTCGATAATTAGATTGATGTTGGGGAGACATTTGGTTAACCATAAATATTTCTTGACTAAAAACCCGGCATGGGGGATAGAAAATGAAACGACGTGTGGGTTACTTTACTTGACTTCTATAAAACTTCCGTCAAGTGGCGCTATTTAAGTCTACAAAACGACAAACATTTTCATCTCTTTCCCTCTTTTTCTACTTGCTTCCAGATGTAGTCGCACGTAGTTAAGTTGTCCCCCGCTGGGTCACGTTCGTTTCCTTTGTTCGCTGACCATATAGCTCTCGCACGCTAACACATACAGAAACGAGTATATGACAAACGCATGTTTAAAACAGGCAAGAAACAAACAAATCCTTAAAGCTATTTTAACGCGTTTTCCTTTTATTTCAGTAGAGAACACATGTAACTCATTTTGTTATTTACATGGTTTAATTGGTGCTTGTTTAAATTCCATGTTTTGTATTTCTTAATTTTATCAGAACTCAGATGAGTCAACTAAATATCCGTTTCCATGGCAATGATAACGGCACAAACGACCACACCTCGTAGCAGTGGTAACTCCCGCTACAGATTAATACAAGGATACTTTTTATAATCGGATTATTTAACATATACAGCGTGATGATTCTATGAATGCTAGACGACCTACAAATATGTATTATCGGGAGATTTAATCTTGATATCAGATATACGCATGAAGTGGCTTTATCTATGTAAAACATCTGTTTCTTTAAAAAAATATTTCTTGTAGCCCTTAATATATTAACTAAATTTCATTTTGCTACATTTCTAGAAGATATCTTTTGTTTCATTTCTGGAATATGTCTTTCTCTGTTCCTACGTAAAATCGTATCGAAAATGTATTATTTCTCATGAAAGTCAGTAGTCGATAAATTCAATTTAAAGATATGATCTGACGAAGATGCAAATAAGAAATCAGGATTGACTAATAAAACGTTGAATAATAGTATTTAATTTCACTAGCTGAATGATAAAGCTAATGGTAGGATAAGCCGTTTCCTTATAAGGAAACATTCCGCATTCCTAGACCAAATCGTTAGCCTTACTCTCGGTTTAACTTTGTAAAATCTTTTTATTAAATCAAATTTTGACGAAAATAAGTTTCGTGAGTTCAATAAACAGTTATCGCCCTTTCCTCTATTGAGGAGGGCTTCCTTCCTAACATCGACAGCTTGAATTAAGTAATTATTTTATTTGATGTGTTATGTATATAAACTGTGACTGTCATTGAAATTTCTTAAGATGTTTGTGTTATTTGGTACTGTTCATTGGCTTAATGAGAAGCGCTTATAATATGCTACGTCGCTGTCAAGAGCTAATGCATTACTACTATATCACATCCTGGTCAACCGTTATTGGGTGCCATTAATATCCCATGTTGAATAAATCACCGATTAATATAGGTGAAATAATATCATATCACGTAGGGAATATCACCAGATAATAGATGATCTGTAGAATAAGTGTATATTCTCCCAGTTGAATTTCACCCATTATTAGCATTATTAAATCCATGATATAATAAAACGCTATTTCACGTACAGAATAGAACCGGTGAAAGAAACGGATTGATAAACAGGATTTGTCCTTAGACAAAATTTTATACTGTTAAATCTTATATGCAATTTTATACACATATTTACATCTGTTTCACGCAGACAAGTTATAAAACGTCTACACAATAATGGAGAAGACATATTTAGGATTCCAGATTCGAGCGGGCCGGTTTCATTTTCTCTGTAACGAGGAAAACTAGCTGCTCGGTTTGACTCCTTGACAGTGACTGACTGACTAGCCACTTTCGACACGGTGAGGTGACGTCACTAAGCAGTTGTTAGATGATCCACGTAACATCATCTCGACCACAGACAGATAATCGCCTTTTGAATCTATGCAGGTTGTGATTCTGTAGTGCCAACCGAACTCAGGCCGCCAAACTAATATCGGTTGTTCCAGTATAAATCGGGGTATGTGTGTTCTTGAATTTTTTTTTTTTGAAGTAGTGCTAAATATTAACTTCTTGATTAAGTTATTATTTTCTCTTTATACGTGCCAACTATTTTAGATGTTTAGTAACATGAAAACAATTCCATCTCGCCACGCTTTCTTTTCACGTGATTTTACAAAATTTGGATGGCGTTAGCATACATTAGAAGATACTTTCGACATCATATGTTTGCGTTTCTCTAAACAAATCCTCATATGAAATTATGTTTAAATATCGTAAAAAGCAACATCAAGTTATAACCTGTTAAAACAGACAATAAAACAAACGGGTTTTTGAAGGTCTTATAAATGAAAATAGAAATTCGATATTACGTTTGAGTATGCGAAATCCAAGCTGTGGCAACATTTTATCTCTGATTAAGATTGAGAGTTATATTAACATGAGCTCGATACATAGTTTAATCCGAGTAGAACATGGCTCACCTCAAATGAATCTGGAATATCTCAATTAATGGATTCTTCCACAGTTTCTCTTTTTTGGCAAATTTGCAGCTTTTATTTTATTTAAATTGCATTTTCCACAGTCAAATGTAAAGTCGGACTGGAGTGGCGCAAGACTGAACTTAACTCACGAGAAACCGTACTACGGCTTGCAATTGACGTGTTAGGAGTGAAAATATACAGTAATGTTACGCATGGGAGATTAAGAATCTCTGTTTTTTAGTCGTAAAAGACAGCGGTGTTGTT
Source organism: Acanthosepion esculentum (assembly GCA_964036315.1). NCBI lineage: Eukaryota > Metazoa > Mollusca > Cephalopoda > Sepiida > Sepiidae > Acanthosepion > Acanthosepion esculentum. Next base: position 69,307,602 of record OZ038483.1, read on the forward strand.
ACGCACGCGCAATGAAAATCTGATTAGAACGATGATAGAAACATCTTTAGCGCCTAGATTTTCTCCTGGAAATGCAGACAAAGAATGTCGTCCAAATCTCATCCAAAAAATATACATTTATATAAAATACGTCTATTTCATAATGAACGAAAGACGGGGGTTAGTCCATACATTTTAACACCTATGGCTTCCGTTTCATGACGTTATAAATGTCTATCCGTTCAATCCGAAAATCTCTCTTTATATAAACAGAATTCCCAAATTTTCTGCTGAGTTCTTTTTTAAAAAATAGAAGAAAAAATGTAAAGTACGTTCCAGCTGATGTGTCACAGTGGACTAATGGATAGCGGCTCGGATTGAGGAATTGGAGAGCAGAGTTCGAATTCAAGTTGAATCCATTGCATTCACTTACCTCTTCTTCTCCACCCAGCTATGGGTAAATAGCAGGACAGACCGGATTCTGCACTTTTGGATGGCAACTGGTCTACCGCAATCTACTGCAGGAAAGAAATCTGCCTCGCCAGTCATGTATCGAGAGATACCTGATCGTCTAAGCGTGTATCACGCTTAGGCGATCGTGTATCACTGACTGGTATTCCAGACCGCGATGTAAGGTATGAGCGAAGAAGATATTAGTTATTAGCCTAAGTTTCCAGCATTCATGAACTTCGCTTAAAAGCCTCTATAAGGAAGACGTATGACTCTCCTAAACACTTATTACTTAATATATTTCTAAATTAAAATTACGTGAATAAAAACAATATATCACAGAGCTACGAAAAATCATGCTACCTTAGAATATATGTTTAATTTCTTTTTTTAAATATTTATTTAATATATTTATTCTAAATTACTTTCCCCTTAACAAGGCAATGAAATCATTATGGCGCAAAGGGTTAATAAGCTTCATTGATTGATTCATTTTTTTACGACTTATCAACACATTGCAGGTTATTTAAAGTCAAAAAATATGTTTAAATAGTAACTTTTTTGCAGGAGTAGATAATAATGATTTAGTGATACTAGTTTTATTAATTTACTCCATAGTTGCGGGTTGGGAGAAGAGTTGAATCCATACCTTTGCCATGGGTATTTGCGCGTTAAGTGAATATAAACAACCGAAGGGGAACTGGAACTCGGCTCTCCGATTAACAATTCCGTGTCATTATGCTTAACACCAGCCGAACATCCAGCAATGGACAGCAGGCAACATAATGATATAAACAAAATATTGACATTCTACACTACCTTAAACAAAAGGTTAGGGTGGAAACTCCCATCAGTACTAAATTGACTCGTTTTCTACATATTATCAATCCTTTGCAGGTTATTTAAAGCCAAAAAATATTTTTAACTTTTAAGAATCTTTTAGTATTACTATTTAACGCATGGGTCGTGGGAGAAGAGGTAAATTCATTACTTTATCAAGGGTATTTTCGCGTAAATTAATATAATGAACCCAAATGGAATTTGAACTCGGCTCTCCAATTAAAAATTCCGGGCCATTAACCTTTGCACCAACCGCACATCCAAGTCTGCAGCACCTGATATTCCAAAGCGATCGGCTATCTAAATATTAACCAAACACGAAGTTGCTTAACATGTATGGGAACAGATGTTTCAACGTGATATATCTTCAAGTCTGGGGTTAATGAAGCTGGAAGTAAAACCTTACCGTCCATTAAATTAAGTTTCCATTTCTGCTCACACGCTCAGTACCTATTCTCAGCAGACTTCTGTAGAACCACATTTCTGTTGTTTCAAGTAGTTCCCTCATCGGTGTTGAAATTGTCCAGTATTCTCTGTGATATTGATATTACATAAGTGTTCACTTGTATTATTTTCTTTGCTTCAAACAATGTTTTCCCTGTTTATTGGTGTGAAATAATTTTACGTTTGGTAAGATAAAACCGAGAGGTTTTGTTTATATGAAGAATTTTTAGAATCGTGAAAAAACTGTTATTGCACACAGTTTCAATGTGAAATAGCACTTTTGGAAATTTTACCTTATTGTAGTTAAAACCTTTTTTTTTCTGAAGAAGGTTGTGGTACGTTGTGTTTGCAGCATCACAACGCACGTCATCAACTAGTAAATCTGACAGAGCGACGAAGTGAATTGAATTGCAGGAATTTCCCAATACGGTAATATCACCAGTTTTGTCATTTTTCAAGTTATACACGAACGGATACCTTCAATCCACGAGATATTCAGTATATTTTACGCTTTGCAAACAATACGAGGGTATTGTTTTTATAGTACCTCATATTAATTCTACGAAACAAAAGCGAACTCGATCTTTTAGAAAAGAAGATATAATAACTAAATTAATGCTAGTAAGAATCACTATGAATTGTTAAAGATACAGAAGTGTCTTACATCATCCTAATGCATATTTTATAAGGAATAGAGCTACACAGATGTCATATGTAAAAATCATGTTATTTTGATGATTACGGTTGGGCATTTCGGTAATTGGAAACTACGATTCTGCTGGAAACCTTCTTGCTAATTGTTTTCTTAATTCTACGATGTTTCAAAATTTTTCATAAATCATTCTTGTTATGGTCCAAGTTCCTTGTACCACGGTGATGGTACAAGGTAGAACCAATGAACATTAACCCGAACACAGGTATGGGATAACACAGATATATTACAAACAGAAATATATAAAAAGCAGTAGAAGTATTAGTAATGAATATCAGATTTGGTTAGAGTGAACTATGTTGTCTCGACAAGTATCACTATTCCAATGTCTTACAGTAATCTCAACTCTGTCTCTGACTGACTCTGAACAGTATTTACTGTCACCCCACGTGGGATAGATGTGGCACAAGGCCGAGTTTACCGTGGGTATTCCTATTTCCGTAGGCTCGGCCAAAAAATGACCGTAGAACCCGTATAAACGGGATCGGGTTGGTCAATCTCCCCGTACGAGGCTCTGCCTTTCGGTGGAGCTTCGTCCGGGTTCCTCTCTGCCCAGAGGCAGAGAGTTCAACCATCTAGCCGAGTCGTCTAAAAACGACTAACTTTGAACAGTATTTACTGTCCCATCCACGAGGGATAGATGTGGCACAAGGCCGAGTTTACCGTGGGTATTCCCGAGCTTGTAGGCTCGGCCAAAAAATGCCCGTAGATCCCGTATGAACGGGATCGGGTTGGTCAACCACCCCGAACGAGGCTCTGACCTTCGGCGAAGCCTCGTCCGGGATCCTCTCTGCCCAGAGGCAGAGAGTTCGACCGTCTAGCTGAGTTGTCCAAAAACGACTAACTTTGAACTGCTGCTCCATCCTGAGGCGCAATATTTATGATGTCCAAAATAGTCCATTATTATTATGGGTAAGTTCCCATGTGTTTTTTTCATTAAGCAGATTGATTTTTTTGACCAGTGGAGCCATTCCGTCTCTTGCAATTGCTTTTGGATCCATCCCATCTTTTGTAATTGCGGGTATTATCATATGAATTGTACACATATGTAAGATTCCTTCTAAATCATATTTCTGCAGTCAGATATCTACCGTTTGTGAAACTCTGCGTAACAACGCGTTAAACGTTTTCCTGCTTTCGTACTTGTTTATTGGTTGGTGACTTTGCTTCGTTTCTTTTTATCTTACCTGAAAATCCTTACTTCCGTTACACTTTTTAAAAGTGAAAGAACACCTTCGAGAACGATTAGTAATTACTCATTATCATCTCTTTAAAAAGATATTCGCGGTTAAATCATCTTGAATATTTTCTTGATTTAAAAGAAAAAGATAATACACGCCAATCATTAATCTCACGAAAACATTTATTTTTTAAAATCACCACCTAAATCCCTCCCCAAAGATATGATTTCAAAAATCCTTTTTTTTTTGTTGTTATTTTTGCAAATATCCCAACTAGTTTTAAAAATAATAAATCTTGAATATCAAACAACTAGTATTAGGTGATTTTTCTTTGAGCTTGTTAAATTTCCCTTGAACGTCAAACACTAAATCTTATTTTAGTTATTAAGAATTGATTTTAATGCTTGTTGAAAAGGATTTTCCGAATAATAAATTTCATCACGTTATCCTCAACTCGGCCATATTTTCTCCAACCCTGAATCATAAAAGACTGTTTCTAAATGAGATTATTTATTGCCCTGAAATGCGCTCTTTCTGCCGGAATATTGCTTTGAATTTGTCCAGGAAGGTTACCGATTAAGCGAGGGCTTTCTTGGAGATGTGTTCGATTAACGTAAGGTTAAAAAGGATCAGTGTGGAAAATATTCCTTCCACAAAGAGAATCAGATAAAAATATAAGGGAACGGAAAGCGAGAGAGATAAGCCTGAAGAGAAGAGCGAGTGATATTTAATAAACAAGTTGTTAGCAGCGTTCTGATCTCCACACTTCCAAGGTATGCATTGTTCACACAAAAAATGTAGTACATCTATCTATCTATCTATCTATCTATCTATCTATCTATCTATCTATCTATCTATCTATCTATCTATCTCACTCAGTCTATTTATTTATATCTATCTATCTATCTATCTATCTATCTATCTATCTATCTATCTATCTATCTATTTCAGTCAATTCATATCTATCTATCTCAGCCTATTCATATCTATCTATCTATCTATCTCAGTCTTTTCATAACTATATATATATATATATATATATATATATATATATTGATCTCGGTTCATTCATATCTTACTCAGTCTATTCGTATCTATCTATCTATCTATCTCAGTCTATTCATATCTATCGATCTCTCTATCTATTTATCCGTCTATCTAAAGAAGAAAAGTATACTAAATGTACTTACATATTTCATGAAATGCAAACTATTTGCCGAAGTATTGCTTCAAAAATGTCCACCTTACCGTTTAGGCGTTGGCTTTCTCGGAGATATGTTTGATTAAGATAGGGTTAAAAAGGTTATGTGTGGAAACTATTTCCTACAGGAACAGAATCAGGTAAAAATGTACGGGCACTTAAAGAGAGAAGGATAAACCTGAAGAGAAAAACGAGTGATATTTGATAAACAAGTTGTTAGCAGCGTTCTCATATGAACAGTTCCGATGTTTACATTGTTCACTAAATATAAAAATAAAAATAAAAATTATATTTGCAAAAATGTAATAAATTTCAGTATTCATGCTTGACAAAATAAGTAAATATCTATCTATCTATCGCCACATCACTTTGTAAAACCCTTCCTCTTGCGTTACCAGAAGTTAAGCATCATCGAACCTGGTCAGTAAATAAATAGGGGACCACTCGTGAATACTAAATATTTTAATCTTGGATGTGCGGGTAGTGTAATGGCGAGGAATTGTTAATCATAGATCATCTCACCATATCTATATTATGCAAGTTACCTATTTGACAAATCGACCATGGTCAGATTCGAACTATGATCTTATGATCTGAACACTAAAATTAGTGATGTCTACTCAGACACGTGTAGCTACTAAATATAATGATTACCGTATAAAGATATATATATATATATATATATGTGTGTGTGTGTGTGTGTGTGTGTGTGTGTGTGTGTGGGTGCGTATAATAATATTTTTAAAAAAATATGATTCCTTCGCTACATAAGAGTTCTCATGTTTCAAAAGCGAGGGCCGAGACCCCTAATATAATTTGCAATTTCAAAAATTATATTAGGGGTCTCGGCTCTCGCTTTTGAAACATGAGAACTCTTATGTAGCGAAGGAATCATTTTTTTTTTAAATATTATAATATAAGCTCTACTTCTCTATGGAGCACTGTCTTTTTAAAAATAAAAGCAAAAATACTTAGGAACTCCGGATTATTTACCTAACGTTCTCTTTCCTATTTTTCTGCATACCTGCACACACACACACACACACACATATACATATATATATATGTGTGTGTGTGTGTGTGTAAAGACGCATCATAGCCCCATGAGGAAAAAACATTTATTTTGTAAAACAAATATTTATTTTCCAATCCTTTCTTTGTCAATGCACTTGTTCTAACCAATCATCCTCTTAAATGGAATAGTCGAGATTAAAGTGAACAAGACAATGTAATCTTTCGGTGTCTTGTCTGTGTATCTGTCTTTTTTTTTAAAGTTTTAGCATAATGTTTAAGTCCATCTATTCTTTTGCCTTCTTGTTTGGTTTGTATTCTGATAAGTATTTTTATCGTATCCAACGATATCTGTTTTCCTCGCTATTATTTTGCTTTTAATTGTACATTTCAGCCATAATAATCACCCTTTATGTATTACGTACAGATCTGAGGTATAAGACTTTGGTCTTTCTTGTTTTTCTTGTTAGTGAACGGTTTGAGATCATCTGTCAAAAATTAACATTTCTCTATATTTAAAGATTTCTGCATCATCACTCTTATATTCAACTAAATCATCAGAAGTTATATAAAAATAATCCATCATCCTTGAGTTTGAAACACTCGAACACGGAGTTTTAGCTTGTCTGAAAGCTGTGCATTGGTCTCAGGTATATGTTTTCAGTAAGTTTTATACGTACAAAATGAGTGAGACATCGTCACTTCAAAAAACTAACATTGTAATATTAAGAGGCGTGAAATCTCAGTTCAGATGAGTTGTAGTTAGTTGTTTTTTTTAAGCGGCACATAAACCTTTATGCATTATTTAATTGCTCTCTCCAAGTTCTCCACCGACTTAACCAGGTATTGAACTCACACTCTTTGGGTCCTGTCACTGGATCTAACAAACGCCTTTAGCCACTGTGCCATGTGTTCTTGAAGCCGTTAGTTAGATCCAGTGACAGGACCCAAAGAATGTGCGTTCAATACCTGGATAGGGCGGTGGAGAACTTGGAGAGGGTAATTAACAGGAGATAACTGATAACTGACATCCATTAGACATGGCATGCGGAACAAGAACAGTCTACACCAGCGAGCAAAATAAAGAGTTCAGTTCGACATTCCAACCACCTGAAGAAGGTCGGAGCGTACAACGGCCGAAACCTCGTGATAAATATGGCAGCAAAGTTGTTAACGATAGTCCGAACCATGTAAATAGTGAACACAGTATATATGTGCATCTTTCTAAGTCATGATGGTTAATGATGGTATCTGCTAAAAAAGGTAATACCTCACCTATATGAAGACATCATTCCCATGTGTCTAAATTCACTATCGCCCTAAAGGTGATAGTTTAGCATGGGGAGCTCTTCTGCCGCACGCTGTTGAGATCATCTATCAAAAATCAATATTTCTCATCATAAATTTTAGTTCATGTAAACCAACTGCAGTTATATGTAATACGACATTTTCCCCGAGTGTAAAACACTGGAACACAGAGATTTAGCTAGTCTGAAAGTTGTGGTGTTGTTCTAAGGAATTTTTTTTCAGTAATTATTATACGTTAAAACGGATAAGAAAGTGTCGATACAAGAAACAAATAATGGAAAATTACACGAAGAAGGACATTCAGAACGTAGCATTCTCGTCCAGCGGGGTTGTAGGAAGACTGTAATTCACAATATTATAGTCAATTATCGAGCCGATGTCTCTAAATTCAGACAGAACGGAAATTGGATGTCCCAGAAAAAATAAGATACATGATCGTATCATCATGTCCGTCATTTCACGCTTTCCAAAATATTCATGTAACAATAAGTACATAGTATCTCTGCCTAGATACGAGTCGTATGACTGTATTCCGCAGATTGGTCAACGAATTCCAGCTAAGATACTGCAAACCTGCCTGAACAGCAGAATAGACTACGGCAATGAAAAAGAAGTGACTGGCATTCGTCCTAAAGGCACGGGCGTTCGATAGAGGAAGAATGGGAAAACGTTATATTCACTGATGATTCCATATTGCATCAGTTTCTTGTGCTCTATATCAAAAGGATTATGACAAAAAAATATGCCAAAACACCTAATGAAAGTTCCACCGGTCTGAACTCTTTTACACCTCCTGGTCTCTAGAACAATCTTGAACATTCAAGAGTATTTGTAACTGTTGCAGTTTACATTAGAGTGTCCAATGCCATAAATCGAATAACCTGCAAGAATATCTTAAAGTCAATATAACTTTATTAGAATGACTTTGAAAACATCACTGACTTCGATCCAATAGAAGATATGAGGTTTTATATCAAGCGTTATGTCGCAGACAATGCCTCGGCTCTTATGGGCGCAGTTAGGGAGATTAGGTTTTAAGCAGAATACTATCAGAGTCTCTTAGAATGGAATCTGCTATCAAGTGGCGATCCAAATACTAATTTAAACTGAAATCAATTAAAAATTATGCGAACAGAAGAACTTGCAAAAATATCTTAAGATGGTCATGTTCACTCTGGTGGAAGGGTCTTGCAACAGCACTGACATCAATCCAAGAGAAAACATGAGGATCATTTAAAAAGTTTTGTTGCAGACAATATCCAGACTCTTAGGGTTGCTATTAACGACCCCTGGATCGTTGGGATTTCAGGAGAATGTTAACAGGGTACGATGCCTCGTCGAATGAAAGAGGTTCTCAAGCGGAACTAAGAATACCCAGAATACTAGTTTAAATTGGTTTTGACTTAAAGTGAGCATTGCCTTCGATTAATATGCTATTTAAATTTTTGTTGTTTTTGTTTTTGTTGTAGCATACCTACGGATGTTAATGGATATGTCTCCATTCACATAAATACAGTAGTAAATACTGTATGTTGGTCTGCAGTCGTCGGGGATTCGTCTACAGGGACTACGGGGAATTTTCGTCCGAGCCGACGCGCTCTGATACCCGACATTAAATTCGGCCGTGTGCCACATCTGACTGTGTGGTGCGGTTGATAGATATTCTGCAGTTTGAGATTCATCTACAGCTGTGCTGGTCAAACTCTCTACTGCCGGACAAAGAGGATCCCCAGACGAGTTTATGTCGAAGGGCAGAGTGTCGTCTCGGGAAACAGATACCGGACCACGTTTTATACGGGGTCTACGGGGAATTTTTGGCCGAGCCTACGGGTTCGGATACAACACAACCTTGTGCCACATCTGACCGCTGACTGCTGTTGGAGATTCATTGTGGAATTCACTTTACTCACTTCTGGCGGTTGACTACTTCTACGACCTGCTGGCGAATCTTATATGTGTTGTTCTTGTCCTAAGTATTATCGTTCATTGCCAACCTTCGTTTGATTATTCTATTCTGTAATCTTCCCTAGGTTACAACAGTTTTAGAAGGTATATTTTGCTATTTCACTACACATTTTAATTTTGCTGTCACCATTTCTATCGTCTCTTAAATGTTTATCTGTGAAGCCACATAAAATACGGTGATATACAAATAATTCAGAATCTGCAATCTCAGATAGAATTAGCTTTACTGTCGAATGTGATTATCGTTTTAAATCGCAAAAGTAAAAAAATAAATCGAATGATATCAAAGACGAAATGAGAGCAACGTATAACCGCTTACCAATTTGGTTTCATGCAAACTTCTATTGGCGTCAATAACCATCGTAATAAATAAAATCACAAAGTTCAGCAGCGTGACTGGTCTTCTTCTTCTGTGTGCTATGTGTCCCGACAGGATATAGGCGAACATGGCCCTGCACAACTTCCTATCACTATTTACATTGTTCGGACTGTTGCCGTCATCTTTATTGCCATATTCACGACGTTTCAGCCTTTCTACACTCCCGCTTTCTTCAGGTGACTGGACTTCGAACTGAAACCTTTATTTCGTCAAACGGGGTAGATTGTTTTAGTCGCACGTATCATGATACTTCCGGGTGTCTCAGTTATCTCCCTTTAGCTCATCTCTCAATGTTTTTGTTTACTACGGCAGTAGCCAGATATTGAACTCACAACTAATTGGGTCAAGTCACTTTATCCACTACACCATATGACCTGGCTCAAGACAGTGGCTACTGGAAGACAGTATGACTGGCAACAGAACACTGCACCATGCCACACAAACAAGAGAACCTTGTCAGAGCTGTCAGATCAAGCCTTAATCTAAAGATCATCTTGGAAATTGATCCTGGAATAATATATATATATATATATACGTATATATATATATATATATATATATATATATATATATATATATATATATATATATATATATATATATGTGTGTGTGTGTGTGTGTATGTGTGTGTGTGTGAACTTTATTTCAATAATCATGTGCTTCTAATGCTTAGCTCTGATTAATTAATGATGAACAGGTCATTATGATCGATTTCAAAACGATTCTTCTGTTAAGCTTGGAGAATAATTATACGTTCTTATTGCTCAAAGTGGAGTCTAATAGTGTTATAAAACCTCGTAGAATTCCAGTAAGATATCTTTAATCATTTCTAAGATAAAACGGTTCAGAGCTTAATCTAACAATGAGACAATTTTGGTGTTACACGATTTGGACAACTGTTTTCTTAACCCTGCTGTATATATATATATATATATATATATATATATATATATATATATATATATATATATATATATATATATATAATGATATATATATATATAATTATATATATATATATATATATATATAATTATATATATATATATATATAATTAATATATATAATTATATATATATATATATATATATATATATATATAATTAATACAATTATAATACTAATTAAGATCTTGAAAATATATTTTGATTGAGCACTTTTGGGAAAAAGTTTAATTCTACAAACTGTAGCCACCTACGCTAAAATGCTGTAAATTGAAAACGAACACTCTGGCTCGGCTGGAGTTTGTTTACATTCGTAAAAGCAATACGCTATAATTGGCAGTTTCTCTCTATCGAGTGTTGATGGACTAGGGTAGAAACTCCGACTGACACCAAATCGGTCGGGTTTCGATCCTGGCTTGAGGATTTTGGACGTCTAGTCGCACTGAGCAGCTGTGATACAGTACCGTCGATGCGATCTTCACACCAAGAGCCACCTTTACCCTAAAAACGTTAGCCAATATAAATAGTAAGGACATAGGAAACAAATTTTATAGTTACAGTTTGACACTTCCCTGAACCATCTTTTGGTATGGTCTAAAGATGATTTGAGACGTGAAAGCGACAGTCACCTTGCACCGTTGATTCCCCATTCTCTACACCTACAGTCATTCTATCTCTTATGCTGAGTCCTCCTCGTCCGTATAGTATTCATCAAGCATTTTATTTATATATATATATATATATATATATATATATATATATATATATATATATATATATATATATATATATATATATATATATATGATGGATTCTCCCCGTATGAGGATCTGACAGCTTAGTTGATTCAGTTATGAAATTCTGTGAGATAATCTTAAGTGGCACTTAAGACCCGCTAGTGATTTACAAAGGAAACTTGACTAATGCATGGAATAATAATGGAACACAAAATGTACTTAGAACAAAATGTATTGAAACAAGAAAGTGTACACAATATTTACATATAGTCTTTTGTATATTCCTGGGAAGACCGTTCCTGGAGAATGTGTTGACTAAGTCGCAGTCGGGCAGAGTCTCTAGCTGAATCTCTTGATTCGCCTCTCCTGTCTTCCCGGTACCAACCATATTTATATAGTCGGTACTCCACTATGCAAATTAGGTGGATCCTACCAAAACAATTTATTATAATTTTATCATATAGACAAAACCATTTTACTCACAACAAAGATGCAACTTGGTTTCAGTGCATTTTAACTGCACATCTACGGGTGAGGGTTGAAAATGGTTTTGTCTATATGATAAAATTATAATAAATAAACAATTATCGCTCTACTACCTGTATCGAGCTCTTTTTTGAATTAACGCTGCGAACATTGGAATTTATATATTACTTTCGTTCTCATCGCATCGGATATATATATATATATATATATATATATATATATATATATATATATATATATATATATATATATATATATATATATATTACAACGAACGTTATGATAGTGTAAACTTCGTATTTGAAATACCGCCCCATTTTATTTATTCATGAAATAGTGTAAAATATGTCTATCGATGTATTAAAAATGAGGCGACTATTTCAAATAAGAAGTGCCCCAATAATTACGTTTGTGGAATAAAAATATCTGTTTATTATATCTTCCAAAATAATTCACAAGAAAAAATATAGATTTCATTATTTACCAAGCAACTGGCAAAAAGATGAGGCACTCAGTGAGAGTCAACATAATTTCTACTCGTCACTTATCATAGTTCAGCTTTTAGCGACATTACGTTGAAACACCTGTGATCGCTTCGTTTGATCGCCAAAAGTACGCAACCTTGAGCCTAGTCAGTACCTACCTGGGTGGCCGTTTGAGAATACCAGGTGCTGCAAGCAAGGATATGCGGATGGTATAATGTTAATCGGGGAGTCCAGTTTCAAATCCAGTTGGGTTCGTTATATTCTGTTGATCGCAATCAGACTTGGGAAATATATGAATACGCCTCTTCCCACTTTTATTGACTTAAGTATTTATACTTTTATAACTAAGTCTTTATTATTGGTAAAAAAATAATTGCTTACAATCCCAAATTATTTTCAGACAAATGTTTGTAAAACAGTAGAAAACGAATCAATCAATTCTAGTTCGCTTTCCATTAACATATCCTGAGTTACCTCCATATCTATGGCTCCAGGTGTTTTCGGGTCGTCTTAAAGTCATGTCTCATTATATGTAATTGAAGATGTCATTAATGTTGGAGAAAAATAGAAGAAAATAGAAGTGTCTTATTTATATGGTGGAAAAGATAATAGATTTTCAAAAGATATTATTCGTCCAATGATTTTAATGCAACAAATATTTAATTAAAAGTAATTAATCCTGATAAACTTAATAAGACCACTTAATTATCGATTAAAATATCCACTCATTATGAACGATAGACTGATCATTGAATCAGCACTATCTAAATAAATTCTAAAAAGAATTTAAAAACAGAATGTTTCTTAGAGCGTTTATATTAACAATAAAGTATCCTCTTATAATTTTGTTGGTCGCTGCCTTCGTTAGTTTGCACGATCGTTACACTCTACCAATACTTCATAAATAATGGACTATTCCGTTTTGATCGCATGGAAAGAGAGGAAAGACACTATTTGGTTTCAGTGAGCAAATGAAAGAAAGAAAGAAAGAAAGAAAAAAAGAAGTCCAGATAGGAGTGCTTAGTGATCCATGTCAATATCTCATGAATAATGGACTATTCCGTTTTGATCACGTGGAAAGAGAGGAAAGACACTACCTGGTTTCATTGAGAAAATGAAAGAAAGAAGGACAGAAAGAAGGAAGTCAAGGTAGGAATACTTAATGACTGGCAATACCTGATGAAGAATGGACTATTCCGTTTTGATTGCATGGAAAAGACACTACTGGCTTTCAGTGCGAATAAGAAAGAAAGAAAGAAAGAAAGAAAGAAAGAAAGAAAGAAAGAAAGAAAGAAAGAAAAGAAAGAAAGAAAGAAAAGAAAGAAAGAAAGAAAGAAAACAAACAGGCAAGATAGAAATGTTTAATGACTACGGCCTGTACCTCATGAATATTGGAATATACCGTTTTGATGGAATGGAAAGCGAGGAAAGACACTACTTGTTTTCAGTGAGAGAATGAATGAAAGAAAGAAAGAATGAAAGGAGGCAAGATAGAAGTGTTTAATGTCTCCTGCTACTACCTCATGAATAATGGACTATTCTGTTTAGATTGCATGGAAAGAGAGTAAAGAAACACGCGGTTTCAGTACGAAAATAAATGAAAAAAAAGAAGTGTTTAACATCCATTATAGTGAAATGGACAAGTTGTTACTTCCAAATCTTTTCATTTGCACCTACTTCTTAAAATAACGATTTATGATTGTTTTTACAATATTTTGTTAAAATTGTTAAGCTCAGATATTTAACGACGCGATAGGAGAATTTCCACAGATATTTTATTATCGAAGAACTCGCCATGACCTTATTCAATGATTAACTTAAGAATTAAGATTCATCAGAATATTAAATTGGAAAAACCGTGAAAATTGCACGGGTTTAGACGATAATTGTAGGCTGTGTAATCAATATACATTGTTATATCTTCGCACAAACAACAAAGTTATAAAACATAATTGACGTCTTCTAATTTCTGACTGGTTGTGAAAGACACGAAAGTTTAAACGCCCAGTGACAAATAATAGTCTTCAGGTCACCACTGTAGAGGCGACAGGATATAACACAGGTTTGACAACGCCTTTGCACTCGGGGTCAGTGTTGATAATTGCTCGGTTTATCACCGGATTAATGGTCACAAACCAACGGTATTGGGCAGTCAAAATGTCGAGTCACTTGAAGCAGAGCCAATCAATGACGGTACACCACCCGGTATAGTTAGGACGGAGGAAGCATGTTATTATGTAGGACGTAAAAGCATTCGTTCGCGAGCAGTTAACGAATGTACTGACAAATAGAAGTGAAATCGGCGTTCAGGGTTCAAATTCCGGACGTTTGCATCGTGGTAAACATATTTTTAATTAATATTTCTTCAGTCCGTACCTGAAAATTGCCACGTGCCTGAAACTCATATTGGGTGTGGAACTCTATATATATATATATATATATATATATATATATATATATATATATATATATATATATATATATATATATATATATATATATATATATATATATATATATATATATATATATATATATATATATATATAGTGGAGAGGGAGATAATTAATACAAATAAAAGGTTTGTCACTTAGCTGATTGATTTTACCTTCAGCACCCGACGCTAGATTTTCGTAGACGGACTCAAAAATTCAGGGGAAATCAGAAATTGAATCAATTTGTCTTTTTTATATGCACTTTTCATTTGTGCAAGTATTTTTCATAATGCATGTGTGCGTATGTGTATGTGTATGTATGTGCGTACGTTCTTGGCATAAGTCCATGCGCCCGTCTGTATGTATATGTTCTCATGGTCAGGTTATATATATATATATATATATATATATATATATATGTATGTATGTATATATAAATAAAAAGAAAGAACAGTAAGATATAAAATCCGGTGTTCTTATAGATTTTTTACTTTTACACAATAGTGCTCAATGTAAATTTACAGAGCATTAATATTATAAATTAATTGATTTAAAATATGGTTTTTTCGCTACACAGTGTAGCGAAAAAACCATGTTTTAAATCAATTAATTTATAATATATATATATATATATATATATATATATATATGTGTGTGTGTGTGTGTGTGTGTGTGTGTGTGTGTATAAATGGTAGTAATTGTTTGGAAAAACCTCGGATAGCTCCACTTGCAGTACAACAAATCGGTACCCAAGTATAAAATAGGAAATAAAAAAAGGAAGAGCCAACAAGATCTTTCAAACAAGGCGAAAAAAAATGTCAAGGAATAAAAAAACAAAACGAGTAAAAAGACAACTACGTAAAGTGCTCAACACACTAAGTAGAGCGATAAACCAGGCAAATATACGTAGGTTTCACCTAAACAAATTATATATATATATATATGGGAAGTAGGGGGGGGACTCTCCCGCAGTATTTGACTTATGAGGGTCGAGCAGTTCAGTTCCTCGGAACAGACAGCCCAGACACACGCACATATTTGATTATAATGGTTAAGGCTTTGTGCTGAACCAAGCTCATTTTTTGAAGGACCGCAGGTTTTGAATTCAGAGTTGTCCTGCACCTAGACTAGTTATCACCCAAGGCTATAGAACCCAGTCTCTCCTGCTATTTACCCATACCTGGAAGCCGAAGAAAGAGGATTAATACCCTTCCCAAGGATATTAGCACGTAAGTGAATGTAATGGATTCGACTGGAATTCGAACTCGGCTCTCCGATTCCTCAATATATATATATATATATATATATATATAATAATTTATTTAAATATTATAACATAAATATGTTATAAAATCACTACAAAAATAGCCATGTCGTTTCGACACATCCAGTGTCTTATCAAGTGACACCATCACTTGATAAGACACTGGATGTGTCGAAACGACATGGCTATTTTTGTAGTGATTTTATAACATATTTATGTTATAATATTTAAATAAATTATTATATCTGGTCTACTCTATATTGAGCACTCTTTAAAGAATAATAATTGTTGGTTATTGGAATTTAGTCCGTATATACCAATCCCACACTTGGGTATATATATATATATATAGAGAGAGAGAGAGAGAGAGACATATATTCGTCTAGGGTGAAAGAGACTATCGCCTCTAAGTGTTGACTTTATGTTCAGTTTTATATTTACATACGCTCTATCTCTGATATTGAACACTTTATCCCATAAATATAGCACACCTTAAGACTATATTTCTTCATATATATATATATATATATATATATATATATATATATATATATATATATATATATATATATATATGAAAAGATAAGAGTCATTTTAGAAGACGTTGGAAAATAGACTTAATAGAGTTGAACTCATGATGTATTTTACTTTAGAATTCGAAAGTAACAACGCTTTACCCTAACAATAATGATCGCATAAACTTTTTTCTCACCATTATAACAGGATAATTTTTATGAGCACCAAGAGTCTGGAGCAGAAATATATTAGGTTGGTGCAAATATATTGTCGTTTTTTGACGTTCAACTTCATGTGAGAAAACGACATTATTTTTGCACCAACCTAATAAATTGATAATACATTTATAACCTTCAATAGCCTTACTATGTCATTCCCAATTCTAAGAGAAAACCATACAACTACAATAAAAATAGCCACAACAACAACAGTAATAATACTATTAATAATAATTGAATAAATAACATCTACTATTTAAAATATTATAT
>OZ038483.1:69329427-69354427 GCA_964036315.1 Acanthosepion esculentum
ATAAAGAAGAAAATACAT
This sequence comes from Acanthosepion esculentum, assembly GCA_964036315.1. Taxonomy (NCBI): domain Eukaryota; kingdom Metazoa; phylum Mollusca; class Cephalopoda; order Sepiida; family Sepiidae; genus Acanthosepion; species Acanthosepion esculentum. The sequence continues at coordinate 69,329,446 of OZ038483.1, forward strand.
CAAAGTGTAGAATATCTTAAATTCCTTTAAATCATCAATAACTAAAAACGAGGATATTTTTTAGAAGAATTTCTAGAAAGAAATACCATTACTGATCGCAATATTCAAGCGCTACTTTATCGCTAAATTTTTTTTTAAAGGGGTTCAATCCATACAAGGCAGTAAAGCCACTAACACACAAGGAGTTACTGGGAGTGGTATAGATAGAAGCAGAAACATAGTTAAGGAGCAAGAACAAAAGAAGATTAATTAGGACAGTAGATAGCGATTGACATTGCATTTAATTTTTTGCAGATTAAAGTTGGGTGGAAAGCATGGAGTCAGAAGGGAGTTCCACAAGCGAGAAGTGCGAGCATAATTACTGTTGGCATAGAATTTACTATTACATCTTGCTAACTCAAATATAAATTGGTGGGACTTTGTCGCCGGTCTGCTACTGCGCTTAAATTCAGAGTCTAGACATTACAGCGGAGATCTCATCCGAACAATTACCGTAAAATGTATTTAAGAAAACGCTAAAAGGAGGCAATCTTACGGCGGTAAGAAAGTCACTAAAGCCGAGGCGCCAGGTCAAGGTCAGTAATATAGCTGATCCTTCTTTGGATTTTATTAAGTTGTTCTAGGTAAATAAAGCCATATGTAGCAGTTATATTCTAAGCATGGACAAATGAGATACATAAATATGTAAGATAGATTTCGGAGAGGAAAATATTTAGCACAACACAGTGAACCAAATTTCTTAGCAGCTGAACAAGCAATGGATTTAATATACTATTTCCACTTTATATCAGCCGATCACGTTAGCCAAAGAAGGCGATGCGAGTCACCCTGCTGGATGTCAGTATCACCCATTGTAGCTGCCGTCATTGTGAATAAATGTGTTGCCATGACAACAAGGACCTTATAAGCGCCGCCTTTAAAGAGAAAGAAAAAGAAACAAAAAAAATCCCCTTTTTTTTGTTTCCTTTTATTTTGATGTAAAGTTTATTCATGATCCTTCCTTGGAATTTGGCTATAAATTGTCGCATCGCATCACGTGGCCATTTAGCCCGGGATTGGAAAAGAAACCACGTGGTGCGATAGATGACAGACATTGTGTTACCGTCCAGAGTTAAAATCTACAACTGGTCTACCAGGCGCACACGGTAATTATCTAATTAGTTCATAGCATTGTTAAATATGTAAATAAGTGATTTTATATCAGTTTCTTTCGTGTTTCCTTATATTTTATTTAAAATCCGTTATTTTCCTTAAAAGTTGTTTGTAACCCTTCTTGTTTATTGTCTGTTTTCCTTTTGTTTCATGTAGTTTTCACGGTGTTATAAAGTTATCAAATAAAGTCGTGGAAAACATCAGTACGAAGCGTGGACCTTAATTTTGTTGACCAGTGTAGTTACACCCATATAGATGGAAGGCAGAGAAGGTTCCATGACAAATGTTAAGATGAGCTTCATTCTCTACTTACAACAATTCAGTTCTTTACTCCTTGCAATAATATTATAGATTCGGTTATCATTATAGCATTTCACTTTAAAATGAGAATAATGCCAACCAAAAGTGAATAATAGCGACTCGCTAAGCGTACCCTTGCTAATACCACAGAATCGAGTCAAACTAAATGGTTCCGTATTCCAAAATACAAATAAAAAAGTTCCACTTACACAGATTGTTTGAAAGAACTAACACTTTGTGGAACTCTCTTTTTGGTTGTTACCCTGAACACTTTAATCTTGAACTATTCAGGTCAAGTGTCGTTCTCTATCCTCATAATTTTCATTTACTAGTACCTCTTCTGTCAACCGTATCCCATACCAGATTCATTTTTAATATTTCAGGTGTAAACTCTAATTTGAATGTTTCTTGAGCACTTTACTAAATATATTTAGTAAATAAAAAAAAAACGAAAATGTAGTTTAGATTACACGTTGCACTTTACTCAATGTATAAAAATATGTATAGAAACGTAAAGATGTATGTATAGAAACAACAGCTTACGGAATTAATAATTCAACCTGAGTAATCTATAGGTTGACTCAATCATTGTAAACGTCTTATCAACCCTTTGCAGGTTATTTAAAGCCAGAAAATATTTTTAGATTCTAAAAATATTTTGAGACAATCATAGTTTAGTGATACATGTTTTACTAATTAACCCATAGCTGGAGAGGGTAGAGGTGGATTAATAATTTTTCCAATTGTATTTGAGCATAAGTGAATATAACGAACCCACCGGGAATTTGAATTCGGCCCTCCTATTAACAATTCCGAGTTTTTATTCATTAAACCCTGCTCATCCAATCTTACAACACCTGGTATTCCAAAGCGGTCACTCATCTAGGTACTGACCAGTTTCCAAGTTGCTTAACACGGAAAGTTTTTTAACTATTACCCCACATAGCGAATTAGAATCATTTATGTATCAGAATAGAAGGTATCATTTCACCTGGGATAATAACAACCAAAAGTTTACCAAAATAGAATAGTGACATTCCAAATGGGATATTTAGTACAGTGTAACCCGGATATAAGAGTGTTGTCGGACACGGAGAAGAAGTATCTTATATCCGGGTTTGGTCTATTATATATACGTTAACACAGGCTCTAATTTGGGACCAGATAAAATCTCTCTTATATCCGGGTTTATCTTATATCAGGGTATCTTATATCCGGGTTACACTGTATAATAAGGAAAATGTTTTAAATAATATTGATCTTTTATTAAGTTTTTCTTTAATCATCCATACTCAAGCAAGGTAACAAAGTCACTAAGATGTAGAGTTGGGTACTGAGTGTGAAAGAATATAAGAAATAAATAAAAAACATTATTAAGGCGAGGGGACAATAAAAACCAGGAAGTAAGTAGACGACTGATATTCTATTTACATTTTTTAAATTCAACTTGACTGGAAAGCAACAGTTAATAAAGTAATCTATAATACCACGGGGATCATTAAAAGAAAGAGAAGAATCGTCAAGAAAGAAAAAAAAGAAAAATTGTATAGAATCTGTAGTTGGAAAGAAAAGAAAAAGAAGAAAAAAATCTGCCAACTTATAGTAGCAACAAACGTCTGCAATAGATTTCTACTGTCTCTCGATCGCAACACTTGTAGCCAAATCACAGTTCAAACAATAGTCCGTCGTAACAGTCCAACAGCCAACGTAGAAACGACAAAATGGGGTTATACATCCAACCATCAATTCTCACCAGCAAAAAAGCGTGTTTGTCCACCAAGCTCAGAAAATCTAATCGTTATTTATTGTCTAAACCACTCCGATGTTACGTAGGTTGACCTAAAAGAGAAAATCAAGGCTAGCCCCGTTCAAACGAACCAAGCTCGCCTCAGTCACCCACCTTTCGTTGAAGACTGTCGACTGCAGGCGTTTTCTGTCAGTTCTAATCTTCATCTTGAGCTGATGCTCAAAGAATCGGATCAGATCAGATCCTGATGAGAAAGACGGCTGCCTCGAAAGACTTACTCCATTCGCGTCGTACAAATCACCATTCGGGCCGTGGCCAGCAGCGTCAGAAACACCATTCGTTTCACCCCAGAATACGGGGGCGACACACGGTCACACACGTATGCGCAGTCCATGAGCACGTGCTTTTCGGGAGCGAGACGAGCCGTCAATTCGCCGATATAGTCCCATAAGGTGCGGACCCGGGAACAATGGTAGAAGGCGTGCGAAGCTGTTTCTTCTAAACCAAGGTCACACCGTTCACAGTCTAGCAAATCCGACAAGCCTCATATAAAGGTCTTGTCATTGAGAGGCAGCCGATTCCGAACCAATCGCCAGGTAAGCGAAAAGGTTACTGAGATAATGCGCCGCTAGCACCCAAGACCAGAAAGAACGAAACTCCTCCCCCGACAAGTCGATCCGCTCACGTAGAGGATCCTTCACGACACCCTCCACTAAATAACGAGAGAAGAACCTTATAAGGCCGTGAAAGGTCACTGGACAGAGGAATGATCGTCAAGGCGTACCGAAACTCGCGAAGGAAATCCGATTGATCCCGGGGCTTACGACTGCGCTCAGCCCACGAGATGGGGGGATTGATAGTAAGGCGAGTGAACGCATCCCTAACAATCCCCGCCATAATCGAATCTTCTGTCAATGCGCAACGTCGGAAAGCCAACATCAAGGCGAATTTTTGACTCAACAAACGTGGCATTCCCAGCCCCTCACCCCATGACACGGACGTTGTGAACAGACTGCTCTGTCGACCTGATGCTTGCGTCCCCTCCATAAAACGGAGGATAGCGAGCGCTCGAGCGGCTCCGTATGATCTTCACAGAGAGGAAGTACGGATAATGGATAAAGGACAATTAAGAAAACGTATGTAGCACACGCCTCCGCCCTGCTCTTCACGGACAAGCTTAGTCGACGCCAAGTCTGACCGGCTGCGTCGACCTTTGCTCGTACTTCAGACCAATTTTTCTTCAACTGGAGGTCGGGTCCAAACCACACTCCAAGAATGCGAAAGGAACCGTCCGTCCTAGGGACCCCGAAAGATCGACCCCCTTCCAGGCACCTAACCGCAAGCCGGACGACTTGTCGCGGGTAATCTTGGCCCCTGTCATCTTTTCGTACCGATCAAGCGCCTTCAGTACCGCCTAAATGGTGCTGCTGGACGACACGAGAGCAGATACGTCATCGGCGTACGTGGAAACCCTGCGTCGAGCCCCTCCAGGAACGGTGATTCCACGTAGGGCCGGACTGCACGCCTTGTCGCTCAGTCGGCGAAGGAGAGGCTCCAACGGCAAAGCATAAATTAGGGACGGCAGTGGACAACCCTAAAGGACCGACCTAGACAGCGCAAAAACGCCCGACAGCCTCCCTTTCACCTGTACCACAGCATTGGGGGAGCGATACAGAAGACTAATCCAGCGGCAGAATTCGGGTTCGAATCCGTCGGCCTGCAGGACAGCAGCTAGGTAGCGATGGTCAACCCTATCAAATGCCTTGGACGTATCTAAATTGATCAGCACGGCCTCATCGTCGGCTTTTGGAACCTCTATGATCGTGCGGATCAGATGCAGGTTGCTCTGAATTTAAGGCCGTCTTTGATTTTCTGTACATCGGAGAATCCGAGACGCTAAGACCAGAATTATAGCGAACAATTCAACGATTAATAGGCTTTTCCTAGGTAGGCCACGTCACAGATGACGCAGTGTGAGAAACAGTCGGGCAAGAAAGAGGCCTATCGTCGAGAAGAGAAAGTTGGAATGGCATGGACACAGTATTGGAGCCAACAATCGTTTCACTGCGTTTCTACAAGGTAGAACCTAAGGCAGAAAAATTGGTAGACCGATGAGAAATCGTCTCACAATATCACTGATTGGAGCGGAAGACTCAGATTGTTTTGAGGGATCTGGTCTGGTTGAATTTCATGCAGCAACTATATAACAAAACACAGCCAGCTATGGGACTAATGATGACCATGATGATTTACAGATATGATCGAAAAAATGGGATGATGCAGTTCTGCACTAATCTACCTTAATCTTAGGACTTTCTGCGGTTATTTATTTCTTTATTTCTGGTATAATTAATCTTTTCACATAACTACGCTACTCTATACTTTAAGTTATGTTTGCCGTTACACTGTGGACCAAAGGGCACCTCTCGGTGGTGTAATAGTTAGTAAGCTTGTCTCACTAGAACAATTACGACTGAGTAGTGAGTTCGAACCTCACTGGGGGCTCCTTACTTTCGACCTTGGGCCACATCCAAGCTACGCTTGGAAAATCACTAAACTGTGAACCAACCCTATTACTCATGATCGAGATGCAGCTGGTGATTCATTTGGCATGACTAAGATGAATGTGGGTGGGAAAAATCCCAATTATGTAAAAGGTACTTTAAAATGAACTTCTCCTTTTCTGTTCTAAGAAAAGAACAGAGTCTAGTTTCTGGGGCGTTGGCAGTAAGCCGACACATTTCTTTACACGAAACATGTATCAGATTCTTTAAACAGGGATCACGACGTTACAAAGTGATTTAAAATTGAACAAAATAAAAGCTGATACAATTATTTAAAAATAAAACCGTTTGATTTATATTTCTTTATCACGTTGAACGGCATAAAAGACGCAAGTGATATTAGACTCAACTCACGCCCCACTCCGTCTATTTCAGCAGCCTCTCTCCCGGGAAAAGTTTAGTGTATTTAAGCAAGTGTGAAGGGAATGTGCAACAGAAAATTATGCGAATTACGAATTGGAGATGTCAACATCAAACAGAGTTGTTAAAACTATCTTGAAAGTTTATTTGTAGAGGATGCAAACGCGGCGCCAAAAATCCGGACACACATTGGGAAAGAAAATGGTTGCATCCAAAAGCTATTTTCAGTATCCAAAAACCAGGAAAATTTTCATTAAATACAAAGAAAAATATCGCGGAACTGTCATGTAATAATATTCTGAACAGTTTTCCATACGGATAAAGAGGAGACTGGAGCAATAATATTGCGTGCCAATGCCTGGATCTCTGTGAATTACCTTCCGCTACACTCAGGGATGTTGTCAGATCATTTTTCATTGTTTTACCTCGTTTCTGCCTAAGGTTTTACCTTGTAGAATGGCAGTGAAAAGATTGCTGGCTCCAATGATGTGTCCATACTATTCCAACTTTCTCTTCTCGACATTAGATATGAGGTGAGACAGCTCACCCAAGAATTACATGAATGAAGAGTGAAAGAATTCTTAAGCAAAAAGAAAACAAATAGGACATTTATACTTAGAATACAAAATGGATACAAAATGAGACAATCGAAATTTTTGGATACAAAATAAGAAAGGACGACTTGGAGAATTTAATACTCCCAGGTCAGTAGGAGGCAACGGGCCACCAGTCTGACGAGCTTGTGTGGATGGATGATAGAACTGGAGTGAAAATGCTTATAAAGGAATAACTGTTGCTGAGAGCTACAAGGTATATGATATTGTGGTGAACCATGGTCGCTTAAGTTCTAAAAGATGCAGGCATAAATTTAGAAAAAGGTGAAGAAAGAAAAGAAGAAAAAAATCAATAAGATCTCTTAGATTAATGGAAAAAAAAGAATGGAAGCAATTATCAAACTTATGCTTTGAGAAACTTTTCCAATGAATGTCAAAAATTTGTTCTGCAGTAATTAAAATCTAAGAAGAATATTCTGATGAGACCAAAATTAAAATCATAAAATGTATTTTTTTCTTTTTGTCTAATAAAATCTCTAATAAAAATCATGTCTCCCTTTTTTAACCATGTATAATAATTTTCTCATATTTAATGTACAAAACAACTACATTTTGTGTCAATTAAAAAAATAATAGGGGTGTCCTCAAACTATTACTATAGGCTCTACTCATATTTGAAATTGAAAATTTAAAGTAAAAATAAAAATGTGGCGTCCATTTTTAATAGGGATATTCATTAAAATAACGTTTGACGCAATAAAAATATCGTAGTAAAATAAAGCCATTAATTCCTTAGGCATATATATATATATGTAATTGTTGTCATCCATAGACAGACTGTTTCGCTGTATCACACCTCTTCACTGTGGTTAGACGTCCGGTTGCCTCTAGCTAGGATCAAAAGCCAGAGGACTGGATTAGATTTACCGAAGAGTCTTGCTATAATAGGCGTACTAATCACTGTTTACAAACCCACACAGAGAGATCAACCGAAATAAATTTTCCAGGAGCCTATATTATTGTCATCCACAGGCAGACTGTTTCGCTGTATCACAGCTCTTCAGTGTGGCTAGACGTCCGGTTGCCTCTAGCCAGGATCAAAACCCGGCTGAATTGGCGTCAGTGGGAGATTCTACCACTAAGCCGTCGAATGTGAATTTTAGCGTATTTATTTTTAGATAAACACACAGTAACTGAAAGAACTCGATTCGCTTTACCGAATATATTAAGAATTAGGTTTACATTTACCGGCCTATTTATCTAACAATATTTCTCGAATATATATATATATATATATATATATATATATATATATATATATATATATATATATATATATATATATATATTCTCCTAGTTGACTCAGGTACAAATGCTGCCGGACGATGCATATTTTTTCTCACAATATTCCCTTTGTGTGTAGGTATGTAGAAGTATGTATGCATGTAGATAGATAGGCAAATATATCGATGTCATATTAAAGGAAAATATGTCTCCTTACAGAAATCGAATATATATTGTATATTCACACCAAGGCAAATAGAGTTATCAGATATAGATTTGAAAGTCCTAATGAGAATCTGTAGTTAAGTTGATAATTGAGCCCTGCATTGTCATCACGATCTTCCCTGGCCAAATTATTAAGGGAACCAGAGGTGTGCATTCGTTAATTGGGTAACTGAGTCCTGCGTTTTCGTTTCGGTCTTCCGTGGTGTAATTGCGAATAGAACCATAGGAAATCAAATCCTATATTTTATAACCAATAGGTGAAACACAAATAACTAATATATATAGATTTGATTTGGTCGTCATCTCGGTGGGAGGGGATGCCTGAGTATTTTTCATCTATAAGGCTACCAACTCTAAACTTAGCAAAATACTTCCGTACAGTTCTGTCAGCTGAAGCACCTCCACTGTACACAGCAGATATTTTTTGTTGTTGCTTGTGAGTCATTTTGTCTTTACGTTTAAAAAGCATGAAGTGTCTAAAATGCATCTTATAATCTTCCATTTTCATAGGGATGGAAAATTGACAGGAATTAAGTAAGTTTAAACTTTCTTTCGAAAGAGATAGTGTGAAGAGTGATATAATCGGAAATGTAAGCATATTATATCTGGCGATAAATTTGACGTGTTCTAACGTGTTGGAACACGAACAAGTAAAGATCTGCATGACCTTTTCGGAAAACCCAAATATATATATATATATATATATATATATATATATATATATGCTCCTGAAAAATATGTTTCCGTTGAGATCGCGATGACACTGGGGAGGAAATGTGGGTTTGTAAACAGTGACTATTACGGCTAATAATGCAAGTCTCTTCGTTAAATCGTGTCGGGTTCTCTCGGTCATTGTGTGTTCATCTAAAAATAAATACGCTTAAATTCACCTTCATCCCTGCCGTGCGCCGACGGCTTAGTGGTAGAATCTCCGACTGACCACAATTCAGTGGGGTTTCGATCCTAGCTAGAGACAACCGGACGTCTAGCCATACTGATGAGCTGTGATACATGACAATATATATATATATATATATATATATATATATATATATATATATATATATATATATATATAGGGTGTCCCAAAATAATGAATCGTTATAACGTATTCAGTTTATGTATTTTGACTTGTAAATAAGAGAAAGAATACACATTCAAAGAATTTGAGAGTAAAATATACAAAAAAACCTAGAAAATTAACTTTAATAAGATAGAGGCTACTTGGGGCAATGGTAGAATGTTCATATAATGAGGGGTTCACATCAAGTGCTCAAACCGATTGCCGTTCTTTTCCATACACTTCTCATATCTTGAGGAAATAAACCTACAAATGTCCAGTTTTCTTCTGGTATTTGAGCACATTCTTCTTCAATTGCTACTATAATTTCAGCAATTGTTTCAGGTTTCCTGCTGTAAAATTTGTCTTTTAGAAACCCCCACAAAAAGAAATCCAAGGATTTTCATCCAAATACGTTCTCACATCACGGTAATGTATTATTAACCATTCACATGTAAAAAACAACCGCCAGAGTAGATTACCCACAATGCACCACTGACCCATAGATATAAATAGACTAGGAAATAGCCAGCATTCGCGGCCTGACGATTGCGTCCAGGGTGAAACAGCCTCTCGCCTCTAAGTGTTGACTTCAGTGTTCACTTTTTTATTTATATTTACTGTTGTGGTGGGATCCACCTAATCGGCATAGGTGACTATCAACTATATAAATAATGGTTGGTACCGGAAGACGAGGAGGAAGAATCACGAGATCCAACTAGAGACTCTGATCGACTGCGACTAGTCAACACATTCTCCAGGAACGTCTTCCCAGAAATATACAGAAATACTATATGTACTTATTGTGTACACTTTCTTGTTATAATAAATTCTTGTTCTAAGTACATTTTGTGTTGCATTATTATTCCATGCATTAGGCGAGATTCAACAATGAGTCAAGACTCAACATTTACATACGCTCTATCTCTGATATTGAGCACTTTATCTCATAAATATAGCACACCTTAAAACTTATATATATATATATATATATATATATATATATATATATATATGTGTGTGTGTGTGTGTGTGTGTGTGTGTGTGTGTGGCAAAGAAAATTCTTCGTTAAGGATTTAGGTAAGCTCTATGATCCACCGATGTGCATTGCGGTGTAGTAGATATCGGGTCAACATGAGAAACCGGACAGTCGAATTCGCATTCCAGTCGGGTTCATTAGTCATTTATGCGCAGATACCAGTTGGAAAGGCCTGGGTCTATCTCTTCTCCATCCAGGTATGAGTAGAATAGCAGGTCAGTCTGGGTTTGTTGGTTGGTTGTTATTTAATGGCGAAATCTACATATTTGGAAGCCAATTTTATGGTATTTATTTTGAATGCAATTTTGCGACTTCAGCTAGTGATAAAATTTATTATCTCTCATTTTGCTATAAAATCTATTGGTTGATAATTCGACTATAAAATACATTGCTTTATTTTGCTTTAAACTTGTATTGTTGGTAATTTTACTATAAATATATATTGTTCGTAATTTTTTTTTTATGTAAAAATACATTACACGTATTTTTTACTATAAAATGTATTTTTATAGTTTCATCTTGTTTTGTTTTTTTCGGAGTTCACTATTTGCCCATAGCTGGGACCTTAACAGCTGCTAACATCTTGGGTCAGGGTGGACAGGGGAATAACAGCAATTAAGATGTAGTTCCTCACTTATCATAACCTCCAACAACCGGATCGTCATACCCAGAATTGAAAGACTACGTTCTATAGCGGTGGTTCGCAATCAGTCTACCTCATGGAGAGATGTCAATCTACGGCGGAGAAATCTGCCTATTCAGTCATGGATCGAAAGAGACATGATAGCCCAAGCATATATTACGTATGGCACATAACTGACGTACTGAATTGATCGTCTGTGGTAAAATTATATTCTACAGTAGTGGGCATTAGGAATAAAATTAGCGTAGAGTTACGGCACCAGGTGAACATATGAGCCACTTTCTTAGGATGAAGAATGCAACATATATGCACTCAAATACAGTGGTCTTTATTTAGCAATACACAAATAACGTTGCCAGAAATTGAAGGCAGTCAGTTTATTCAACGACCTTTCATAAATCCTAGCGATAATTGGAGAGAAATGAACTCCAAAAGAACGAAAGAATACTTCAGAAATTATAAACGTACTAATCTGATCAGTCACACGAGCGAAGTAATGCTCAAAGTATTCCTGTAGAATCTCAGACCACGGGCAGATGAAGTCCCTGAAGACGAATAGACTAGGTTCCACACGTGAAGTATCAATGCAGAACATACGAGGGTCGTTCAAAAAGTTCACTTGGTCTGAGGGGCTCTTATTGATGAGTGAAACTGGCATTCACCATATTGTCTTAAATAATAGTTTAGCAGACTATTACCTTTTAGAGAATTGTATTTCTACTCTGACTTCCTCATTTTGAACTTTGAGGTCAGATACAGAAAAACAAAGTAAGTCGGTTGTGATTGGCTAAAACTGTAGTGGGAATGTTAGATGGAGAAAGGTTTTTTGAAGAGTTGAGTCTTACACGTCGAAGAATGTAGACGTGTTTCGTTGTGTCTGGGAAGCTGCATCCCAGTGGGTGTGAGTGAGCGACCCCACTGGCTGGTGAGAAATGTACATGTCGACGTGTTGAATAAAAGTAGATAAGTTAAGATTCCTTTGTAGAGGTTGTCTTTTATCTCCGAAATGAAAAAAATTAGTGATCACCGTCAGTGTGAGAGAGAAGGTAACGTTAATATGAGCGAACCGACGCAGTCGTGCGAGAGAAAACAAGAATAGGAAGCTATACAAAACTGTAAAAAACAAATCAATATCCTCTACCAAATTTTCCAAGAAATAGGTCTCAGGGTAAACCTTTCAAAAATAGAATCTATGATCTGAAATAGGAATGAAAGCTGTGATAGTGCATACTCTGGTTCCATCCTAAAATTCAGGAAGAAGAATTAGTAAGCATGAAGCTCTTCAAATACATCAAAGCATCGATCAGTTATAACAAATTTATTATAGGAGATAAAGAACATATGATATCCCGTAATCGCGGCAATTTTCAGCAACAAATTAAATTTCTATAAAACCAAAATACGAGTGTAGTTCAAAACGTTCTAACCCTCACCCAGAAAGAAGAGCCATAGCCGAACATTTTCGTTGTGGCAGTACATTACCAATTCTTATAAAACGACAAAAATATTCTTTAGATTTCTGTCTCAATTTCTCTGCAAGTTAGACCCGTACAAATGTGAGGGTCGTGTAATAAATTTAAAAATGGACAAAACAGAGGCCCGAGCCATCATAAAGCTTCTGCAAACGGTAAATGTATAACAATCAAGGAAATCCATGAGACCATGATGCTGACACTTGCTGAGGACTTCACTTCTTATACAAGTGTGAAGAAGCTGGCTGAAGAATCCAAATCTGGGGCGAACAGTACAGATGACTCTCGGTTCAGAAAACCTCAACCACTGATAATCAAGTCGATGCCATTCTCCGTATGGTGTTGGATGACAGCTATCTGCTGGAGTGTAAGACTTCTAAGTCTATAGACATTAGTTTTGTTTTGGTCCATACTGTTTTAACTGAGAACTTGGGTATGAGCGAGCAGTAGAAGGATGGGCCTCAAGAATACTGAGACCTGAGCAGAAGCTGATATGGTGGACATTTCCAGTACATTTTCGACTCGCTTCCAGGCTGACCCTGAAAATTTCCACCGCAGATTAGTAACTCTTGATGAAACCTTTGTCAAATACTTCGTAACTGAATCAAAGATTCAAAGCAATTATTCAAAGTGAAATACTGTGGTTTTCCACCCCGGAGAAAATCAATTGTCTGCTGATAAAGTGATAGCTTCTGTTTTTTTTTTCTTCTTCTTTTTTTGGCGGGGATTTCTTATCTGCGTGGTCGCCATTTTAGAATCAATATGAGTCATGCTTAAGTATCGTAGGAACAAGTGGATTGATGTCAAGGGGAACTATATTGAAATATATTGGGAAAACTGTCATGTTTCTCCAACTCATTCTGGATGAGGCTTAGAACCTTTTAAACGACACTCGTATTTCCAACGTTTGTATTCAGAAATAACAATCTAATCCACCTTTCATTTCAGACTAATAACCGCATTTTACTGTTATTATCACCATGCTTCGGTCGTTATATCCTGCGGTCTTCCGAGTAACCTTCAGAAAATTTCGCACTCGACATTGCACCCTCTATCCATATCTAGGTATATTTCAAATTGTTCTTTGTTCCGTATTGCTCTGTTATCGTTCGCCCTTTTAACATTGATTCTTACTCTGTACTACCCAGCCCAGACACTGAACTGAAAATATCCTAATAGATTACTAAAATGTATAAAATTATTAGATAAAATTGAATAAATAGAGCAATTCTACGTTCTTTGATGGTTCCCCAGATCGACAAATTTCCTGTTCAGGGGATCTGGAAGTTTTCTTTTTAGAATTCACGAGGCTATTTTCTTGAAGCAATGCATCAATGGAGTATATATAACGAGCGTCTTTGGGAATTTTGGGAGAAAAGCTAAGTTTGACTTTATTCTTAGCCTGGATTATGCATCTTAGCCTGGACTATGCATCTTAGATAATATGAGAAAATAATATTAACGAGAGAGAGAGAACAATACAAGAAGAAGAATTACGAAGACAATGTTGCTTTTCTAAGCCTAGATTAGATATGGCACAAAGCTGAAAGCATGGGTCACCCAGTGAAGATCGAACTCAGTATTCAGTCTTAATTAATCTAGCGAGAGAAAGTGACTAACAATTACACCACGTCGAAGTACCCAACGAAGGCAGAAGACAACGATTGATATTCCATGTAAATTTTTGCATTTATTCCAAAAATGTATTTGATGAAATTGCTTTTGTATATTAGAGATATTTATTTAACAAAATAATGTTTAATAACGTTCACTTAATTCAAGGTCCAAGAGAAATTCAAGGTACAGGGTTACTGTATAGTGTTGCATGAGAGGAAGAATGGGCAAGAAGCGAAGTTCTTGTGGTTTAGCTGAAAAGAAAATGGCTTGAAAGAGGTCAAGATTTAATTAGTGAATAACATTTCAGAACAGTAGATATTGCAGTGAAAGTGTATCGCAGGTAATAATAAAATGTACTTGTTTGGTTATCTATATTGACATTGGAAATTCGAAACCTGGCCCTTTGTAGTCTTTAACATTTAACCACTGCTACCAGAAGAAATAATGTTTCTACTCCAGTAATTAGGTAATCCGATATATTAATAAACTAGCAGTATAACCCGTCTTCGACTGGGTGTTTTATTAATGGGAATTTTGGCCGTTTAATCGGAGCAGTTTAATTTAAAAATCAACCCACCCGAAAAACATCATTAATAACAACAATTGGGTGCAACTGAGGCACATCCTCAAATGGGGGTGGTTGGTTAACAATTTGAGTGTGAGGGGTCCCTGAAAAGGGCCGTTTTTGCGTTCTCAATCCTGCAAGGAAGGAACCTCTTCTATGGACCGTCATAACAATAATATACGATAATTTTTATTTCTAATATATATTTTTATAATTCTAATAATCTTTTGCGTTAGATTTCAACTATCGAAATTGATTGTATGCTGTTTTTTACAAACATTAAATTTTGCCTTTGATTTTTGCGCAGAGAGTAAAAAATCAGTATTTTGATTTTTCATCTTCAAGGTTTTAATTTTTTCCAGTCAATTGGAACTCAAAACCAGCACTGAAGGATTATCTATCAAACAAAAAAAATAATCGAAAGCGGATGAAAACTGTGGAAACGCATAAACAAAATCCGATCACAAACATGCATACATACACACACATTTTGAGAATTATAGATATAGATTATCATATTTTACGGAGATTAGTTTAATCCGAAATATAGAAAAATGGAAGATTCTATGGAAAAATATAATAAGATTGGGCTTTACAGAAATAAGCTAATTTAGCAATTTGCTAAGAAAATACGCTAATAATTTTTCTTACTTTTTTTTATCAGTGGATTTGAACCCCGACTGCTGGCACCAGTAGGAAATTTAAAATAAATCCAGCCACATGATTAACAACCGTTCCTTATGAAACAAATTCTCTGAAATGCCACATTCGCGGAAATCATATTTTGTCTTTTTCTCACTGAGACAAACATGACTGAGCCCTGAGCATTTTTCCTTACACCAAATATGTCTGTCGAGTATCGTTTAGATCTTGGAGGAAGAGGCTGAAAAAAAAAACGAAGAGGGTTTCCTGTTATTGGTTCTTCGTGAAGCGAAATCATGTCTTTATGATGTCTCCCCTGGAGCCTCTGGTCTGAGATGGCTTGAAATATGTCTACTCTAAGCTGAACTTTGTGAGTCCCCGAGATATAACATATCTATAAGATTACACCAAGAAATTGATAATCGGTTTCCCCAGTTATATATACAGAGTGCGGCAAAATGTTACGACAGATTTGTAGATTTAATAAAAGTGAAATACTGTAAAGAACGAAAAATGTGTTTTTATTTTTTAAATGTACAAATAATACCATATTGTTTCATTTCGTTTTAAAAATAAAATCAATCAAATGGCTGCCTTTATTTCCACACACTCGATGGGTCATTACATCTGGAATGGCAGCGACTTCTTGACGAATGGCATCTTTTAATTATTTAGTTATTGCGTCTAGCATGAAGCAGCCTGTCGCCTCTGAGTGTTGACTTCAATGTTCACTTTTATATTTATATTTACATACGCTCTATCCCTGATATTGAGCAACTTATCCCATAAATTTAGGACAGCTTAAGACTATATTTATTCATATATACATATATATATATATATATATATATATATATATATATATATATATATATATATATATATATGAGGTCATCCCATAAGTTCTGTCCGAATTTTAACTTTTTGTTAAAATGAACGAAATTTAAAGAGTATTTTATAATCTCTAAAGGAGCTGAACATTATTTATATGTTTAGATACATTTAAACTGATCAAATTTTATTTCAGTACCAAAGAATCATTTGAGGCACATAATGCTTTATGAGTTCAAGAAATGAAACTCAGGAGCCGAAGCGGCTAGAAACATTCACTCAGTTTATGGAGAGGAATCTGTGAATGAAAGAACTTGCAGAAGATGGTTTGCAAAATTCAGAGGTGGAGATTTCACCCTTGAAGATGAAGATCGAACCGGACATCCAGTTGAGTTTGATGAAAAGCTTCTTGAAGCAGCCCTTGAAGAAAATCCTGCTTTATCAGTTGAGGAATTGGCGGTGGTTCTCAGTTCAAACCATACAACTGTTCATCGTCATCTTCAACAACTTGGAAAAGTTCCTAAACTTGGAAAATGTGTGCCTCATGAACTGTCTGAAAACAATCTCAAATCCCGAATTGACATCTGCTCTTCTCTCCATTCTCTCCAACTTGTTTCACCTTTTTTGGATAGACTTGTGACTGGCGACGAAAAATGGATCTTTTATCGAAATGTTACGCGTCGTAGACAGTGGCTTGGTAAAGGGGAAGGACCCCAGCCACAGCCGAGAAGGGAACATCATAGGCAAAAGGTTCTTCTTTCAATCTGGTGGGATTGCCAAGGAATAATACACTTTGAATTATTACGACCTAATGCAACAATTAATGCTCAAATATACTGTCAGCAATTAGAGCGTTTGAACCAAGCTTTGAGGAAAAAAGACCTGCTCTAGTGAATCGAAAACGGGTGATGTTTCATCAGGATAATGCGCGACCACACACAGCAAGAATCACGTCACAAAAGATCGAAGAACTTGGTTGGAAGAAAATTCCTCATCCACCTTATTCTCCCGACCTTGCTCCTTCAGACTACCATTTGTTTCGTAGCTTACAGAATCATTTGGAAGAAACAGCTTTTGTAACACAGGAAGAGGTTAACACTGACATTTGTGAGTTCTTCGAATCAAAGCCAAAATAATTCTACAGTAATGGAATTAGTAAGCTTGTTAATAGATGGAAGGAAGCCATAGATCATCAGGGAAAATACATTGTTGATTGAATCTGTAATTAAATGTAACATTCGGTCACTTGCTTTCTTTATTTAAAATTCGGACAGAACTTATGGGATGACCTGATATATACATACATATATATATATATATATATATATATATATATATATATATATATATATATATATATATATATAAGGAGGCACGGTGGAGTAAGGGATACAGGCTTGGATTGAGAAATCGGAGAGCCGAATTAAAGTCGAATCCGTTACATTCACTCACGCGCTAATACCCTTGGGAAAGGTGTGTATCCTCTTCTTCTCCGTCCAGCTATGAGTAAATAGCAGGACAGACTGGGTTCTATAGGAAGAAGGAGGAGAAGGATAACTCTGAATTCAAAACCTGCGAAGGGTCGTTTGGGGACCTTGTGACACGTAGTGCACAAGATATCTGTATTCGGCCGTTCAAAAAGTGTGGATCGTTCTGCACGAAACCTTCACCATTATAATAAAATCTTATGTGCTGATGTCGGGCTGTCGGTTTCCTGGGAACCGATCTGCTTGACCCTCATACGTCGAATCCGACGGAGAGTCGTATACATATATATATATATATATATATATATATATATATATATATATATATACTGCACAAGCAGTAAGGGCAACATCATCAAAAGAATGAATAGCAGAAAGTTAAAGGTACAAAATGACGTGAAAGGCGAGAATACGAACTTATGCAATTACAGGATAAGAATAATCGTCCTTTATGCTGTACTGAACGGGTTGAGTATTGTGCCGAGGTGGAAGGGGAAAATGGTAACACAAAATATATATCGTGAGTACTGAGGGCAAGTTCAAGAGTGGGTGGTACAATCACACCTCATCCTTTAGCATTCTCGAGCATAGGTACAACACAAAACGAGCAAGCTCTTATTGGAAATTTAGGGAGGAACACAGCAAAAGTCTAAGTATTAAGTGTCGAATGTTAAGAAAATTAAAAACTAAAATAATAGTCGAGAATACGTGTATGCTATACGAAGAAGAGAACCTGGCTACAGCAACACATAAAAACAACAATGAATTGCTGAAAGGGAGATCAGAGATCATGACCAAATGCAGACATTTTAAGGAGTTCAGCTTGGGGTTGTTTCAACCCGGTTAAAGTTTTTTTTTCCACACTACTTCCGGTCCCTGCTACTTCCTGTTTCGAAAGTACTTAAGTTGTTGAGTTCCGTGCAGTTAATTTGCTGAACAAACCACGTGATGAGAAGTTAGAGGTCGAAATCGCGGTAGTCTGCTCTGGTCAGCTTTCATCCTTTTCAAATATTAAACAGCTCTGCAACTCTGGTATTCTGACTTTGTATTGAGCACTTTTAATACGTTCAGTTTTAACAAATATTTTAGCATTTGTGTCACTCTGGCATATATATATATATATATATATATATATATATATATATATATATATATATATATATATATGCCAGAGTGACACAAATGCTAAAATATATATATATATATATTCCTTTTTAGCTGTGGAAGTTTCAATAATGAATATTTGAGCAGAACATTTTCATTATTATAGAATATGACAGACAAATACTATTTTCTTTGCTTTTAATGTAATTTCTCTTGTTTTCGAACCACTAATGGATGTTCGTATATCCCTATCAACATAATATACATAATTGCCCAGAATGCTAGCATCGCAAACACAATTGCTAATACATAATCCGAAGAACTGAAATAATTTTAATAACAAATAAATAACAAATCAATCAATTAATAAATAAATAAAATATGTAGATATCTTTTAGGTTTTGAATATATTCAATTATTACAAAAAATATGTAACAGTTTGTCTTTGTTTTGTTCAATGAAAGTCCATGTTACGGTGCTAAAATTCCGTAAAACAAAGTTTTCGCCGTTTTTTTTTTTTTTTCTAGTACCATTTCCGAAACGAAATTCTTAAAAACGAACATTCTTTTACCGAATCGTTGCAGATAAGAAGGAGGTTTTGTTCTTGAGGATGACACTTGGGAATGGTTTAAAGCTTTAGAACTGTCGGTGAGGAATACGAACAATATCTCAATATTCAATACTAGACATGTAGTGTACTCTTCTTTCAACCATCTGATGATGCTGTGTCCGCAGACAAAAAAATCACTGCGTGTCCACATGAAATTGCAAGTCGGGAAAAAGAATGAAATAAAGTTAATTTTTATATATTTAATTTTATATATATATAAACACACACACAGACACATACATATACAGTTGCGGCCAAAATGTTCAGAACGGCATTGTTTTCGTCAGAGAAGTAGGTATAATTTTTTATCAAAGTTGTTTTATATTCTATAATTTTCACAGACAATAAATACGATATTATTTGTTATTGTCTGAGATTTTGGTGTAATTTGAGAGGATAATACGAAATTTATGGATGATTTAGTGATTTACTGCAAAACCCATGGCGGCCAAAATGATCAGAACGATTGCTTTTACTCCGTGTCGTAGTATATTTAACCGGCGAACTCTAATTTTTTCAATTAGTTTACGTGACGGTTCGTTTACTAAACATTAGTAAGAATATCTGCAGTGTACTTTGTTAATATAATGCCACTTACTCCGTTACCAATTCGTCAGCAGATTATTAAGCTTCGAAAGAAGGATAATTTAAGTATTGGGTCTATTGCAAAGATTGCTAACAAGTCAAAAAGTGTTGTTCACGGTATTCTTAAGGTCTGCGATGATTGTGGTTCGTGTGAAGCAAGAAAGTCTACAGGTAGGCCAAGAAAAACGACCAAGAGAGAAGATCGTGCTATGGTAAAGTTGGTTAAAAAGGACAGATTTAAAAATGCTGCAGTTGTTTATCGGGAAATGAGCATTGTAATGAAGAAAATTTTATCTCGAAAAACTGTGTGTCGTCGTTTCGTTGAACATGATCTACAAGCAAGAGCACCTGCAGTGAAGCCACTGATCAGCTCCAAGAATAAAAAGTGTTGTCTTAACTTTGCAACCGAACATGTGTTGTGGTTTCAAGAAAAATGGCAAACGGTGCATTTCAGTGATGAATCTAAGTTTATGTTATTTGGCTCAGATGGGAAAAGGTACGTTCGTCAAAAGTAGGTGAAAAATTGTCGCCTAAATGCCTTAAGACTAGTGTTAAATTCGGTGGAGGAAGTGTCATGGTTTGGGGGATGATATCTGGAGATGGTGTGGGCCCTTTGGTGCGATTACATGGAAAGATAAATGCAGGAGTTTATAAACAACTTGTAAAAGATCATGTCTTGCTTGTGCTGAGAAATTCATCTAACCGACCACTCATGTTCATGCAGGACAATGCCCCATGTCACAAGGCTAAGGTGGTCATGAACTTCCTCAAGGCTGAAAAGGTTATTGTTATGGATTGGCCTGCTCAAAGACCAGATCTCAATCCTATTGAAAATGTGTGGAATATTCTAGGAGAACGTTCGAGAGCCAGAAATTTTAAAACAACCGAGCAATTATGGAATGCGCTTCACGAAGCATGGAATAAGATCACCCAGCAAGAAATTGAAAATTTAATTTCCTCATGTAGTCGAAGATGTCTAAGTGTGATTGAAGCTAAAGGGATTCACACTAAATATTAAATAATTCCAGTATTCTCTGTCATTTTTTATTATTTTGTTATTTTTTCAACCGTTCTGATCATTTTGGCCGCCATGGGATTTTCCCCTTTTCACACAAATGGATTCACCCAAGGTATACATATACTACTACCAGTGAATACCCGAAGTGTCAAGGAGTCGACACGGAACGACAGAAGTGTAGTAGTGTTCAGTAGTAGTAGAGTAAGGCACACACAGAGACGGCGGCAAGCGTCACAGTTACCGAGCACGTAGACTCAGTAAGGAGTCATACATCAATACTTCAATACCAAGACTTTATATATATTATTGCTACTAACCCGCATTCCTGGATCTACTAACCCGTATTACCAGTTTGTATTATTACGTTAATACATTTATTTTCCTTATCCATTTCTGGCGTTTGTTATTCATTGATATCGGATTCATCCCGGAATCCACAACAAATTGGCGACGAGGATATCGAACTCAAACGGGAAGAAAATAAAAACAACAATTCTCCCTCGTTGACAACAAATTGGCGACGAGGAATTCGAACTCACATGGGAAGAAGAAAAAAACAATTCTCCCTCGTCGACAACAAATTTGGCGACGAGGAATTCGAACTACCACGGGAAGGAAAACGAAACAAAATTCTCTCTAGTTGTCCCCAACAAATAGACGACGAGGTATTCGAACTCACGCAAAAAAAAAACAAAAAAAAAACAAAAGTCTCCTTTGCCGGTTTTTTACCATTGTCCACAACAACTTGGCGACAAAAGATTTACGAGGACTAAAATACGGAAAAGCGAGTTTTTCTTGAGACTTTTATCAGGGAGCATTTTAAAAATATTTTAGTAGAACTTGTAAAATACCAAAATGAACAGCAATTACGACTCCAGGAAAGAATGGAAGAAAAATGGCAAAAACAATTACTACAAACGCAGGAACTAATATTAAAGGTAGCGGGTAACAAACAACAAAATATCGAAAAAGAGGCGACTTTTTTCCAAGACACAGTGTGGAATACGATAGAAATTTTCTAATACTCCATAGAAGAGGAAAAAACTTCCGGGGATTATTTTAGACGCCACGAAGACATCTTTAACATCGATTGTCAAAACTGGACAGAAGCAAAGAAGCTATGTCTGTTGATCAGAAAACTAGGAACTGAAGAATACACAAAATTTGTGGATTACATCTTGCCAAAAAAGACAAATGAGTTAACGTTTGACGAAGCAGTTACATGTCTTACAGAGCTTTTCAGTCCAAAATCGTCACTCTTTCACAAAAGGTGGAAATGTCTTAACCTGGTAAAGAGCGAAAATGAGGACTATTCCACGTTTGCGACGACTTCAAGTTGGTAGAATTAACACGGAAAAATTTCAAGTGTCTCATCTTTGTTCAAGGGTTAGTCTCAGCAAAAGATAGTGAAATGCGCAAAAGAATGCTTTCAAAACTACAAAATGAACCCGGACTAACACTACAACAATTATCAGAAGATTGACAAAAATGCCTGAGTATAAAGAAAGACTCGAAGAACATTGAGGAGTCAGGAGTATCACATATACGTAAGTTAAACAAAAGTTTACGTTCTTCACCCTCACCGAGAAGAAAACAAAAATTCTATAATATGGGGAAAAGTATAAAATATAGGAAAAATTATGATGAAAATCGAAGCAAATATAAGCCCCCCCCCACATCTGCATGTTATCTATATGGAGGATTACACTGGAATAATATTTTGTGATGAAAAATGGTGCACAAGCCATCCCAATGTAGGAACAGAAAAGCTACTAGTAGGATAAGACCTACTAGGATGCATGACGAAGACAATACCAACATAAAGAAATATGTGGAACTTGAAATCTTAAATAAATAGATAAAATTGCAACTAGACTCGGGTTCCGATCTAACGATAATTAACGTAAGAAGTTAGGCAGTGATATTCCAGATTAGTCAAGAGTAGAGTTTGAGAAGAATTTACAGGAAAGCATTCAGCTTTATCAGCAGAAGATGATATAAAGTCGGATCGATCGAAGAGGGTGGAGAAAACCTTTCACTTATTTTTTACCCTATTACAGAGACACCAGAAATCATGAGAGGCAAAGTTTTTAGAGGCTATGCGTTGCCTCATTCTCTCAGGAGACAATGATTTTGCTCCTTTAAGAAATCTCTCATTATTTGTTACGAGCAGTAGCAAATAAGCACCTGTTATTACGAGAGCTGTCACACTGGTATAGCCGGAAATAGTTGTTCCTGTGTACTATGACAGCCAAGCATGCTGGTATGTGAACCATCGAAATGATTGCAGTTTCACCTGGTATTTCTGAGTTGAGATGAAAGCATCTATGCCACCTTTAACCCAAGAAGAATCGTCAGTGTCGCAATTTTCAGTTTAGTGAGGGTTTGGGCAATGCAAAAAAAATGTCTGTGTGTGGTCAATATCAGTTCTTTTAGGATGTTTAAACCACGTGTTACCGTCGCCAAAGACAAAGATGTTCGCAAATGGATGGAGAGAAGGCGCTTTTTCTATACTGTCAGTTGTTTACTGTAATATCCAGCAGTTTTGCGAAGAGTGAGGGTGATAAAGGAAAAAAAGAGATAGCTGAGTTTAATAGCGAAAGACGGAAGTTCATGAAAGAGCAGTCTGCCGCCTCGAGAGACAGTTCTCTGGACATCGGAAGATTATCCCTGATGTAAACAACAAAGCCATGCATATGAAAACGGGAATCTTTTTGGCAAAGGGGAAGATACTCTGGAACCAATAACTTATTGTTATCAATGGAAGAATTCAATTTGGTTTTACAAAGGGTAAAGATATCTGGCGACCGTTCCAGGAGAAAAGTTTCCACGCTACAGAATTTGGAATAGATACCACGAATATTGGAGAAAGAAAGGAAGTTGGGGGGTAGCTGGTCTTTGCTAGATGGTTTATTTTTATTTCTTTTTGTTGTGATTTCCATGAGATATGTTTTGATGAGAGAAGAACGGACTATCATAATGTTCACTATCTCTTGTGGTGGCAATATGGACCAGCCAGTGCATGACTGGGAGAAGAGCATAATATGGCTTCAGGGTCGCCCACCTGAAATACAAGGTCGATTTTACTGTTTTTAAACACAATTCTTCATGATTTTCTCTGATTCATTCATATCTGCTCAATGCGTATTCATATGTAAAGAAATGACGTCACATGATGAAATGGCCAAAATCCGATATTTATTTATTAATTATGCGACCTTGTTAACCGAACGCTCCTCTCTGGCCCAATCGGTTAAGGCACGTCGGGCTATATAACGGTTCCGTATAGGATACAGGTTCGATTCCAGTCGGAGGACGCATATATTCTATGAAAATTTCTCATATATTCTATGAGAATTTTTCATATATTGTATGAAAATTTTTCAGAAAATTTCTTAATAAACAGTATTAACGACATTTACCGTCCTGAATGGCCGGTAAATGTCGTTAATACTGTTTATTATAAACAGAGCATTTACTTAAATATTTGTATCTATAAAAAGAACGTATAAACATAAAAAATGTCTTTAAAATAATTATCGGACTTTGTCCATTTCAATTATATATATATATATATATATATATATATATATATATATATATATATATATATATATATATATATATATATATATATATATATATATATATTACGAGCACAAGCAGGCTGCAAAAGTAGGTAAACACTAAGTATTATTCTAGTTATTTTAAGATTCATTTAATAATAAAATTCATTTAATAAATAAAAATCATATTTAATATTATATTTTCATAATTATTATTCTAATAGATGTATTATAATTTTAATTCTAATAAATAATAATAGTAATATGCTTTGAAGGTAAAAAGGGGCAAACATTTTGATATCTTATAATTCAATTGGTTTTATCATCAATACAATAAGCTATGTGCACACACACATTTTTATTACTGTATATCTACTTTTGCACACGCTGTACAGACACAAGGCGTCTCTCAAGGAAGAACTGATATTTAAAGTAAATTCAAATCACTTCTTCCAGACAAACACTTAAGAGCTGAAAACGCAGGGTTCAGACCAGCTTAAAATAGGCTATAGTCATGTTGAGGTAATTTTGTTTTTTGCCTTATATATATATATATA